>JAJHZJ010000063.1:1155228-1367728 GCA_023548195.1 Bettongia penicillata ogilbyi
AGATCAGAAACAAGCGCAGATCAAAAAGCGGCTGATGACCAATTTCATCTTGGGCTCTTTTGATGACATGTCTTCTGATGATGAACCCACTGACGGATTGTTCAAGACTTCTTCCAGGAAGAGCAGCCGGTCAAGCTTTGGCTCTTTATCCTTTGACCTGGCCTCCATTCGGTCCATGACTGAGTCTGAAATGTCTGCCCCAACCATGAGGTAAAATATCCTTTCTCAAATGTGCTTGCTGAGACTAGTCTCTCATGAGTTGACAATCAGTTGACTTCAGACTAGGCCCTTCCCCTTTCTCAGTCAAGGAATGAGCAATTATTGAGTACCTACTGTATACCCACAGCACCGTGAGACTTTTAGGGGGCAGAGAGGGGAGCATAAAGGAAATAGAAGATTTGGTTCCTCCCCATGTGGAGCTCATAGGCTAGCTATGGAGATGAGGGTCATTGCTAGGCACAGCACGAGGCAGTAGTTGAATGAATATGACTGATAAAAATGAGGACATGTAGCCTTTGTAGTGGGACAGAACCACCAGGCAGGGCTCGGTGCTCAGCCGCTAAGTCTTCATGTTGCCTCCTCACTTTCTGCTCATTTTCTCCACCCAGGGAGATGGAGTAGGGCTGAGGTGCTGAGGTGAGGGTCCGGTTGGTCACCCTGCCATTGTGCTTCAACCCAGGCCTTGTTGGGGGTCGTTTGGGCCAGCAGAGATTATGCTAGGCGACTCTCTTTGAAAAGGAGGCCTGGGTCCGTTTCCTGGTCAAGAGGAGGGCAGGACTAAGGACACCTCTGCTTGGTCCGTAGACAAGAAAACTAGAAGGACAGTGGCAGCCCTTTCTTTTATTTAAAAAACAGGGACTGTCAGCTCCTTCTTCTGCTTCATTATTGGAGTGAGAGATTGCTGTGTTCATGGTGAGCCATGGAGCTGGCTTTATTAGGGGTGCTACTTGGAAAGAGAGATGCTAACCTGGTGTATGGGCAGGAGCATTGGATTGACTCGGGATGCTGGGATTTTGACTTTTACAAGCCTCTTCTCATCTCTGAGCCTCAGTTCCCTTCTCCGTAAAACAAAGGGTATTAGGCTCCATGACCTCTGGCATTCTAATGATCTCTGAATAAGTCTAGCTTGTATGATCAAGAGCTTTCCAAAGTCTCGATCCCTTAGGGAAGCAAGCCACAGTTTAGGATGGATCTTTGGGAATGGTGTGTGCCTACAGGAGGATGATCAAGATGGGGAGGATCCTGGAGACCCGGCCATAAGAGCATCACTTGAAGGTGCTGGGCATCTGGAGACAGGAAGTCTCGGGGAGAAATATGTACAAGAAGTGTTAGCTTTGATCATTATGCGCCAGAGGGTATAACCAGGAACGTGGAGAGGAGGCTGCAGAAAGAAAAGCTTTCTGCTAGACTCTCCAGTAATTAGAGTTGTCCCAATAGAGCACCAGTCTCGGAGTTGGGAGGACCTGAGTTCAAATCTGCTCTCAGACACTTACCAGCTGTGTGACCCTGGGCAAGTCACTTAACCCCAACTGCCTCAGCAACAAAATCTAAACTTAGAATTGTCCAGAAATAGATGGCATTGCCTCACAAGGGAGTGAGCTCTCCTTCTTGGAGGACTCTGAGGGAAGGCAGCCTGACCACTTGGTGATCTTGGCTCCTGCCTGTGGATCGACTGGGCTCGCTGGCTGCTGGCTTCCCCTCTAGCGGTGACATTTGGTGTTTGTACAGCAATAGTCTCCAGGCTCACAGGTCAGGCTCAGCAGGAGAGGAATGCTGTTAGACTCATTTTGTGTTCCCCCTGCCCTGCTTCCCTGAGCTCCTCTTGGCCCTCCTGGTCCTCAGTGCAGTCCCAGGTCTCAAACCTCTTACTTGAATCCTCGTCTCCAGAATACCTCTCCCAGGTATTGTCTCAGTTTACCTATTCCAGCTGTTATGGGAGGAAAGCAGCTGATTTAAACTAATGGGGTATTAGCATAGATCGGGGGTTCTCCACCCTTAGATCCACTCTGGTGGAACCTTAGGACCCCTTCTCTGAAGGGCAAAGTTCACAGCCTGTAGGTTAAGAACCCCTGGAGAGAATGAGTGGCATCCAGATATCTCCATGCCCTGGAGCATGCTGGGGATGGGGTGCTTCTCACTTTTGTACCTTTGGAAGAGATTCCAGGTTGGACTCCTGTGGTTACAGCTTAAAGCAAATAGTGAGGCAATGAGGTGACTCTGTGTAGTTAGTGCCTTGGACTGGGAGTCAGGAAGACCTGAGTTCAACTCGTGCCCCAGGCTCTTACTGTGTGACCCAGGTCAAGTCACTTTAACTCTGCCCTCCTCTGTTTTCTCATCTATAAAATGGAAATAAGTGCATTCACCTCTCAGGATCAAGAATCAAAAGACGAAACTCAGGTAACACAGGTAAAACACCAGATAATTGCTTGCTATTATTATTATATATTATTTATTGATAATAAAAATGCTTTACATGAATGTCAAGTGCATTCTCTGCATTATCTTTTCTCATGGTCCTGTGAGATATTAGTATCCCCATTTTATTGATGTGGAAACTGAGGACCGAACAGGCCAAGCTCCCTCTTCACCCCATTAGTGTCTGGAGCTACAATCCAAGCGTAGGTGGCCAGGGGCCTCTCTCACACCACACCGAACCAGCCAATGACGAGCTCATCTCGAAGAGAAGGAAAACACTGTGTCCAGCTCTTTGTATCTCATGTTTGCATTCTGGCCTCTTGTCCTACTTGACCCCTGGTCCCTGGCCAGAGTCAATCCCTGGCTGGACTACTGGCCTCTTCCTTGTAGAATGTGCTGGATGGGAGCCAGCCCTCTCCCAGCAAACACACACATAGTTACCAACAGCTCGAGATGAGGTGACTTGGCACAGCTCTCTGAAGGTCAATCTGTTTATGCCAGTGGTGAAGGTTATGGAGAGGGGCCGGTGGTTGGGTGGGGAGAGCTGGACTTGGACTGCCATGGAGCCATTAGATTGGGAGTGATCTGAGTTCAAATCCAGTCACTTACCTCCATGGCTGGGGACAGGCTGCAAACCTTCTTTGAGTCATAGTTTCCTTCTCTGTAAAATGAAGAATTAGAATCCTGGCCTCTGGGGTCCCTTCTAGGTAGGCAAAGACAGAGACTGACTTTCAAGGAACCAAGGAATCAATATTGATCCCATAGGTTCTCAACTCAAGATTGAGAGGAGGAAAGACCTTACAGTACATCTCCCTTGTTTTCCAGAGAAAGAGTCCAACAGGTAGGAGAGGACAGTCAAGATCTGAACTCATGACTTGAGGTTCTATATGATTTCCATATATCCCATGCTGATTTCATGAATTATTTGAGCCAGAAGACCTAGGTTCAGATCCCAGCCTTGCCAACTGTTAGCTGTGATTCTACCTCCATCTCATTCTCTCTTTAGAATGAGACAGTTGAACTAAATGCTGTCCCCGGTGAATAAGTTCTAACAGTCTTTGAACTCTTGGTGCTATACGAGGCCTTGGAATGGAGGAAGGATTGTGGAATTATAGATTTAGAGCTGCATGGGATCTTAGAAATCATGTAGTCATGCCACTTCATTTTACAGGTAAGGAAACTGAGGCCCCAAGAGATAAGTAAAGGCTCCTAAAAATTTCAGTAGCTTCAGGAGGATTCAAACCCAGAGCTCTAGGCTCCAAATCTCATCCTTTGTCTCCACTCCTGAATTGCTTCCATTCCAAAGCAGGTTTCTTAGCTCCTGGCCCATCACCCTCCCCATTTCCTTGCCTCTCAGCAATCCTGAGAGTTAGAACTATTCCTGTTCATCCAGAGCAGTTGAGATAACCCTGTTGGCAGATTACGTTTACATGGCTCTGGCTAAGTAGGCATTATTATGCCTATTTTTCAGGTGAGGTAACTGAGGCCCAGTGTCACCCAGGTCTGCAGTGGCAGAGCTGCCCCGCCTGTCCTCTCCTCCAATCCTCTTCTTTTCCTCACCTGACAAGGACTTGCTGAGATCTGCCAAATTCCTACTGTTTTTTTGAATCTGCTGTTGGGGGGAAATCATTCTGTCTTTCCTGTTCCCATAGGCAACTCTAGGCTTGCTTAGAGATTTAATCAGAGATTGTTGGAGGTAGGCATTAGACCTCAGAGACAAGTCCAGTCCATTTACAAAGGACAAAATTCGTGCTCAGAGGGGGAAGGTGCTTATTCCAAGTCCCACAGCTAGACTGCCATTGAGTCTCTAGATTTTAGTTTTGCAAGGGACTGTAGCTCTCTTCCTGGAGAATCAGAGGTGGGCCTCAAGCCCTCCGTGTTCCGAATGTCCTTACCTAAAGTAGCCTCAGCCCCCAGCTGCTGGTCTCCTTGCCCTGTGCCTTTAAGGGATGGCTATCCTCTGTTGGAGGAGGGAGGGGAAGACTCATTGATAAGGGATGTGCCAAGCACAGGCTTTCCTTGTTTATTTTCCTCCTTCTGTTCGGTTTCTAAATTCTTAACTCCTTGAGGTAAGAGCGGTCTCCTGCAGCGATGGGGATGTATCCCCCAGGAGACTGAATGAGGTGCCCAGGGTTTTTAGAGACACCTCCCACATGAGGGGAGTGTTCTACACTCACCTTCAAGGCCCGCTGCTTGACTCAATGGAGGCCTTTCTTACACTCTTGTTGAATGACCATCCAAAAAAGAAGAGACACCCCATACCAGACGGGTTGTTTAGCCTGGCCCATCATCTTTCCATCTCATTGCCTGATGAGCCCTCTCTTACTGTGGAGCAAGACAGTGGGAAGCTGGTGGCATGACTGGGCTCTGGGCCTGGCTCTGCTGAGCCTCAGGCACCCTTGGGCTATGTGACCCTGCCTTCCGTTGGACCTCAGTTTCCACAGCTGTAAGGCAGGGGGTTGGATGAGGTCAGTGGTTCTGGGGAGTTATGAGTGGCAAGATTCCCATGTGACAATAGTTCTACTGTTAGTAACCATTTCTGATGAGTGTGGGGGCAAAAAGGTGCCATGAACTTTAAAAAAAAATTGTCATTTCATTCATCACAGCAGCATTCGAAAAATACATACATTTGAAAATAATTTAAAATTTTACATTTGAAAAATAATATATATATATATATATTTGTCAAACAAATTACTCAGGCTACAGGAGGTATATCTTATTATATAATAATCATTCTATATCTCTTTAAAGTTTGGTAAGTACTCTACATATATTATCTCATTTGATACAACCTCTGTGTGGCTATTCAGTCAATGAGTCAGACTCTCTGTGACCCCATTTGGGGTTTTCTTGGCAGAGATACTGGATTGGTTTGCCATTTCCTTCTCCAGTTCATTTTACAGATGAGAAAACTGAGGCAAACAGGGTGAAATGACTTGCCCAGGGTCACCCAGCTGATACGTGTCTAAGGCCGGATCTGAATTCAGGTCTTCCTGACTCCAGAGTGGGTACTCTGTCCATTGCACCACTTAGCTGCCCCAATAATTGTTATGAATTGTTGTAAAGGGACCACACTTGTTGCAGAGAACCTTTGGCCTTGATGAACTTGAAGCCCCTCCCTGTTCTCTTGAAAGTGCTTTCCTTTTCTGACTTCGTGTGCTTTTAAGCTTAACCACTCCTGCCTTCAGTTCTGGCCATCTCTCTTTTACCATTTCCCAAAGTGAGGGGAGACATCATTCCCCTCACTTGGTTCCACACCAGAACATCCATGAGGGTTACACCATCTGGTGCAGCCTTCTCATTTTACAGAGGAGGAAACTGAGTCCCTCAGACTTGGGGATGGGTCTGGTCCGGGATCCCAGCATTCTCCTGTAGCGGTCCTGGGACTGAACTGGACTCTCCTGATTCCCAGGCTAGGCTCTCTGCCCTAACAATTCTCAGTTGATTTTCTTTCTTTGTTTTTTAATGTACACATTGTCATTGACCTACGTTTCCCCGCTGTGGTATCAAATTGAATTTAGACAGTTGATAAGGGCCTTTGGATATTTTCGGCCAGTAACATGAGAACTAAATTGTAGCGAAACTTTAACTGTTCACAAGAAATCCAAATGCTTGGCACCCACACAGACTTTGTTTTGGGCAGTCTTCAACCGTCAAAAAAGGACCCTGGTCTAATGGAAGGAATTAAGGGACTGGGAAGTCAGGAGCCTTGGTTCTGAGACTTCAAAACTTTCACCTCCCCTTCTTAGAAGACCTAGCAGGAGCAAGCCCCTTTCCTCGATCTTAGCCTCAGTTTCCTCATCTTATCTGTCAAATGGGCATAATAATGCTTTCTCTTTGAAGGATCAAGTACATTGCTATGAACTCCCCTGAATCCTGCCTTGAAGTGTGAGAGTCAGCTTATCTTTGACCCCCAGAGAGAAGATGCAGGGATCTGATTGAATGGCCCTACAGAGAGCAATTTGTTAGCAGCCCTCCCTTCCCCATCTGTTGGGTCGGAAGGAAAAAGATGGCGGAGAAAAAAGGGGAAAAGATCCCTTATGGTACCTGAGTTTTGGACTGTTCCTTCTTTACACTGATGATGGAATTGTGGCTATATAGGATAATGATAAAAATGATGGTGATGATGGCATCCAGCGATAGCACACTTTAAGGTTTGCCAGCACTTTCTGCTTCGCAGGCCTCTCTGGTTTAGTTGGTGCCTGCCCATTTCACAGATGGGGAAACTGAGGTTAGGAGAGACTAACTCATTGTCCAAGATTCTCACAGCCTGCTTCTATTTGAACCCAGGTGCCCTGTCTCCAAGTCCATGAAAATCTGTCATTGAGCTTTGTAAGCTGATCTATACTTCAGTTCATCCAAATAACTGACGGCCCAATAGGAAGGTCAAGGCTGGTTACTTAATACCAGCCTTGAGTCTTCGTCCCTCCAGCGTCTGAGCCTTCCCCTGCTTTAATAGCTGTTCTATCTCCTTCAGGAGTTGGTGAAGTTGGGACGCTAGAAAATATCTAATTAACAATTGGGGAAAAAACGTTTAAAAACAAAAAAACTAGAATACTGAATTCTAGTGCCTTCCCTGAAGTTTTACTTCTGATTGACTCTGTTCAGATTTCCTTTGTACCTGTCTTCCCCATTAGGATGTGAGATCCTGGAGGGCAGGGTCTCTGTCTGCTTTTCTCTGTCTCCTCTCAGTGCCTAGCACATAGTAGGTACTGAGTAAGATTGACTTGGAAGACCCCCATTCTCATCTCTCCCCCTGGTTCTTTGTGTCAACTGGAGCAAATCTCCTCACCTCTCTGGGCCGCAGTAAAATGAGGAGGACAGATGTCATGACCTCTGACATCCCTTCCAGCTCAGTCTGGGATGTACCTTACCCAGGACAACTCAGCTGATTCAAACAAGTGTTCATCGGCTCAGAGTTATTAACTGTACTTCCAGATTGCACTTTTCATCCCTTTGAAAGAAATGTGCTTAGGGGTTTGTATACAGTTGGCTAATAGTATTTATGGAATGCTGATTCTGACAGCTCAGTACCCTACGGCCAGTGTGGTAAAACAGGGAAAAGTGGGCATAGAGAGGAGGGAGATTTGGGGACAGAGGTGTCTGCCAGCACACCTGACTCACTTAACATTTAGTCTGCTTTTCTCCTTAGAGTCTTGAGAATGAAAATTCATCCTCTCACCAAATTTTTATCAAGTGGATTTTGGTTCAGTTGTTTTTCAGTCGTGTCTGACTCTTCATGGCCCCATTTGGGGTTTTCTTGGCAGAGATAACAGAATGGTTTGCCATTCTCTTCTCCAGCTCATTTTACAGACGGGAAAACTGAGGTGAAGTGACTTGCCCAGGGTCACATAACTAGTAAGTGTCTGAGGCTGGATTTGAACTCAGGAAGGGGAGTTTTCCTGACTCTAGGTTCGTCACCACCTAACTTCCCTTATCAAATGGATAGGCGAACTATAGATAAGGACTTGGTCCTTACCCTGGGTTTGAGTGCCCTCCGGAGGTAAAACATGTACTGATGTACATACATGTTTGTATATGCCTATGGAGACATATAAAGAGATATATAGATATAGACTTATCTTTCCATTTATATATCTATATATGTATTTAATTAAAATGAAACAAGACTACTTGAAATACTTCAACAAGTACTTGAAAGGTAAATAAAGGTCAGATTTGAGAAAGATCTCTTCCATATGGCAAAGAAGAATCTTGGAGAGATGTCATGGAGATGGTGGCATTGACCTTCTCATTCAACTTGGCATATGGAGGAAGCAGCTGGCATAGTGAATGAAGTTCCTGGGCTTGGAATCAGGAAGACCTGAGTTCAAATTCTGCCTGACTTTTGCAAAGCTGTGTGACATTCCCCAGGTTACTTCAGTTACTCTGAATCTCCTCTATTTCTTTATTGATAAAATGAGGGGGCTGCACTCTGTGACAACGAAGGTCCTCTCTACTTGTAAGGGGGCCTTAGAGAAGAAGGCTCTAGTCCTGACTATTCCAGGATATTTGCCTCCTTTAACTAGCTGAGTTTTCTTACTTGTAAAATGAAGGTCCTGTTCAGTTCTAAGTCTCTTCTTGAAATAGAATTGTGATATATTCATGCAGAGTGGTATTGTTAGAGCTTGGGCAGCAGGTGGTACAGTGGCTAGAGCACACTTTTTGTCCGCAAACACTATCTGTGTGACCCTGGGCAAATCACTTAAAGCTGTTTGCCTCAGTTTATTTCTCTGTAAAATAGGGGTAATAATATTTGTACCACTGACCTTTGAGAATGCCCATTTGGCCAGCAGATGCTTACTGGGTGCTAGGTGCTGGGGGAGATGTTCCCCAGTGGGGAGCCCCTGCTTCATCTGGCCTTTCCTCACAAGAGGTCCCCGGTTACCCTGTCTATATCATGCCGACATGTCTGTTCTTGGCCAGTAGCCCCCTCCCTTGGGTTCCTCTGGCCCCTTGCCCCCGGAGGGGGAGCCAAGGCCCGTGGTCACTTTCCATTGGTCACTTTTTAGGAGCCAAGTCTCTTCTGGAACCCTGGGAGGCTCGGTTGACCATATTGGTGACTGCTTTCGGTTCGCTCCAGGTCACGTCCAGAGAATTACTAATGGGCACCACTTGGGGCTGCTAATGAGCCCCTCGCCGACCGCCTCCGGAATGGGAAGGAACTGGGAAGGGGGGAGGGGAGCAGAAAGAAATGGAGGCCCGTGGAGCCGAGCCCTGGAAACTTAGAGGCAGGTCCTATTTCAGAATGGAAGGGGAGGCCAGCTCAAGTCTCAGTAGATTTCGGTGCCTGGAGAGATGAGAGGAAGAGGAGAAGGAGGTGGAGGAGACAGAGTTTTCCCCTGGCAGGCGAGTAATGGATTTTTAAAGGGGAGTGCCCTTCTCCCTTGCATCTTGTCTGGAAGCTGCCCGCCCTGGCGCTGGTTCGTTGGTTCCCGTCCCTCCTCCCTGGGGCCGGTGCCTGGAGGACAGGGCATCTGCCTGGGTGCTGATGGCTCTGCTGGGAGCACAGGGAGCTGCTCCCGATGACAGCAGCACTAGTGTGGGCATGAACCCTGCAAAGTGCAACCGATGTTTCCTGAGCTCAAGAGGCAAGTAAGTGACATGCTTCATTCTCCCCTTCGCATTCGCTTTTGCGTTCTCCAGTTAAGGCAAACCTGGGCTGCCATTGTACCAGCCCCGGACCCTCCGCCTGGGCCCGATGCCTACGTGGGTGGGCACCTCCGATCTGGGGCTGCAGGAGCCATGGCATCTAGAAATGACCCTCCTGCGAAGGGAGGTGGAGGGCTGACCTTTGCTCTGGTGCATCTCTGGAATGGGCTGGTGGACAGAGATGTGACTCCTTAGGAGGTTTTGTGGAGAGGGGGCAGACTTTGAAGTCAGTCTACCAACCAACCACCGAATGACTGAACCTGAGGATAGAACCTGGCTGGACACAAACCAAGCTTGAAAAGCAGCCCAGGAAATTCCTCTGTTGTGAGGAAAACAGCCAGTAAATGGGAATTGAACTGTTTGTGGCTAGGGGTAGCCCCACACTTTGTCACTTAGAGGTCAGGCGGAGGGTGGTGAGCTCCTTGACTAAAACGCTGCTGATCTCCTTGGCTGACTTGCGGGCACTCCATGGGCAACCCCGTCCCCAGCCCTGCACAGCCAGGGCACTTTAGGATCAGGCCTTCGGGGTCACCTCCATGCCACCCTGAGGTTCACGGAAGACTTTGATGGGTCATGTACCCATTTGTAAAAACTCCAAGAAAGTCTTCCAGGTGACAGATTTGGGATTTTCTTTAGGAGAATATGATCTGCAAATGAAAGTGTGGGTAGTTGAGGGAGGCCTGATTGTCGCCCTTGAGGTTTTAGACTGGCAGGACTCAGTCCAAACTTTTCTTTGCCTTTGGCTTATGAAATTAAAGTAGTTCTTAATTTCATAAATGATTCAACTTCCTCCCTGAGATGTGGCTCAGTACTTGTATTTTCCTCAGTATCTGAGGGCTGGAATGGGGCTTTGATCTCATCGCCCAGGATGCTGTTTCCCAAAGTGTGCTCCCCAGAACCTGGTGTTCTGTGGGACATTAGTTAGCAGGAGCTCTGTGGAAAAAGCTGCATGGGAGCAGTGTTTTTTTCTCCTCTAAAATAATACATAAGAAAGTCATGTGCTAAAAAGTGCAAGGCAGAGTTTCAATATGAAAGCAGATTTCCTTGTCTTCTTTGCTCCTAAATTTCCCCAGCCCCCCTTTTCTCCCAGGGAGGCTTTGTTCTTTGGATCTCTGGGTGTTTGGTCTGTAGGTTGCAACCCCTAAGCCTTCTTCTTGGGGTACTTTACCAACACCCAGGGCTTTTGAATAGATCTTCTTTGAGGGGTTAGGGGAGAGCTTGGTTTCCATTGCATCAAGGAAGTCAATTTCTTAGGGTCCCAGTGACTTTTCTCCAGGTGAGAGGCTCTCAAGCAGCCAACTGCTTGCTGTACCCAGGTAAGAGATGCTGAAGGTGGCAGCATCAAGAGTAGGGATATATCCAGAAAGCGATGGCAGTGGCAGATGGGCACAGGGGGACCATGGAGCCAATGCCATAGAGCCAGTGCTGTGGAGAGTCAGGTCTGGGCTGATGATGATGGCAGTGACTGTACCAGGCATGTTGGGGGACCTGGCTTTGGGGAATTCCTTGGAGTGAGTGCTCTAGGGGATCAGGGAGAAATATCTGAGAGAAACCCTGCTGCCTAGCTTGGAAAAGTGAAAAATGAATCCATTTAGGACAATTCCTTATCAAGCTGGTTGTCACAGAGAGTAAGTCTGTCAGAGGTAGGAGAGCTCAGTATTAATAGTAAATAATAAGTAACCTATTGAATACCATATTATATAACAAATTAATGCATTTAAGAGAATTTCTGAGGCTATGTGTTATAGACTGGAAGAGGTAGGAGAGCTCAGTATTAAGATATAATAAATTTAATATATAATAATATAATAAGTTAATAAATCAACATATTTATGAGAATTCCTTATTAGGCCATATGTTACAGACTGTAAGAAGTAGGAGAACTCAGTATTAATAGTAAATTTAATATATAATAAATTAATATATTTCACAGAGTTCCTTATTGAGCCATTTGTTACAGGTGTTACAGATGTTTACTGAGCTCAGAGATATATATGATATAATGATATAATATAATATGCGGTATAATAAATTTAATATAGTATTTAATAAATTAGTATATTTAAGAGAATTTCTTATCAAACTATGTGTTACAGACAGTAAGACTTTCAGAGGTAGGAGAGTTCAGTATTAATGATATAATTTAATATTGTATTATGTAATAATCTAATAAATTAATAGATTTGAGAGAATTCCTTATCAAGCCATGTGTTACAGCCTGTCAGAGGGAGGCAAGCTCAGTCTGGGCTGGTGTAGTCTGGGAGGACTTCCTGAAGGAGGCAGGCCTTAGCCTGGCCATGGAAAGATGACTAAAATTTAGGCCAAGACAGGGGAGGTAGGCTGGCGTTCTTCTTAATTGGGTGTATTTTATGTTCCTGAAGTAACCTCTGAGAGGAAGGGCGTGCTATTATTCCATTTTTACAGATGAAAAGCAGAGGCAGAGGACTTGTCCCAAGATAACACCATATAGACCTAGACAAAATCCGTCCATGTATTCCCCATTTGTTCACCCCTCAGACCACTTAATGCTTGTATTCCAGGGGTGGGTGTTGGTGGCTAAGGTGATCTTGGCTGCAGAGAGAGGTGGCCTGCCCCAGGGCCGGGGGTCTGGCCTGGGAGGCAGAGACCTGGGTTTGAAATTCACTTTTGCCCCTGTTAGGTATATGACCCTGGGCCTTGATTTCCTCCTTCACAAAATGAGATCGTTGGCAATTTAAGAAACAAAGCAAGGCCCTCCAACATTTCTTCTGGCCCTGACATTTTGTGTCTCCCCTTTTCCCTCTGGCTGTAGCAGTCTGTGACTCTGTGGCTGAGGTCTGGGAATCTCTATTTATTTATTTTCTTTCTTTTTTTTTTTTAAAATTAATTTATTTATTTTTAGTTTTCAGCATTCACTTCCATAAGTTTTAAATTTCTCAACCTCCCTCCCCTCTCCCTAAGATGGCATGCAATCTGATATAGGCTCTACATATACATTTGTATTAAATATTTTTTTCACATTAGTCATCTTTTCATAGAAGAAATAGAACAAATGTGAGGAACCATGGTCTGAGAATTTTTAAAGGCACCTGGGGGATGGAGTTCTAAATTTGGCATCAGGGAGACCCAAGTGTGAATCTTCTTGTCCCAAATACTTACTACATGCACATCTTGGTCATGAGATTTTGGGTAAATCTCTTAGCCTCAGTTTCCTCATCTGTAAAATGAGGGTGTTGGATTCAATGACCTCTAAGGTACCTCCCATTTCTAAATCTTGAAATTCAAAGTTTTATCCACTTTTTTTGTATTATCATTTTTCAATGATCTTCTGCCTATGAAACTTTTGTTTAATATATATATATGTTTAATATATGTTAATTTGACTATATGTAGTCAATATATTATTTAATATATTGATTTGAATATCCATCCATCCATCCATCTATCCATCCATCCATCTGTCCATCTCTCCATCTATCTATAAGACAAAGTCAAATCAACCTGTTAACCATATCTGACAATGAAGCCTTCTTTCTGTACCTGACTCTCCCACCTCTCTGCTGAGAAGAGAGAAGCCCACTTCAGCCTCAGCCCTGGCACATGGACACACACTTTTGATCTCCTGTGGGGAAAGTTCCCAGTTCCCAGTCCATGTTTAGCGCCCCCTCCAGCCCCGTAGTTTTTCTCTGCCAATGTCACTGCCACAGGGATGGTGGGATAGCGCTGGTTCTATCAGTTGTCTTTCCAGATTTCCTTCAGATCCTTACTTAGGATACTAGCATTTTAGAGATGGATAGAGTCTCAGACCGAAACCTCTCATTTTCACAGAGAAAGGAACGATACCTGTATTGGGTGAGGGCGGCTCCTCTCCTCTTCCCATGATTTCTCTGTATTCAGGAAGTCCTGAGTGTGACCTGCGGCTTACTCCAATGAAAGCTCTTTCTCGAAGTGACCAAGGCCCCTTGGTACACTCTGCCCTTCTCACCAGATCCCAGCGCACCTCAGATTCCAGATCCCACCTCAGCTTCTGAGCTTTAGTCCCCATCCAGACTGAGACCAGGCTGAGTCAGGCTCTGTTGCCCACAGTTCTGTGTTCATAGGACCTGCCAGGCTCTGACCCCCACGGCTCTGGGTTCTTAGGCCCTTTCCAGTTCTGCCATCCTGTGATTCTGGTAGTTTTAACTGCTGCCCTACTTGGCTCTTCTATGCCTTAAGTTGAAAACAGATAAAAATAACTATTCATCTTGGAGACTCGGTTTGAAATAGGAATGCCCCCCCTGCCCCAGGCACAGGGAGCTTAGACCATGGGTTTTGATGGGCTTGTGACTCAGCTGTTGGAGGCAGTCAGTCATGTGTGAGGCTTGCTGTCAGAAGGACAGGGCATTGGGGTCCGGGTTGTGGGCCATTTATCTTCCTGACTTTCTCCTCTGATGCCACACCATGGCATCCACAGGCTCTGCCAACAGAGAGCAAGCTTTGATCTTCCTATCAAGTTGTAAATCAGGCAGTCAATCAGTAAAAAGCATCTGTGCCAAGCACAGTGCTAGAAACACATGAAGCCGTCCCTGTGCTCAGGAAGCCTGTGTTCAAGTGGAACAGCTTCAGGCGTGGGTCTAAGGGACAGACTCTGTGTGTGCCCCAGTAACACTTTTTGGCCCCACACGGTCTGCGAGGAGGTGGAGGTGAATTGTGGCCTGCAGTGTGTGGATGGGAGGAGCGCCTCTGCCCAGGATGTTGCAGACCCTCGACCTCCTGATGGCGTGCCTGTCGATGGTCACCAAGGTTCTTGTTTCTACAGCACTAATCAATTTGACAAAGCTTGACAAGGGAGGGTTGTGCATGATCGTTCCCATTTCTCAGAGGGAACTAAGGAGGTTAAAACTGTAGGTGCTGTCAGAAAGGCTGCAGAACTGGCTCAAACCCCGCTCCAGACCCAGAATCCAGTACTCCTACAGCAACCTGCCTCAGCATGATGGAACACTCACTGCTGACCCTGAAGGGGTACCAGAAAACAGGGCTCTGATGCTCAAGGAAGATGTGACAACTGTGGCCACATAGGGTCCAGCATGCCTTCCCCTGTCATCTGTGAGGAGAGCGAGGCGCCAAGGTCACATGAAAGCAGCCACTCTGTTTATTAGGAATTACAGACTCGTCTGGATGTTCTACTCCTTTCTCCTTTCCTTTCCTTTCCTTTCCTTTCCTTTCCTTTCCTTTCCTTTCCTTTCCTTTCCTTTCCTTTCCTTTCCTTTCCTTTCCTTTCCCTTCCTTTTCCCTTCCTTTCCCTTCCTTTCCCTTCCTTTCCTTTCCTCTCTTTCCTTTCTTTCCTTTCCTTTTATTTCTTTTCTTTCCTTCTTTTCTCTTCCCTTCCTTTCTTTCTCTTCATTCCCCTTCCTTTCCTTCCTCCTTTTCTTTCTTTCTCTCTTCTTTCTTTCTTTTCCTTCCTTCCTTCCTTCCTTCCTTCCTTCCTTCCTTCCTTCCTTCCTTCCTTCCTTCCTTCTTTCCTTCCTTCCTTCCTTTCTCCCAGTGTCACCATGTCTGAAACTGAAATTGAATTCAAGTCCTCCTGACTCCAAGACTCCATTATACCACCTTGCTGGCCTAATCTCTGTATTCTTAAGATGACATTAGCTGCAGTCTTCCCAATGGTTCCAGTACCATTAAAGGTGAAGTGGATAGGTGACTTCGTCTGAATGGACCTCAGTTTCCTCATCTTTAAAATAGGCACAATAATCCTTGCACCCTCTCCCTGTCTTATAGGACTGCTGTAGGGAAAATGCTTTGTAAACCTAAGGAACAGTAGAAAGGTTGTTATGTTGAGAATTTTAAAAGCTCAAAATGGTTTTTCAAGGGGCTATTTTCTTTTAAGCTGGCATGGTTATGAGAAGCAACAGGGGATAGTTAGAACAAATGTTGGATTTGGAGTCTGAGGACCCAAATTCAAATCCTTGTTTTGTGACTAAATAGCTGTGGAACTTCTCCTTTTTGGCTGGCATCAGTTGGACTAAAGGTTCTTTGGGGCCCCTTCTAATAACATACGATCATCAGAAGATTCCCTCCCTCCCCAGTTTTAGACTTGCTCTGATTTTTAATCCATTATTGTTGGTTTTCAATAGAGACATGATGTACTGGTCATGTAGAATAATACCAAGTATGCAAATTTAGGAGAAAAAAATTATTTTAACCATATAGAAAGTTCTAGAAACTCACTTTCTTTGTTCCTCTCCAAGAAAATCTTGGTAAAAAATTAGCACTTGTTTGGAATCAAGAGCAATCCCCTAGGCTGAAAATCCAAGTCCTTGAGAAGATCCCAGAAGACATCTAGGCTTCAGTGGAGGATGTAAGGATGGAGAACCTTGGAAGAATAAGAGGGCCTGGCTTGGGGACCCTGCTCTGCCTGGGCAAGTCGGTCTCCTCCATGAGACCCTTGTACTGGTTGACTGATGCTCATCCAGTGCCGTTCTTGGACAGGGCACAAAAATGTGTTACCCACAGGTGAACAGTGAACTAAAGGCATAGCTGGGACCTCCTGTGAGCTTCAAACCCAGAGCTCCTGACTCCCAGCTAGTGCCCTTTCTGCCGTTCTGTTGGACCATATAGTTGGAAAAGGCTGGTTTTGTATTCCTGTTGTTTTAAGGGAGAGTTACAAGACATCTGCTTCCTGGGGCTTTGGGATCCTACCTGCAACAACACGAATCCATTCTTTGTTTAACCAAATCCTTTACCCAGAAGCCCTTCCCTCCCCTGGTGAGGCCCCCATCCTTCCAAGGCACTGGGGAACATGGTGCTCTTCTCCAGCAGGAGCAGGGACTCCCTGTAGTTTGAGTATATGAACCCCAAATTCCAGCATTGCATCAGTACCCTTGTAGGGGAGAGAAGAGAAGAGGAGAGAGAGAAAGAAGGCATGGGATGAGAGAGAGAGAGAGAGAGAGAGAGAGAGAGAGAGAGAGAGAGAGCTTGTCATCTGTATTTTTAGTCCAGAGACAGGGAGAGAGATAATAAAGAGACACAGAGACAGAGAAAGGGAGAAGAGAGAAAGAGGAGGGAGGGAGGGAGTGAGAGAGAACTTGCTTACCTGTATTTTTAGTTTAGGAGAGAGAGACAGAGAGAGGAGACAGATAGCCAGGATCTGTTTGGGAAGCACCCCACATCCCTTCAGCTTTGAGTATGGAAGGGCCACTGATGGGCCAGTGGGAAGACCTTTAGACTGGGAGCCAAGGGAGCTGAATTCTCAGCCTCCCTTTGCTGCCCACTTGCTGCAGGACTTTGGACAAGTGGTTTTCCCTCCCAGGCCTCTTTCCTCACTTTGTAGAATGAGAAGCTTGGCCTATATGCCCAAGGTTCCTTCCAGTTCCCAATGCTCTGATGCCCCTGGGCAGCCTCCTCAGGGCAGCCTCTCTCAGTCACTCTACTGAGCCCCCAAGCATTGACCTATGTGTTTTAGACAGCTGAGACCTCCAGACTTCCACTCATTCCATCCTTCACTTTTCATCTCCAGGCCTAGCATGTCAGGACTGCACCTGGTGAAAAGGGGACGAGAACAGAAGAAATTGGACCTTCATCGGGACTTCACAGTCGCCTCTCCAGCTGAGTTTGTAACTCGCTTTGGGGGGAATCACGTTATTGAAAAGGTACGGATGTTCTCTTTCCTCCTAGCCTACTGAGAGTATTGAGACGCCCTCCCTCCCCAGGGTGGATGGCTGCCTATGGTAACCCCTTGCTGTGATACCTTTGGGTCAGGGCCTCCCCTTGCTCTTCATCTCTCCTCCTCTGCACGTCCCTCCTTTCCCCTTCCTCACACTTTCCCAGCTGGAAAAGTACCCTGACTTGAGGGTTGGATTTGCTGGTTTCTGATCTTTGCTTTGTCCCTTGCCAGCTGTATGCCTTGGCATTTCTTCTCACTTGTCCCTTCTCATCTGCATCATCCCACCATCTTCTCTCTCTTCTGTGTGATGCTCCTTCCTTTAGGACATCCCTCCTTTGCATGTAACATGTCCTACCTTTTATTATGGCTATTTATGGGAATGATGTATCCCACCGTTAGAGTATAAGCTGCTTGAAGGCAGGGACTTTGTCTCATAGGGTCTCTGTATCCTGAGCCTGTGTGACCTAATATGAAATTAATTGGGAGAGATGTTCAAATTCATCCCTGGAAGGGGCTTCCTTATTCAGTTATTTGACAGATCCTTGGTGCCCACTGTGAGCCAGACCCCAGGTCAGGTTCCCTGATCGTAAGATGCTTCAGATGTAGGGGTGACCCCTTTGAAGGAGCACATACCAAAAAATTCACAAGACTTGGAGGTAGGAGGCCCAGGTTGGAACATTGGCTCTGGGTGAATCACCTTTCAGGGCCTCAGTTTCCTTAGATGGGGCTAAACCTACCTACTTAAGCCTAGGTCAGCTTGGATCTTGTCCCTGGCCCTTGCCATCCAGGTCAGTCAGGGAGTTGGTTTGTTCCATGGGGAATTTTGTTTAGGTGTAAAAAACGCACCCTTCTCCCTTGGATCTCCCCAAACTCTTCGTGGATCAACCAGAGACCTTGTCAAGTCTTGCAAAGCAGGCAGGCTGACCTTTCCTTATTCCTGGGAATGTCTATGGCAAAACTTCCCTGCCAGATTTGAGGGCTGTGTGAGAAGCCAGGTCATGGGATGGGATGTTTCCAGTTAGCCTTTATTTCTTGACAGGAAATACAGTTTGATTACAGGAGGCAGGCTGTGGCTGAATGAGCCAAGCACACTAGGTTTGTGATCAGATGCTTTCCATTCAGTTTTTTGTTCTGATACTCGTTCCCTGTGTAACAGTGAGTGAGCTGTTTCACTTCTCTCAGACTAGTGGTCATCTAGCTTCTTCCTGGTAAAGCCCAGTAGCTGCTGAGGTTCACTCATGGTCAGGGGAATTTCTCCTGACATCTCAGGAAGGTTAGAAAGAAGTTTGTCTGAAAACTCTCTGGAGGTCTTAGTGGCCCACAAGCTCTACATGAGCTATAAGACTGCCCTTGTCCTTTTTCCACTTCTCAATACTTCTGTTCCTTTGACCTTGGGTTAAACTTAACAAGTCTTACTAGACTTGGAAGTACTTATAGCCAGCTCTCCTGACCCTTCATAGCCTTCCCTTCAGGCCAAAATGTCTCCAGTTCCTTGTATAGCATGGGTTCAAGGACCTTCACCATTCTGGCTGCATTCCAGCTTATCAGAGAACTGACTACATTTTCCAGAGTGTGGGGCAGAGTCCAGAGGGATAATCACTTCATTGTTCCAGGAAGCTATGCCGTTCAGAAGGCAGTCCAAAATCAGTGGAGTTTCTCTGGCAGCCATGTTACCCTGCCAACTCAATTCTAGCTTGCAGTCCACTAAGACCCCCAGATCATTTTTTAAAATAATGTATTCATTTTATTTATTTTTAACGTTCTACAATCACTATTATAAAACTTTTAGATTTTCCCCCTACCTACCCCCCATCACCCCCCTCCCTCCCCAAGACGACATACAGTTCTATATAGGATCTACACATACATTCCTATTGAATACGTTTTCACTATAGTCATGCTGTGTAGAAGAACTAAAATAAGTGGGAGAAATCATATAACAAACCAAAACAAAATACACACACACACACACACACACACACACACACACACGAAAGATGATCTGCTACATTCTGCGATTGAATTCTGTGGTTCTTTCTCTGAATGTGGAAGGCATTTTGCCTTAGAAGACCATCCCT
The DNA here is from genome assembly GCA_023548195.1 of Bettongia penicillata ogilbyi. Taxonomy (NCBI): domain Eukaryota; kingdom Metazoa; phylum Chordata; class Mammalia; order Diprotodontia; family Potoroidae; genus Bettongia; species Bettongia penicillata. Next base: position 1,174,498 of record JAJHZJ010000063.1, read on the forward strand.
AGATCATTTTTGTATAAACCTAACCATGCCTATCCAATTCTCTGCTTGTGAAATGGATTATTTTTCTGAACTCAGGTGTAAGACTTTACATTTATCTCTGTTGAATGTCATCTTATTAATTGCAGTCCCATGTTTTTTGGACACCTACTCTGTCCTTTTGTGTTTTAGTTATCCCTCCCTAGCTTGGAATTGCTGGAAATTTGATGAGCCTACTGTCTGAGCCTTTGACCAAGACATTAATAAAATGTTAAGTGACATGGTGACCATCTCAGATCCCTGGGGCATGCCACTGGAGACCTTGCCAAATTACAAAATGAGGGAGTTTGAGTAAATGAAACCTCTGGCCAGTCCAGCTCCAAATTCACAATCTCATTAGGAATATAGCACAATGAGACTGGATTTCAGATCAAGATGTGCACATCCAAGGCACAGAGATCTTGTGTATCCATGGAGTGCCAGAGTACTGGGTCCCACTCTGGTTGTTAGATTTATAACCCACCCCCACCCCCAGGATTTATGGTTCCACCCCTAAGAATACCTCAATAGAGCATATTCAGATGAATAATCCCTTTAGTGGTGCAGATGGGGAAACTGAGGCCCATAGAAGGAATGGAATTTGCCCTTAGCAGTGAGGCCAAGACTAGAATCCTGTCTTCCCAACCCATGGCTTCCATCCTCCAATATGATGTGATTCACACAACCAGCTGGCATGTGAACTTGAAACCAGGCCTACCAGACTGCCTGGCCACCTCTCTATCCCTCTGTCTGTCTATCACCCTTTCTCCTCTGTTTGAAGGCTCTTTGAAGGTTACATGTTACACGTGAAAGGGATTAACTCTTATAGAACGTGAGTTGATGGGAATAGCCATCATTGTCCCTTGATTTAGGGGTGACAGGGTCCTTGAAGGTTGGCAGGTCTAGTGACAGCTGCAAGTCTCCTAGCTGAAGACTAGCCTCACTGAATTCAGAGGGATCCATCACTCAATTGGTCCCAGGAGTGTGAATTTTTCAAAAATAATATTACCCCCTAGGCAGCCTCTACTCAGGGAAGGGATTGCAATCTGTGTTGGTGAAGGGGGTACTGACACAGTGACCAAGTCATGGATCCTTGAAGTGTTTATTTCAATAAAATATCACTTGTGATTGTTGTATTTTATTCTAGTCTAGTGATAATAATTACTTCCATTTATATAGGGTTTAAGACACTTGACACTCACTAGCTGTGTGACCTTGGGCAAGTCCAATTGCCCCAGTTGCCTCATCCTGGGTCATCTGCAGTCATCCCGATGAATGTCTGGTCACTAGATTCAGATGATGACTCTGGAGGAGAAGTGAGGCTGGTGACCTGCATAGCCCTCCCTCCCTCAAAACAAAGTCAAGTGCAAGTCATGTCATTATTTCTCTGACAGCAAGATCTTCTTGGCAACGAAGGATGAACACACACACATACATTCTCTAGGGTTCACCACAACTCTTGTGGGGTAAGAAGTGCAGATTTTTAATTCTCATTTTACAGTTAAACTGTGGCCAATGGCCAGGACAGGAATCAAAGTGTGGGTTTTAGAGTCATAGGATCTGGGTTTGAATCCTACTGTAGAATTACTACCTGTATAACCTGAACAAGTGACCTTGCCTCCTTCAGACTCAGTTTCCTAACCTGTAAAATGAGGAGGGTCGTCTAGATTAGTGGCTTGGGATATCTTCTACCTGTAGTATCCCTGGCATGGGATTCACACACACTGTGGAGATGCCTGGTGTCCGGGGTTAGATGCCCCAGACACTGACTCTTTGTGTGGCTTTCATCTCTTTAGGTTCTCATTGCCAATAATGGCATTGCCGCTGTCAAGTGCATGCGATCAATTCGAAGGTGGGCCTATGAGATGTTTCGAAATGAGAGGGCTATCCGCTTTGTTGTCATGGTCACTCCGGAGGACCTCAAAGCCAATGCAGGTATTTTGTTTTTGTGGAAGGAGAGGCAGTCAAGATCTGGGTGCGACTTTGTTCCTGTGAGGGACTTCCAGTATGGAAACTCCCACAGCCAATGTACACCAGTCCCTTCCTGGCACTTGAGCCAGTGTATGGACCTGAACTCAGATTTCCCAAATTACACAAAATTCCAGGGCTGCCCTTCTATCCGTACCATCCTGCCTCCTCCATTACTTATTAGAATCAACAATAATCACACTAATTAACATTTAAATTATCAGAATTTCTGTGCTCTTCACACCTTCCTGGTGAGGAAGTATATTATTATTCACATTTTTTTATGGATGGGGAAACTGAGGCTCAGAGCATGCTTTCAGAGTGTCTGAGGTGGGATTTTCATCAGTGTCCCAGGTTCCATGTTCAGCATTAGGCCTCTCTTTAAAAATAAAAAACTGAGGGACATTAGATGGCACAGTGGCTAGAGCACCAACCCTGGAGTCAGGGTGACCTGAATTCAAATCCTGCCTCAGATGCTTACTAGCTATGTGACCCTGGGCAAATCACTTAACCCTGATTGCCTCCTTCCCAAAATAAAAGACTCACTTTGTAGGGCACTTTAAGGTTCAAAGACTGTTTTATAGACATTATCTCAGCTCAGTTTGGGTTCTATCTCCCAATTTGGGGCCTGGCTGTTCTCCTTCCCTAGATTTGTTTGCCTCCTGGCTTCTGTCAAGTCTCAGCTGCAATTCGACCATCCTCAAGAAGCCTTTCCCACTTCTCCTCAATCTTCCTGCCCTCCCTCGGTTGATTATCTTCAGTTTTTCCACCTACATATTATTTGTACATGGTTATGTGCATGTTATCTCCCCCATTAGACTGTGAGTAGGGGCTAACTTTGACTTCTCTGTATTATCATGAGCCCTATTACAAGGCCTGGTATACATTAGGTGCTTCATAAATGCTTGCTGACTTGATAACTCTTGTCAGAGACCTTGTGGAAGGGAATCCTGACTTGAACTGAATCGTACTTAGGGGCCCTCAGATTCTGTGGTCTCTGATTGGGAACAGTTCTTTTCCGAACTCTCAGGGGTTCCCTAGCCTGATTGTTCCCCAGAACAGGAATCCTGTCTGCACTTTCACTAAGAGATGCTTGTGCAGACGTCACGGGGAAGCTACTGCCTCACCAAGACTCTCCCTTCCGTTCTCGGATAGCTATAGCAGCTGCTTCAACCTGATTTAAAGTCTGCCTCTTTGTAACTTAGACCCATAACATATCTGGAAGCAACCTTTGACATCATCTAGCACAATCCTGTTGTTTTACAGAAGAGGAAGCTGAGGTTCAGAGAGGGAACTGTGACCTGGCCAAGTGGCAGAGCTGGTAGTGGCCCACCACCCAGGCTCATCTTCTTTCTGCTACAGCACCTTGTGGTCCATCATTCCTAGTTCTTTCTACTGAAAGCCCACAAAGCCAAATCAGTCCCTCACCCACAATGCAGACTTTCCTGTCCCTGGAGACGGTTATCTTGTGCCCTGCTGGCTGATCCTTCACAGGCCCTTCACCCAGTCTTTCTGTGTCAGTGTTTCCCTCCTCTGCCTTTTCTCATGAGTTGACATCTTTCATAACATGGCACCCCTAAAACAGAACTGTGATAGTGTGCTGCAGATGGGATCTGTTCTTGGGCAGGGGACTTGATTTCTTCTGGTCAGAAGACTTCCCTCCATATGGGCAAGCCCCCTTAGTGATGTGTGGTCCTGCTCAGCCTCCTGCTACCCAGTAAACTCAGTATTTCCGCTCTTACCTCTTGAATGACAGAGTACATCAAGATGGCGGATCACTACGTCCCTGTTCCTGGAGGGCCCAATAATAACAATTATGCCAATGTAGAACTGATAGTGGATATCTCCAAACGGCTTCCAGTGCAGGTAATAGAAGAGGGTGTGTGCATGGGGTCTCAGCATCCTGGGAATGGCCATCATGCTCATGGCGATGGACTGGTCATTCCCTATGGACTGGCAAGTCTACTTTGGTCAGGCTCGGAAACCCACGGGATGCTTGGTGCTGGGCAAGAGGTCATGCCCTCTTTTGATGAAGGGCAGGGTGTGTAAATGAAGTATTTTTTCTATTTTCAGGCTGTGTGGGCTGGGTGGGGCCATGCCTCAGAAAACCCCAAGCTTCCAGAACTGCTCCAGAAACATGGCATTGCTTTCTTAGGTGAGGCTGGGGACCAGGTTTCAAGCAGAGACCACCATTTAAGAGGAGGTTGGCAGCCCCAGAAATAGTGGTGGCATTAAATTGGGGCCCACAGGGATGGTGCCAAAAGCAAAGCACTCGAGGGTTTGCAAAGTTCCTACGTCCCAAGTTGATTGTGAGGACCCACTGAGACAGTGTTTGTAAAGCGCTTAGGCACGGTGCCCAGCACATAGTAGGCACTTCCTCAATGGATGTTTCTTTCCTTCCTTCCTCTTAAGGCCCTCCCAGCAATGCCATGTGGGCCCTGGGAGATAAGGTTGCCTCAACCATAGTGGCACAGACCCTGCAGATTCCGACGCTGCCATGGAGCGGAAGTGGTAAGATAAGACTCCAATTCTCCACCACTGTGATTCTTAGGGCAGAAGAAACCTCCCTGAATAGGGCCTGGGGCAGATCGTGTGGGACAATGACTCCGTTTGTGGCTGGTGGTCCCAGAGAGGCAAAAGTCCCCTGCCTTTCCTCCCATATAGTTGCCCTCCCTGCCCCAAGCCAGTTATGGCTTTGGCCACAGCCAGTGGAATTCTTGGGAACCTGACCCCAGGCTTTAAGCAGTAACTTAGGGAGCCCAGGAGATGGAACCAGGATTTGTCCCTGAATCAGGCTGTTGACAAATTGATTCACTTCCTGATCTGTAAAATGGATATGATCATGTTTGCTTCCCTAACGTCACTTACTGTGAAGAGAGTGGTTTTCAAACTTTTTTATACTATAGAGGTATTAGCAGGAGGCTAGGGGGGTTGTGGAGGGACAGTGGTTCGTACCCATGGAGGGAGGAGACCCCCAGGAATGGACTCGGACTGGGGGAGTGTGGATGCTGTGAAGCTGGGCTTCTAACCTCTGATCTTTCTCTCTTCCACCTACCGTAAAAGCCTGCTTTTCTAAATTTTAAAAAGCAGCATCTGAAGTGCATGAGTCTTCTCAGAAATAAAGTGAGGGTTAAGTCTCAGGCTCCCATTATTTATGATTTCTTGCTTAGGGGATTGATTATTAGCACAGAGATGGGCATGTGGCTGACCATCTGCATGGGTATTTCAGGACTTGACTTGGTCCTCCTGGCAGGGTCTGGCCCTGGGAGCAGAAGCCCCTCATCCCTGGGCCACAGGGATCCCTCCTCGAGTTCACTAAGCTTTTCTCCGCCATGGTCTCTAGGTCTCACTGTAGAATGGCAGGAGGAGGATCTCCAGCAGATGAAAAGAATCAGCGTCCCTCCAGAAACGTATGCCAAGGGCTGTGTCAAGGATGTGGAGGAAGGGTTGCAGGTAAGCTCGATGCCGGGCGCCACGGCTCCGCTCCGACCTCGGGAGCCCCGGAGCTTCCTGACGTTTCAAGGGCATTCTTCTGCATTTGGTTTTCAGGTGGCGGAAAAAATTGGCTTCCCCGTGATGATCAAAGCTTCGGAAGGTGGTGGAGGCAAAGGGATCCGGAAAGCAGAGAGTGCCGAGGATTTCCCGAACCTCTTCAGACAAGTAAGACCCTACCCCCTTCTGGGGTCTGTCCTGACCGTTTGATATTGTTCCAAAGACCCGCGTGACTCCACTACTTTTGCATTCTGTCACCCTGTCCTAGAAGCGCTGATGAAGCTGCATGTGTGTGTTGTGTTTATGCTTGTGTGTGTTGTGTGCATGCATGTGTGTGCATGTGCATATGTGTGTGTATTCAGAAGAGAGGAGGAGCACAGATTTTGAGTTAGGAGGGACAGCAGAGGCAGTGTCTTATCATCCTTTCATTTTGCAGAAGGGGAAATTGAGGCTGAGGGAAAGGGAGGTGACTTGTCTAAGGTCATGTAACTAGTAAGTAAAAGAGTCAGGTTTTGAATCCAGATCCTCCCGCTTTAAAATACAGAGCCCTCTCCACTATTCTTGACTCTTTCTGTTGCTGGACTGAGATAAAGAAAAATATTTATCCAGTCTGTTTTTGTTTACTGTATAAGAGATATTAAAAATGGTATAGGTCAGGGGATTATTTTTAGATCTCAGTTATATTATAGCGTAAAGGGGAAACAGAACGTGGTAGAGGAAGGAACCCTGGCTAGGGACTCTGGAGTCTGGCTTCTCTCTCTGTCACTGACCTGGGACATGATCTTGGACATGTCATCTGTTCTGAGTCCTCTGTCATCCCCCGATTGTCCTCAGAGCTCTGATGGCAGAGGCAGTGAGCAGACGGTCACCTCCTGGCCAGAATGGCACCATGAGCTGGGATTCAGAGACAGGGAAGAGAGTGAGCCCACATTCTAATGGGCAGAAACAATATGCCAGCCACTAGCATGCTGTCAAGATACATACACACATACATATAGACATACACACATGTAGCTTGTTTGTACATAGTTCATATATGTATGTACATACACTCACATTTATGTACATCACATTTATATAGGCATCACATGTGTACACATGTGTGTATATGTAGCAAGATAATACACATATATGTATATTATGTGTGTATGCATGCACAATACATGCGTATGTGTGTATACCTATAGTACATGTGTATTTATGGGTGCATATATAGTACATGTATGCATGTATATACATATGTATAGTACAATGTGTGTATGTGTGTATATATAGCACCATGCATGTATATATGTGTATAGTAATGTATACACACAGCACACATGCATGTACATATAATGCAACATGTATGTGCATGCATAATATACAAGCATGCACATGCATATGTATGTGTGCATTGTGTTATAGCATGTATGTGCATACATGTATAGTGCATGTGTATGTGTATAGTGCACATGCATGTATAGGCATAGTATACATGCATGGCACATGTGCATGTAGTAAATGGGCACACATGTATATCATATGTGTGAGTATGTGGCACATATATGTGTGTATAATGTGCATTGTGTATGCATGTGCATAGCACGCATGTCCATGTAATGTGTATAAATACATGTACATAGAATCTCAGGGGGAGGGTGCTAGCATTGAGGATGGCCTGCAAAGGCAAGATTTTAGCTGAGTTTCAGAGGAAACCAGGAGTCAGAGAGGAAGAAGGATGGGCCAGTGGACCACTGAAGATGCCCCAAAGCAGGATAGGAAACATCTTGCTGGAGGAACCAGAAGGAAGTCACTTGCATTGGAGGGGAGACTTACTATGACTTTCCTTCTGCCTCAATTTCCTTATCTTTAAAATGGGTATATTTATAGTACCTTCCTCCCAGGGTTGTTGTGAAGCTAATGACATACTATTTGTAAAGTGCATGGCCAACTTTAAAGTCCCATAGAAATACATGCTCTAGTTGTCGTGGTCTCCACAGTCCCATGATCCCCCTCCCCAGATTGAGTTTTAAGTTTTAAGAAGTTGGTGTTTAAGTTTAAGAAGTTTAAGTTTAAGTTTTAAGAAGGTGGTGTCTAAGGGAGACCTTATCTATCTATGTCTGCCTATATAGGTGTCTGTACATAATTATAGAACTTGTTTTTTCTTCTTTTTAAAATATTTATTATTTATTTATTTTTAAAATTTTATTATTTGTTCCAAATTCTCTCTCTCTCCTACTCCTGTCCCATTCATTGAGAAGGCAAGAAATTGGAGTATATAAAATACATCACTTTACCCCCATGGCATCTTTCAAGAGTTGTTGTCTGTTCTTGGCTAGGAAGTCTTGCCCTCCCTCAGACAAAGCAGCTTTGGTTTCTTTGCAGGTGCAGAGTGAGATCCCGGGCTCCCCAGTTTTCGTCATGAAGCTGGCTCAGCATGCCCGCCACCTGGAAGTCCAGATCCTTGCTGATCAGTATGGGAATGCCGTGTCGCTCTTCGGGAGAGACTGCTCCATCCAACGAAGGCACCAGAAGATTATCGAGGAGGCTCCTGCCACCATTGCCATGCCCATGGTGTTTGAGCATATGGAGCAGGTAGGCTTCCTAGTGCCCAAGCTTGGGGAGGGGGATGGCCTTGCTGAGGAGCCAAGTGGCCCTCAGGCCATTCGGACTCATTGGGGGTGGGGGACATTCATCTACTTGAGAAACAGAGCTCCAGATTCTGGACCTGGGTCTGCTGCTGTGATGTCACTTAAAATCATTCTGTGTGTATCCTAGCTTCCCCAGCTGTACAATGAAGTCAAGCCCCTTCCAGCTCAAATGTTCTCCATTCTGTATCTTCATTGGTTAGAGTCAGCAAGCAAGAGGGAGAGCAGGGATCTCCATCTGACACTCATGGCCCCATGCTCTATGGATAGATTTTAGGGGGTCCTTGCATTTGGGTAGGAAAGAATCACACTGCATCAGATGTGGTATTTGGACCTGCGACTTCTGATTCCAATCCTGCGCCCATCGCTGTACTCAGCTGTGGTCAGACCATCTCTGGAATGTTGGGCTTGGTTCTGGCTCCCCATTTTAGGAAGGACATTGAGCTGCAGAGAGTCCAAAGGAGGCCAAGCAAAGGTGTATGGCAGAACGAAAAACTTGCCAGCAGGGAGAGATCCCTAGTAGTGCAGTAGACACCTCTGGAGACTGTTGGCTCCCTGTGCTGGGGGTCTGCAAACAAAGACTGTGTGTGTGGAAAAGGCCATTGCTGGGTTGGATGGATGAGGCTCTTATAAGCAGGAACTAAGTGTTCTCTTTGGTCTCCAAAGGCAGACTGGGCCTAGTGGGTGAAGGTGACATAGAGGCAAATGGGAGCTCAGCACAAAGAGGCTGCCCATGATGAGAGTGTCCAAAAGGGCACTGGGGTCATTTCAGGGATGGAGTTGCCTTCCTTAGAGGCGCTGGGGCAGGGGGTAAACAGACTCTTGTGAGGCATGTTGTATAAGGGATCCATCAGGCAGAGCAAAGACCAGTCTAGAGAAGGGAAGGAAGCAAGAGAAGGAAGGAAGGAAGGAAGGAAGGAAGGAAGGAAGGAAGGAAGGAAGGAAGGAAGGAAGGAAGGAAGGAAGGAAGGAAGGAAGGAAGGAAGGAAGGAAGGAAGGAAGGAAGGAAGGAAGGAAGGAAGGAAAGGAAGAAAGGAAAGGAAGAAAGGAAGGGAAGAAGGAAAGATGGATGAGAGGGAAAGAGGAAGGAAAGGAGGAAAGGAGAGAGGGAAGGAGGGAGGCAGGATTTATTGCCCTACAATAGCTCTAAGATATCAGTACAAAAGTGAGCTAGCCTTTACCCTCAGGGAGCTTATGGTCTACCATGGGGAGACAGTCCATATAAAGGTATCCAAGAAGTGCGAGGTGGGGGGGCTGGATGAACTGGCACTGAGTTCCCTTCCAACTCTCAGATGCCATGTTGTTGGTCTAGAAGCTTCCTGTTCCCAGTGGGGAAAAGGACCAGTGACTGGCAAGGTCCTCGAGCCTCTCATGTGCTACTGTGATTAATGGACTGAGAGGAATGCGTCTTCCCTCATGGCCTTGGGTGATTGCTACATGAATGAACCACACCATGGAAAAATCTCCCTCCTTGCTTATCTGAGTCCAAGCCTCTGCCTTCCTCCTGCCTGTCTGGGTGGGCTCTTCGCTGTATCTGGCTGTAAGCTGGAGGAGGGGGTACCACATGTGTCCTCAGCTCCGAGCCCAGAGCCCTGGGTACATGGGAGTATCAGCTGGGTCTGTTGAGTGGAAAGAAATCCATGATCTCCCTGGCTTCTCTCTTTGTCCTTTACTATCACAGTGTGCTGTGCGCTTGGCCAAAACAGTGGGCTACGTGAGCGCGGGGACCGTGGAATACCTCTACAGTGAAGATGGTCACTTCCATTTCTTGGAACTGAATCCACGTTTGCAGGTGGAGCATCCCTGCACAGAAATGATCGCTGATGTCAATCTGCCGGCTGCTCAGCTGCAGGTGAGCACCCTCCTATATGGGCTGGTTGGGGGGGGAGGGGAGAGGTGCCCCCTGCCTGTTGGGGGAGGGAGAGCATGTTCATTGGTCTGCACTTGTTTCTTTCTGTGTGCTTATTGGGTGGTTAACGAGTGTTGGCTGAATTGTCTGACATTTATCTAACTTTACTATGTGCTAGTTTGCGCTGCCTGGCATTTTGAGGGCAGAAACTGTCTTTATTTAGACTTTTCTGCATCTCAGATAGGCTTGGCACACCATCCTCATCCTCACCAGTGTTCACACGACCCTCTATGGTTTGCGAAGTGCTCATATGATTGTGATTCTGGGAGGATTCTTTTTGATCCTCTGAGGTGGGGGGGTGCTATTACCATCTGCATGATAGAGGTCAAGTGATTTTTCCAAGGTTACACAGCTAAGTTAGTGTCTGAGGAGGGATTTGAGCTCAAGGTCCCCTGCTTCCAAGTCTCTGTGCCCATTGGACAGGGCACAGGGCTGGCTTCTGTGGGTCCAGAGTGGCTGAGCCCCTGAGCTGTGGGACTGACAAGCCTCCCCTTTTAGAGCATGTCAGAGACCAGTGTGAACACCTTTCTCTTTCATTCACAGATTGCCATGGGGGTACCTCTGAACAGGCTGAAAGACATCCGGATCCTGTATGGAGAGTCTCCCTGGGGTGTCACGCCCATTTCCTTTGACAACCCCGTCAATCCACCTGTTCCCAGAGGCCATGTGATTGCTGCTAGGATCACCAGCGAAAACCCGGATGAGGCAAGACGAGGGACTGAAAATGTGGGGAAACTGAGTCCTGGAAAAGGGAGGAAATTCAGTGTGCATTGACACTTCCCTTCAGGTTTACAAAGAGCTTTATGCATGTGGTCTTTTTCCCTTTCTTGTCACGGTCACGAGGACAGGTGTTGCTGGTAGTATTTTCCTGCATTTTACAGAAACTGAGGCTCAGAGGGGTTGGATGATAGAGGTGTTTTCTTAGTGACATAACTTCTACATCTCAGAGGTGAGATCTGAGTCCAGGTCTCTCCTGATGCCAAAGCATCCCTGTCCTGCATTACCTCTACTTACCTACTGGGCTGTACAAGTCAGAGCCAGTGCCCATGAGCAGGCAGGCCATCCCCCCTGGAATATGTGAGCCTCTTGGCACTGGCCATGCCTTCCAGCTGAATAAGGGGCATCTGCCAGAGTCTCTATTAAATGTCTCATGTGCCCTGGCGAGGCCCTCTGCGAGTGACTTTAGGTTTCTGTTCTGACCCATCCTTCAGTCTGTTTTTTTCCTTCTCTCTGCAGGGTTTTAAGCCAAGTTCTGGGACTGTCCAGGAGTTGAATTTCCGCAGTAGCAAGAATGTGTGGGGTTACTTCAGTGTGGCGGCAGCTGGGGGCTTACATGAATTTGCAGATTCTCAGTTTGGGCACTGCTTCTCCTGGGGAGAGAACCGAGAAGAAGCCGTCTCGTGAGTACCCCTTCCCCAGGCCCTGCACTCTTCTCCTCTTACCTTTCCTCCTTCCTTCCTCATTCACCTACCTCTCCTTTCTTCCTAATCAATAATCTGCTTTTTGTATAATACTAGAAAGTGGACACCAGGTGGGAGAGTGGGAGAGAGGACATGAACCCATATCTCTGTGCTTGAAATGTCTTCTAGGGCAACTGGGAGCTCAGTGTGTAGACCACTACACTTGAATTTGGAAACCCCGAGTTCAAATCCAGCCCCAGACACTTACTGGCTGTGTCTAGGGAAGTCGTTTAACCTTTGTCTGCCTTAGTTCCCTCCTCTGTAAAATGAGGGGGTGGGACTCAGTGGTCCCCAAGATCCATTACAGTTCCAAATCTATGATCGTAAGAGTCTCATCTTCAGAGGTCTCCTTGAGCTTTCCCCTGGAGTCAATTATTCTAAGTAGTAGAGTGATGCCCTTGTGTGTGGGAGGCTCGGTAAGCAGATATTGAAAGGATCTGTGTCGATTTGGGAAATATGTGTTTCTAAGGAATATGGTGGTGGCCCTGAAAGAGCTGTCGATCCGGGGAGATTTCAGGACCACAGTGGAATATCTTGTTAATCTGCTGGAGACAGAGAACTTTCAGAACAATGATATTGACACAGGCTGGCTGGATCATCTGATCGCTGAGAGAGTGCAGGTGAGCATGCGTTCTCCTTCTCTCAGAGTCACTCATCTGGGCTTCTATGGCATCCTGAGAGGTGGTGAGCTCCCCATCCTCGTGGGTCTCCAAGCAGAGGCTGGCCGGCCATCACTTGTTGGGTAGGTTAGTGTGTATAATCCTTCCATAGAGGGGGCTAGACTCCTGCCTGCTGAAGCCCCTTCTCCTTCTCCATCTCTGTGGTCCTGGGAGCCCTCCCTGCTGAGGAGATTGGCATCTGGTCATCCTGAAAAGTCATTCTTCCCTAGGCTGAGAAACCCGACATCATGCTTGGGGTGGTCTGTGGAGCTTTGAACGTAGCAGATGCCCTGTTCAGGACCTGTATGACTGACTTCCTGCATTCACTGGAAAGGTATAGTGTGTGGTCATTACCCAGCCTGAGCACCAACCCTGGCCCAGTGTGTGTAAGATGTATAACCTGCTGCTGGTGCCTAAATGTGAGACCCTTGGGCATCCTCTGGGGGGTGTGTGTGTGTGTGTGTGTGTGTGTGTGTGTGTGTGTATTTATAAGTGTATACATATGTATATGTATATATGGTAATGTATTTCTCTAGATGGATAGACATATCTATTTATATATTTAGGTGTACATGGCAATGTATTTATATAGAGAGATGGATCTATTTATAGAGTTATGTATATATGGCAATGTATTTATATATAAATGAATATACATTTATGTGAATGTATATGTATATATGGCAATGTATATAGATGGATAGATTTATATCTATATATGTATTTGCAAATATATGGCAACATATATATACATATATATGTGTCTGTACATATAAACCTACATATACATGCAAAAGTATATATACATTTATGTGTATGCATATATGTATATATGGCAATATATTTATATAGATGGATAGATTTATATATTTGTGTCAATTATTTATATTTACACATATAGAAATAAGTTCTTATATAAATGTATACATGAATTTATAAATAAATACATTAAAATCCATATACACACAAATACACACATACACATAAATTTATATATAAGTATATTGTCATATATGTGTGCATGCATGTATGTGTATATATACTTATGTATGTACACATAAAGGTATACATACATATGCATATATTTCTATATAAATACATTGCCATATGTACATAAACATCTAGGTATAAATATATCCATATTTCTATAGAAATGCATTGCCATATACATATCTTTCTAACTACAAATGAGTACACTGCTTTGGGAATTAAAAAAACCCGGGCTTATAACCCAGTGCTTCTGCTCACTGGTCTTTCCCCTTCTCTTGGCCTCAGTTACCCTGATCTGTAAAATAAACCAGAGATTCTTCTGATTGTAGATGCTCTGGTCCTCTCCAGGCATCTACTACTTGTTCCTCCATAAAAGGAGGGCATTGGACTCCATGGCCACTAAGACTGCTTCTAGCTCTCAGTGTCTCAGCTGGACCTCTCCTACCTGGATGCTGCCTTCTTGAAGACAATCTTATTCCCTTTGTCTTGTTTATGTTTGTATCTCTCCCCAAACATACTCTGTAATTACAGTTAATTAAATAATGATAGGGCAAGTTTCTTGGCACTTTGTGGTCTCTTCCCTTGGAGCAACTCAGGGAAGCTGGAAATAATAGATATGCAGGGACAACTGTTCCCATTTTACAGCTGAGGATACTGAGACCCAGAGTGTCTCCATAAGATATTCACAGTTACTGGGTTAATCAGTAGTGAAGCTTTGACTCAGACCTTGGCCTTTGGACTCCCAGACCTGTGAGTTTTCACAGGTGTCCTGTTTCTCTGGTGCTTCTATGAAAGCCCTGAAGATTGAGTGAATGAAACAGGGTATTGATTGTTCGTGAGAAAAGGCTCTCTCTTCCTTATAGGCAGAATGGTGCACTTTGGCCTCTCGGTGTGATTTCAAGGGACTGAGGGTGATGACAGAGTCTCCAATAAAGGCAGAGATAAACTTTCTAAATTCTTTTATTTCTAGGAACATAATGAATTGATGAGAGCTGGCAGTTGGTGCAGGTGTGAGAGTGAATTTTTCCCACTTACGCACACAGGATTCTTGGTCTTTTCTATTTCCTTTTAAGCCACCTTCAAACAAAAGGCCAGGAAGGTCTGTTCTGCCTCTTAGTTATTAGCTCAAAGATAACTGAATGACAGGAAAATCAAAGTTCACTCAGTCGGTTCCTTAGAGGATCAGGTGCTCACTTCCCAGAATATGTTGGCCGGAGGATGCTTGCTTAGAAAACATTCGATAAACTGAGGGCCCGGGAAAGCTTTCCCCCACCCTGGTAATAAGCATGTCCCGCTCCAGTGCTCAGATACACTAGTCAGAAAACTCAGTGATGATGTTTCTGACCCTGTTAGAACACTGATGGAATTCTTGCCTGCGGCGTGGCCCCACATGTTTTGACGTAGCTAGAAAACCAACCAAGTTGTCTTTTCTGAAGGGTCTCTGTCTGTCTTCCAGGGGCCAGGTTCTCCCAGCAGATTCTCTGCTGAACATTGTGGATGTGGAGCTGATTTATGGAGGGGTGAAGTATATCCTCAAGGTAAAGACCACCTCACTCCTCTAAGACCCCAGCCGGATATTGGAGAGAACCTGAAAGCTGAATTCTGCCATTGGAAACTGACCAATGGTTACAGCTTGTGGTATCTTTTAGTATATTTCTTCAAAGTACTTAAAAACTCTTTCCAGTCCTTTGGTGTGTGGGAAGTACCACTGCCCAAAGCCTGGGCCCCTCACATCGCATCCCAGCCCAGCCTTTGAGGGAGCATTTAGGTGGAGATGGATGCATGATGCAGCTCTAGCCTGCTCTGCTGGAAGGTTGCTTGACATTGGCCTCCCCCTGACTTATCCTAAATTCACACTCATTATCTTTTCCATGAGGGGACTGGTCTAATCATCCTCAGTTCCATCTGTCTCTAAATTTTACAAATGTCTTCCAGTTGCAACCTGCCTCCCTGAGACTCTAAATTCTTCCCTTTTGGGTTTTTTTTTTTTAAAGAATAGATCTGTCTAAAGAATAGATCTGATCTAAAGAATAGATCTCCTTTCAAGGGTGTCCCTGGCTTTCGTGCCATTCCTGTTAGGGAGTCCAGGCCAATGAAAACCTTTGAAACCTTTGCCTTATGAGTATCTCTTGAAAGAAGAAGGGATGGTTAGGCTGCAGAAGACTATAGAGGGATGTGCTGAGCATCTGCAGGACACATAGAAGCTTCTGTGGATTAAGTTTATTTCATTTGGCCATAGAGCCCAGGACCAGGAACAAGGGAGTGGGGATAGTAAAGAGGTCTGCACAGGAAAAAGGTTCCTAATGATAAGAAAGCTGTGAGAGTTCAGTGGGCTGCCTCAGTATGTCATGAACTCTGACATACATGATCGCACATTTGGAACCAGAAGGGGCCATTTCTGGGGGCCTTAGGCAGACTAGATGAGCCCTCTGGGGCATGTGGTAAAAGGAATTCCATCTTGGGTGCAGGAGATCCTTGAGGCCTGTTCATACCTGGGATTCTGAGGTTCTGGTGCTGAGGGGCAGTAGGTCTGGTCTAGAATGAGCAGAACCCCCGAATATGGATAGTGCTGGTTCACAAGCTTGAGGCTGCCCAGTCCCACATCCTCTTTTCTGGGCTCTCTTTCCCCTTAGCCTCAGTCTGTTACTGATGCCAATAAGAGTGTTGGGGCTTCCCAGCTGGGGGGACCTGGTTATCTTTGGCCATGATAATCTGCCACCACTCACCAAATGTGGATCTGTTCGGCCGCTAAGAGCAGGACAAAGGCCGAGGAGCCCCCCATCCCTACTCCATTCCTTTGTGAATGAAGAGGTTAACACACTCAGAACTGGGCAGTGCAGATGAGGCCAGGCCAGGAGGTGACCCTGGGATGCCCTGCCTGGTGGGCGTTACCCCAAAGACCTTTATTAGGTTTCTTAGCTGGCGTAGACCCCTGACTGTTTCCTGGGAGTGGAGGGTGGGGGTGCTAAGAACCCCATTTCTCCACAGGTTGCCCGACAATCTCTGACCATGTTTGTCCTCATCATGAACAACTGTCACATCGAAATAGATGCCCACAGGCTCAATGACGGCGGGCTGCTGCTGTCCTATGCTGGGAACAGCTATACCACATATATGAAAGAAGAAATCGACAGGTGGGTCCCAGGCCAAGTCCAGCATGGGGAAGGGGGTCTTTCTCTCCTAGCAGTTCAGCTTCAAAAGCAGTGTGGACACACACCTTTAGCAGAGGAGAGCCCAGGGACTTCCTTCTGCTCGAGAGGCAGGGACCTTTCCTTGGGGGAGCGATCAGACTGATGGAGGGGTTTTCCCATGATGAAATGCTGACAGTCCTGTTTCTCCTGGTGCAAGGGAGGCTCTTTAAACTTGGTCCTAGGGTGGGTACCACCCACACAGTGGTGACTCTGCTTGGTCTCACTTTGACTATGCAGTTTGAATCTCATGGTAGTTGGTGGGAGTGTCGCTTCATTGGAAGGACGCTGAGGACCGGAAGGCTTAAGGGACTTTCCCCCCAACCCCCTACCTGATTTCAGGGCCTCTGACTCCTGGGTCAGGGTACTCTTCTCTGCTCCATCGTCCTGTTCCTGGTCATGGCTGTCCATGTCTGGCATCCTGAATATTGGGGCCGTCCAGATACTCTGACACTTGGGAAGGGGTGATGTTTTCTGCTTTCATAACCTTTGCCTCTAATTGACATTTCATCCATTTAATGAGCATTAATACATCCCCTTTGCCCCAGAGCCTTGCCCAACTGCCCCCTTTCTCACCCAGGCCAAAGCCTTTGAGAGCAGCAGTTTCTAGCACCTATAAGCCCTTGATGAGCCAACTGGAGATCCCAGAGCCCCCAGTTTTGAGGGCCAGTCCTGATGTTGATCCCCATGGGTCTTTGGGTCTCAGGCTGGACTTTCAGGGTTGGGAGGGACTTTGGAAGCCCCTCAATCCAACCAGCTGCCTACCAGCTCCTTTTAGGGTAGCTTCATTGTTAGAAAACACCAAACCTACGACTGCCCATCCATGGCTTATTCCTGATTCTAGTCTAGATGTGGCAGGTGCTTTCAGGTCGCAGAATTTTCTGGGATTGTTTGATTCGGGCTGACTGCAAAGTGAATAACTTACTGGGTAATAATTGTGAGTTGAAGATTTCTTTGGAAAGCCTCCTTGGCTGATCCACAGTCTGACTGTAAACCCATTCCCACCCCCTTGTCTCTTACAGTTACCGAATCACCATTGGCAATAAGACATGTGTGTTTGAGAAGGAGAATGATCCCACCATCCTGAGATCTCCCTCTGCAGGAAAGCTGGTACAGTACCTGGTAGAGGATGGAGGCCACCTGACCTCTGGAAGCACCTATGCAGAAATGGAGGTACCCACAGTACCCAGGGGACCCTGCCCCTTTTCATGGAGCCTGTGCTCCTTGGCTCTTGCGTGGGATGGCTTGGCTCCAGTGATGCCCAAGGGCCTGAGGTCACAGACTGATTCATTGTCTTAGAGCAGCCTGTTGGCTTTGCTGTTTCCCAGATCTCTTCTCCATGCTAAACAAATGTCCTCAGGTCCTCATACGGCCTGATCCTGAGTCCCTCCAGTCTGTCACTCTCTTCTGGCTGCTCTCCAGTGTCCTGAAAGTTCTGAAAAAGCATCACTCCCACTGAGTGTAACATTGCAGAGACAGCAGCCCATGTTCGCATTTGTCTTTTTGTCACCTTACTGACTCGTCTTGAGCTTGTGGCCCACCCAGACCCACAGGTCTATCTATCTCCAAGTGTTTTAAGAATGTGTTTTAAAAAACAAAATCTCTGTCAATTCCTCCTCCAAAGAATTCTCCTTTGTATTAAAGAAACATCATTAGATACAGCAAAATCTACGCTGCTCACCTCATTCTATTCCCACTATCTCTGTTCCCCATTTCCTCAGTCCTCACTCCTATGCCATTTTCAGATGATCTTGGGTCTGTCCATACCTCCTCTCATGTTACCTTTGTGAAGTGGCATTTTTGAATCCAAGGGTAAGACTTTAGTGCATGTGTGTGATGAGGGAGAAAGAGCACAGATTTGGAGTGAGGAGTCCTGGGTTCAAATGTGACTCTGCTCTTGATTGCCTGAGTGAACTTGAGCACATAACTGGAGTCATGTAAGCTTTGACTTCCTTGTCCTCCCTGCTTGGAATCTGTGAGTTATTGTTAAAATCCCATTTTATTTGACTTTCCCACCTATCAAGGCCTCTTTGGATCCTGTCCCTTCCAGCTTGGATTCCTCTGCTTATTTGATGAGCATGGCTTTGGTGCCTTTATCCAAGACTGTGATAAAAAGGACTTGTCAACCCTCCCTGAATCCAAGATCCTCAGTCCCATCCCCTCATGCGCCTCAATGCCCTCACCTGTAGTATGGGAATAACTCTCGTACATTGTCTGTGGATTGGAAAAGAGCAAAACAGTTATGGAGCATAGGATCAAAGACTTAGAGTTGGAAGGCAGCTTAGAGGCCATTGAGCTCACCTCCCTCATTTTACAGATGTGGAAACTGAGGCATCAAGCAAGTGCCCTGCTTAGTGTCAGACAACTAGTGTCAGGAATAGAATTCAGGACTTCTGAGGCTGAATGAAATAATCAGAGCCAGCAAACCAATTTTATACAATGATTATGGGCAGTATAAATGAAAGAATATTTTAAAATTTTGCACTTTATGATACATTGTATCATTATAATGCCTAGAATCACTGAGTACATACTCCAGTCTTTGTAGACCTGGGGTGGGTGGAAGGCTGGGGCACTCTGCCAATGCTGCATATGTACAGGGAGGGGCCAGTGGGCTGGTCCTGTGGAATTGCTTTAAAAATGATTGGTGGTAGACTTTGTGTTTCCATCCTCTCTGGGTTCCTGTCGGTTCCTTCCTTTTCCATCCTCAGACCTACCTTCACTCCCTGTTTCTACCCTGCCCCCATACACCTTTCACACTTTCCCTGTGATTTTCCCAGTGTAGAAAGCTCTGGGAGAGACCCCCTCCCCACTGCCAGGGCTGGCTGGCTCCTTCTCAGTCACTGAGTCCTAGAGTTCCCAGGGGCCACCACACCAGGTATCAGGGGCCCTGCTGGCTGCATGGTGACCAAGAAGGACCCACACATGTTGATATAATTCATTCAACTGCTTAAAATCAGACAGGGATTACATTGTAATCTGGTTCTGGCCAAGCTTGGGCTCACAGCACTAAGTAGCTCACTCTGGATGACCCAGCTAGTAATGGATCAGAGGCCAGAACTGGTCCAAGACTGCCCTAGAGGCAACTCAGTGGTTCAGCTGATAGACCATAGGATCTAGAAGAGTCAAGACCTGAGTTTGAATCCAGCCTCCAACATTTATGAGCTATGTGACAAATAATGTAACCTGCCTCAGTTTCCTCATCTGTAAAATGGGGATGATAATACCACCTACCTCTCAGGTAGTTGTGAAGAATAAATGAGATAATATTTAGAAATGCTTAGCACAGTGCCAGGCATACAGTAGGTGTTTAATCAATGCTTATTCCCTTCTCGATTCATGGTGATCCTGGGATCTTCCTCTTCCAGAAATTTCTAGGACATGTGATCTGACTCTCCATTCTAGGATCTCTAGTACATTCATGCTTTGTACATGCAGAGAAGGTCACACGTGTTAGTGCCAGCTTCATTCTTGAGTTGCATCTCCCAGGAATTTCGCATCTTTTTCTTCCCAGTATCTTGGATGTTCCCCTCAAGGAAAGATGGAAGGAACTATAGAAATGCAGTTTATACATGACTTTTCAGAAAAGAAAAAAAAATCTCTTAGTTTTTTCCTCTATCTGATGATAGAATTTCCCAAAAAATGGTCATCGTTTGGGGATCAGTTTCACCAAATCTTTATTCCAGCATGTTGGTAGGGTTTGGGTGACTGTTTTTTTATTCTGGTAATCACACAAGCAGGAGCTGGGGTATGTGCACTCCTCAGTTCCAGGGCTCTGCAGCATGCATCAGCCAGCTTCTGGCACTATTTTCCTCACTTCTCCATCCCATCACACCCCAGGTGATGAAGATGATCATGACTCTGAGTGTACAGGAAGACGGCCATGTCTACTACGTGAAGCGACCCGGAGCTGTGCTCCAAGCTGGCTGTGTGATAGCCAGACTGGAGTTGGACGATCCTTCTAAAGTCCACGCAGTGAGTAATGATGCTAAGGTTGTTGGTTGCTCCTAGAGCCAGTGGGGGAGTGCTGGGCCAGTGCTGGGGAGCTCAAAGGGACTCAGTGGATGCTCTCCTCCATGAGGAGATAAGGATCCGATAAGGAACAGGAAGGAAAGGGGCTTGAACTCCAAGGTCATCTGGGTAATGAGTAACAGAGTCAGAATTTGAACCCAGATCCTGTGACTATAGATTCTTTGCCTCCCCCTACCTGAAACATAAAATGTCCCTCCCATCCCTGGTAAATGCTCCCTTAGCCTCTGCAGGAAAAACCTCCAGGGAAGGGAGGAAGCCCACTCCCTCTTGGGGCAAATTAGATTTTCTGCCTCACTCTCCCTTTTCCTAAACAGCTGTGGTTATTTTGCATTCTTGAAATAATACAGACAACGGGTTCCCTGCTCATGTCCTCTGATCCAGAGGGTGGTGCTGGCCACACTGATGGTCCAAGCTGCCTCACTCTCTGTGCCCTTCATTACGACCATAGAGCCTGGGGTGCGGGCCCACAGATAGTGCTGGAACAGCAAGTATTCGCTGAGTGAATGGATGAGTATGTTGTTAACTCATGGATATGTCCTCTGGAGGAGTTTGAGCTCCATCACTGGGTCATATTAAGACTAAACCATTTTCCAAAAAAGACGATTTATGTGAATTTTTAAGTTATTTTCACCCCATTATGTACCCATTTTTAGGGAATCAATAAGAAATTAAGGGGAAGAGAGAGCAAAGTTTATAAAATTTGTCTGTGGCACTGAAAAATGGAAACTAAACAAAAATAATCTTATAAAATCACAGGAATATGACCCAGTCCTCTCATTTTATAGAAGAGGAAACAGACTCTGAGGAAGAAGTGATTTACCCAAGGTCAGAAGCTCATTAAGGAGACAGAGAGGCATCAGACCCAGGCCTGGGATCCTTTGGATGATATCCCACCCTCTGCTGACCTTTCCTCCCTCTTCTCCCCAGGCTGAGCCATACACGGGCAACCTCCCTTGCCAGCAGACCTTGCCCATCATAGGAGAAAAGCTGCACCAGGTTTTCCACAGTGTCCTGGAGAACTTGACCAACATCATGAACGGCTACTGTTTGCCAGAGCCCATCTTCAGCACCAAGGTGAGGAGGATCTGCTTCTGTGGGGTTTTTATTCAGGTTAAGAGCCAAGAAAAAGTTTATACACACACACTAATCCCCTGCTCTCTACTTTCACACACTCACTGTCACACACTTGCACACATATTTGCATACTCATGCACTTACACACAATCCCACCCACATATACTCACACATATACTTTCATTCTCACATATGCACTCAAGCACGCACAATTTCACACATACATACTTAGAAACATATTCACGTTTACACATCCACACATACATTTTCACAAACACACACACCCATACCCTTATAATACAATATTGCCACACATATATACACAAAGCATACATATATTCATACATTCACTTTCACATGCACTTGCAATCACATGCACTCACGCACACACACACACACACACACACACACACACACATACTCACACTATTGGAAAGCTTGTTGTTTTGTTTCCTTGACCACTTGGACTTCACCCACCCAGCAGCCCTGGGACAGGTTTGAGCCTGCCAATCTCGATGGGTCTGTGTATTATCATGGCACAGTCAGGTCTGGTTTAAAACATGACTAGAAATGGGCCAGGACTTCCACTAACTTATTCAAAATGGAGCCATGACTTGATTGTTAAAGAGTAGACCATGAAAAGGAGGTGGGGAGAACCAGATCAGATGCTTCCCACTGCAGTGGGCAGGGGGCTAATGTGGAACCAAAAAAGACCATAGAAGCTATTTACAAAAGATAGAGTCGATCATTTCCGTTATGTGAAATTGAAAGGCTTGAACATGACCAAACTTGGTGTTTCTAGGATAAGAAGGAAAGTGATAGATTGAGGGAAAAACACTTTATATCAGATGTCTTTGAAAAGAGTGTGATGCCCAGTAACTAACAATATAGGAAGACAAAAGCCATTCCCCAACATATAAAATAAACAGCTCCCTCTCTTATCTTTTCAGTCTTCTCACACTTTCCTCCTCACTCTTTGATCCAGTGACCCTGGCCTCCTCTGGGCTTTTCTACACACAAGACCCTCCATCCTTCCCTCTGGGCACTCTCTCTGGCCAGCCCCCTTACAATGCTCTTCCTAATGACCTCCCTTGTTTCCTTTAAGTTCCAACTAAAATATCTTCTCTTACTAGAAGTTTTCCCCATTCTCTCAATTCTAGTGTTGTCCTTCTGTTAATTACGTCTCATTTATGCTGCATATAAGTCGCTTTGTATACATCTGTTTGTATATTGTCTTCCCCATTCAATTGTAAGTTCTTTGAGGGCAAGAGATTGTCTTTTACCTCTTTTTGTATACCCAGTAATTATCATGGTACATCGCACCTAGTAGGTGCTTAATAAATATTTATTGACTGAATGATAACCAGACCAGATGGACCAACCCATAGCTCCACCAATAGCATATTTGCTCCTATCATCCTGCATTTTAACATTGATTATTTTTGTCTTAAACCATCTTTGCTAATTTGATGAGTGTATGTTTTTTTATTTACATTTCTCTTATGAGGTATTTGGAGCATTTTTATATAGTTGTTGAGAGTTGCTTCTCTTCTAATTTAAAATTACTCAGATCCCTTGACCACTAATCTATTGGAGTGGGGGGAGGGGGATGCAGCGTGGCTGTTATCATAGATTTCTGTAAGTTTCCTATATATCCTAATATCTGACTTCTATCGGAGATATTTGATGCAAACTTTTTTTTTCCACTGGACAATTTCTCTTCTTATTCTAACTACATTAATCTTTATTAATGTAAAGATTTTAATTTTTACTTAATTAAAACGGACACATTATCTATTATATTTGACATCCATTTTTATCGGTTGTGAGACAAATGTCCAGAAATATATGTACGTATATATATGCTGCATACATTTTTCTGTTGATGAACAATATATTTTGATCATTCATACCAGGTTCAAAAAGCATTTTAATCAACTTTATTCACATAATATTATGCAATTATACATCTCATGCTAGTCCTAGATCAGTGGTGGTCAGAGCAATGAGAGAATACTGGTACTTATCGAGCTGTTTTCTAGAACCACGATGGGCACAGTCAGGATTTTGGTGTTGAGTCGTTTCAGTCATGTCTGACTCTTCATGACCCCATTTGGGATTTTCTTGACAGAGATATTGGAGTGGTTTACCGTTTCTTTCTCCAGCCCATTTTAGAGATGAGAAAACTGAGGCAAACAGGGTGCAGTGATTTGCCCAGGTCCTACAGGTAGTCAATGTCTCAGGTCAGATTTGAACTTCCATCCTCTTTCTTTATTCCAGGGCTGGTGCTCTGTTCCCTATGGTCCTATCTAGCAGCCCCATGGGGTCAAGACACATAACAGTTCTAACTCCAGGCTTACGGCTTCACTCTTAGAAGTTTGCTTAGAGGATGTATTTCCCAGAGTCCAGTGGGCCCAAATGCTGCCCAGATTTGGGCCACAGAGTGAGAATTTTCAGGGAGTTAGTCCCTGCTGGCCCTCTGGCTCATATGTACTAGTCAGTAGAGTAAAAATATTTTTTGCTCAAGTCTCTGGCTGGCTGTATGCATGATGGTGAGATGATTTCTGAAAGTTCCTTCTACTCTCAGTATGTATGTTCTGAGGGCCCTTTCAGTTGTTGTGAACCCCCAGAACTTGTGTGGTTTCCCCTTCTTAGGGAAGTAGAAGTCCATCCTGGACTCCAGTCCAGGCTAGGAAAAGCTTCTGTTTAGATGAGGTGGTCTTATCCTTAAGACCCAGACGCAGCTCCCATTGAGAGTCCCCTCCACAGGTGGAGTGTTTCCTCCCATCCTGGCTGCTGTGAAAGGAAGCAAATGATGTGCTCCCTATTCTCAGGTAACCAAGTCTCCTGGGAGATAAGATGAGGCAGACAGATGAGAAACAGAGGACACTGCAGTCCTCTACTAGAGACTTGGGGAGAAGAAATGAGTGTGAACCTGAATCCTTGGGGGGAGGTGCCATGGGAGACATAAAGCATCCAAGCTGAACTCAGGATCCTGGGTAGGACTGGGCTGTGTGCATTTCAGAGAACAGAGCTGCTTCAGCCTGGATTCTTGGCTTGGTCATCTGATTAACCTGCTCAGTCTTCCATAACTGTGCTTGATGTACACTCCCTAGCATCGTGCTGTTAAAGAAAGGGGACGTGCATGATTTTTGTCTCTTCCAGCTCAAGGAGTGGGTGAACAAGCTGATGGTCACCCTCCGGTCCCCTTCCTTACCCCTTCTGGAACTCCAGGAGATCATGACCAGCGTCTCTGGCCGGATCCCGCCCGCTGTGGAGAAAGCTGTCCGCAAAGTGATGGCCCAGTATGCTAGCAACATCACTTCTGTGCTTTGCCAGTTCCCCAGCCAGCAGGTAAAGAGATGGGGGTGGGGGTGCACATCTCTCAGGGGATCCCATGACACCTCCTGAAACCCTTATGGATTCCTGTGTCTGACCTCTGATAGAAAACATGCAATCTTATCAATACGAGGCCTCCCTTCCATAGATTACAGAGTTGACAACCCTTTCTGGTCTTAATTAGCTGGTTGAAGTACCACTTGGTGACTGTCCTTGAGGGCAGGGGCAGCCCAGGCTCTTGCTGGGCCATTCCTCAGAGACTCTCCTACTGGGCAGGCCCTACTGAGGTTCAGGGGCTGCCAATGGAGCTTTCCAGAGCCTGGGGGAGGACCTCTGTAAGGTTTATCGAGTGTCTTCCTCACAGATACCCTGGGACTTCAACAGTTCAGCCTTGCATTGTGCACACACTTAGGTCTCTATCTGGTATGAACCCAGAAAAACCCCGAATTGTCTTGGTTCAAGGGCTTTGCCAAACTTTCAGAAGCAACCAGTTTCTGGTAAAATGAACCTGATTGCTTAAAAAACCTAGGCATGCAAAAGACTCCGCAGAAGCCTAGAGTATTCTCTGAATCTTCTTGGTCAAATATTAAAAATATTTTAATTTTTAAATTTTATTTTAATTTTATAAATTCAGCTAATAGACTAACAAATAATTTAATAATAATTTTTAAAAACATAAATTTAGTGAAATAAATAATTATTAAATAAATATAATAATTTACAAAATAAAGGAGACCTTGACAAATGGATATAAAAAACCCAAAGCCATACTGATTGGTTGAAGAAATGTTTGTTGAACACGTGTTCTGCCCCCAGGCCCATGCTGAATGCTTTATTTATGATTTGTACTTAGTGTGACTGTGGAATAGTGGAGGAAGCCCCAGACGAGGCACTGGAAGACCTTGGGTCAAGCCTCTGCTCGGCCACTCACTTGGTGCGTGACTGGGCCATGTCCCTGTCTGGTTCTGGACCTCCTTCTCCTCCCTCATATGGTGCAGTTGGGCTAGATCATTTTCAAAGGCATTTCTAACTCTGAAAGGCCATTTTATATAGCATTCTTTTCTTCTAGACTATTTGGACTCTCTCCTTCCAATCACTGGCTGGCAGTGATCTGTTTTATAAAAATGTTTTTTTTCCAATTCTCTCCCTAAATCCCTCATCCCATTGTGTGGGGGAAACAAAAGAAAAGCAAAACGTGAATCACACGTATGCACAGTCCTGCAAAACAAATTCCCACAATGTCCGTGTCCAAAACTATGTATCTCATTTGTCCATCACCCTCTGTTAGGAGGAGGGTTAGCAGGCTTTGTCATCATTCCTCTGGGTTTAGACCTAGCAGTGATCTGGCTGGGTCAGAGGCTATTCACAGCTTAGTGACTTGGGGGACTTTCTCAAATGATCTCCCAGCAGTGCCTTCTGGTGCTGGTCTGCCCAGAGCCTGACTACACTTATCATGTTTCTTTTGCACCAACTTAGCCAATATGGTGGATGTGAGGTGGAGTCCCAGAGATGCTTTTGTTTTCATTTTTCTAATTATTAGAGATTTAGAGCATTTATTCATCTGGATTTTAATGGCTTAGATTTCTACCTTAGAAGGTAGTGAGCTCATATCCTTTGATCATTTATCAGTTGAGGAATGGCTCTTATTCTTGTAGAGTTGCATCAATTCCATGTATATGTATATGTAGTATATATATGTATGTGTACATATGTATATGTGTATATATAAGTATTGTTGTAACAGCAAGGACCCCAGCATACACAGGAGGGCCTTCTGTACAGGTTCTTATGTCTGCTTTTCTAAAGGAAAGCGACTTTTGAAGAGTCAACAATCTACTTTAATCAAGCACATAAATCATTCACTTAATCAGCACCCTGAATTTCAGAGAAAATACAAACAGAGCAATAAAGACCCACAGACAGGACTTCCAACTACCTGACCATTACATACATGTATAGTTACCAGGGAGAGAAGCACCAACTCTGGGTTTTCAAAGCCAGGGGCTCCTTAGCAGCTACCCAGAGCCTGGTCTGACCAAACAAATACTTCCAATGAGTAAGCCCCAAAGTAAAACCTTCCCTCAGAGTATTTATACACTTTTCAGAGCCAGAAGGCACGCCCTCTGACCCAGTGCCTCAGTGGAACTTAACAAAAGGTATTGAAGCCTATTAATGGGCTGGGAAGATCTTTAACTTTTCCCCCCACCCACCATTAACTGACATTACAATTGTGTTTTATGTATATATTGTATATATATTATATGTATATGTACAAATGTGTGTGCATTGTAAATGTATATTGTATGTGCATGTGTTATATACAGATGCATTGTGTGTATGCATATTGGACGTGTGTGCATTGTGTATATTGTATGTGCATGTAGGTGTATTGTACTGTGTTTTATATATGCATATGTGTATTGGGTGTATATGTGTACATGCATTGTATATGTATGTTATATTCATATATATGCGTATAGGTTTGCATATATTGTATATATATTATATTTATACATATATATGCCTCTACATGCATATTATATACAGTGCACTTATATATGTGTGTACAATATAATTATTATGCATATACACATGCTTGTCTATTTATGTACATGAAATAATACATATATGCTCATGTCACAGAATGTAATGCATATATTCACACATGCACATGCCTGAATGCATGCATATATACATACATGACCCATATCTTATTGCAAAGATTTTTCTCCTAGTTACTTAACTACTTTTTCCAATTTTAGATCTTTTGAACTTATTTATGCAAAAACTTCTTAATTTCACATAATCAAAATTGTCTGTTTCATTTTCTCTATTCCTTGTATGGCTATGAACTCTCCTCCTCTCCATAAATCAGAAAGGTAATTTCTTCCATGCTGTTCAGTGAGTTGTTTGTGATACCCCCCCTTTATGTCTCAGTCATTTACCCATTAAGAACTTATCCTGATATCTGGTACTAGACATGGGTCTATTTCCCTAGTTTCTTCTGGCAATGATCTTTATGAGACATAAAAAACATATCTACACCTGCACTGAAGTCCTGTGTTGAGACTTCACCATGGTGCCAAGGTAACCCTGGCTCTTGGAGTCCATGCCAGTGACTCGAGCCCTGGCAGCCCCCTCCAAACTAGACAGACTTAGAGTGTCACCAAAGGAGTGATGAGGGATAATAAGCCCACAGTGTGGAGAGGGTTGAGATAACCTCAATGAGGTCATAGAGCTGGGGAGGTGCTGCTATCTGCATCAGCAGAGGGAGTACCTCATGGAAGAGTCCGTAGCTTCTAATGGTTTGACCAGTTGCTTGGACCTACGCAAAAGATTCCACATATTTGCCTTCCTGAGAAGTGGCTGTTATCATTGCTATCCTATCTATTGATCTTTCTTCCTTTGGCATAACTGAAAGGGCTTGTTATTTTTCTCACCGACCTTCATATTTTGTTTAAGGAATGACGGTCGAGGCACCGAAAGAAGCACACATCTCATTGCTTGCTTCATTCATTCACTCTCATTTATTCACATGCCCCAGCTCCTCCCATCTGTAGGTCCCTCTGTAAGAGCTGCTGCTGTCCAGACAATGAACCTTTGTGCAGTTAGCTGGGATGATCCTCAGACCTCAGTATGCACCCAAATCAACCCAGCAGACCTCAGACCCTGCTGAGGGTGAGAGAGCAATGTGAGAGCCAGGGTTGTCAGCAAGTGGGGAGAGAGCGGATTTATTCCTTAGAGAGTATTCTCTCCTCTTCTATTCTCTTCTATTGCTGGAAAGCTCGGTCTCCTTGAACAGCTAAAATTCAGGATTAATGAGTGTATCCCTGCATCTTCAGAAGGAATCCAGAATTTGCTTAAAAATTGGTTTTAGGAAGTTATGAGCAGTTAGATGAACTTTTTTTTCCCATTCAGATCGCCAACATCCTGGACAGCCATGCTGCAACGCTTCAGCGGAAGGCGGACCGGGAAGTTTTCTTCATGAACACTCAGAGCATCGTGCAGCTAGTCCAAAGGTGACTCAAGACCCCATGGGCAAGGGAACCTTGAAGCCACATGATGCAGTTCAAGCCCTGCTGGCATTCTCTTTGTCAGGTGCAGGCCCAGCTAGTGGCCAGGGACAGTAGAGTCCATACCCACCCTCACCCCCCTACCCCCTGGGCACCTAAGGTAGCTTGTGTTGCTATCATGGCGGCCTCTCTGACACAGAACTCTTTACTAGTCAACAAATTCCTATTGTGACAAGCAAAACTTTTGTCCTTTTTTCAGTCAGTTGGTCCATAAGCATTTATTTTTGTTTTGTCTTTAAAAACTTCATTACTATGTAAAACATTTTACTCTTTAGGGGGAAAAAAAGAGATCCAGCCAACCTCAGTGGTTGGTTGTAGAATATGAATCCCAGGGTTAGAGTCAGGAAGAGCTGCTGCCTCTGCCCCAAACCAGTCATGGAACTATGGACAGTCACCAACCTCGGTATCCTAGGGGTCATCTGTAAGGGGACAGGAGTGCATTTGGGAACAGAAGAGAGCACAGAGACACCAAACTGTTCAGGGCATAGCCTGAGCAGGCTCAGGAACAGTCGACTGCTCCTAGCCGTTTCAGGAGTCAACTTTTCCTTAGAAACTGATGTCATGGTTACATGCCAAGATAAGGAGACACAAACATACATTTCCTGGGAGAGCACACAGATATACAATGTATAACTTTTACAACCCTTACAATATCTAACTTTTATGACCCATTGTCCTGTCTTCATGATATAGAATTCCATACAATTTACTTAGCGGATATTCTGCCCAGCTGGCTTCCCAAGGAGGCATACTTGACCTCACAGTCATGCCCCTACTGTTGCAGGAGACATATACCTCACATACAACTTTTGCTGCTTATGAGGCTTGTGAAATCAAGCTACAGTAGGATGGATTCCCGCAGTTTTCTTCCTTTGTTTTTTAAAAAATTATTTATTTTTAGTTTTTAGCATTTGCTTTTATAGGATTTGAGTTCTAAATTTTCCCCCCTCCCTCCACTGTCCCCTCCCTAAGATGACATGCAGTCTGGTAGAGGCTATACATATATGATCATATTAAACATATCTCCACATTAATCATGTTGTGAAAGAAAAATAAAAGGAAAAACCACAAGAAAAAGAAACAAAAAATAACTACAAAAAAGAGAAAATAGTCTGCCTCTACTGCATTCAGATGTCATTGTTCCTTTTCTGGATGTGGAGAACATTTTCCATCGAGTCCTTTGAAATTGTCTTAGATCATTGCAATGCTTAGAAGAGCTAAGTCTAACAAAGTCGGCCATAGCACAGTGTGGCTGTTACTGTGTACAACATTTTCCTAGTTCTGCTCCCAGGCAATTTTCTCAGACTCCAGTGCCTGCTGAATTGTCAGTAGACTTTGGGAGAGGAAATTTCTACCCTGATGATGCAAGCACAGGTGTGACTCTGCCTTGTGGTAGATGATGACAGGCTTTCTGGTTGCCATGTGCATTTTATATATCCTCTCTAATTTGAACTTCATTGCAACCCTGTTAGCTAGGGAGCAGGAGTATTATTAAGATCTTGACTTGACAGAGAAGGAAACTGAGGCTCATGGAGTAAAGGCATCTTGCCCATCTAAGACCCATGGCCCATCCATATGTCCACTCCTTCTGATTCAGCCCATGATTTATTCTTCTCTGCCAAGCTTCTGCCTATTCCCCTCCCCTCGGGAGATTGTTTGTAGCTTGGCTCTATCACTGGGCAAATTTAGAACCCCAGATGTCAGTCGTAGGGAGAGCTCTGGCAGGCCTCTTGTCACTTGGGCATGGCTTAACTTATACTCTCAGTTATATAGCTAAGTGGCACAGTGGGTAAGTTGCTTGGCTTGGAGTCAGGAAGACCTGTGTTCAAATCCCGCCTTAGATACTTAACTAGCTATGTGACCATGAACAAGTCACCTAATCTCTCTTTTCCTCAGTTTCTTCATCTGTATAATGGGAGTTACAATGGTACCTACCTCTCAGGGTTGTTCCAAGTGAAAAAGCTTATTTAAAATGCTTTAGAAACCTTTAAGTGCTCCCTAAATATGTGTATTCCATATAATTATGAAGGGAAACAGAAATGGCCAGTTCTTTAGCAGTGCCCTCCCTTTGGGGCATTCAAAAGACCCAGATCACCTGTGTCACTTGCAGCTTCCTACCTTGACTCTGTCCAAATGGAGACAACATTCCCCACCCTGCCTGTCCTCCCAGGTTGTTGGGAAGGAAGATCAGGGGAGAATGTATGTGAATTCACTTATGAAATGAGGGTATGTTATTGTCCAGCTGAGCTCTCTGACTACTCTCATTGGCCTTAATTATTAGGAGAGTGTTAGTACTTTACCAGCTCTACACTATATTCCATTGGGCTGGTCATGACACCAGTTAGTCAACAATTATCTAGTAAGCCCTCACGTAATGAGACAGCGGCAGCTAAGTAGATACATGGCAGTTTGCCATTTTGCAAATGAAAGGTTGGACAAAGTCGCCTCTTTGGACCCTTGTGGCTGTGACCTTCCCTGGGGAGGAGGTGCCGCTCAGAGTATCTTTCTGACTCAGCCTGCAAGGTTGGCAGTGATGCATCCCTTTCTTCCACAGGTACCGGAGTGGAACACGTGGCTACATGAAGACTGTGGTGTTAGATTTATTAAGGAAATACCTACAAGTTGAACATCACTTCCAACAAGGCAAGGCTGGAGCAAGGGCGTGCCTCTATCTGCCTTGAGGCCAGTAGCTGGGCGGAAGGGAAAAAGGAATCTAACCACGTGGCCTCTTTCTCCCCTCAGCCCACTATGACAAGTGCGTGATTAACCTCCGGGAACAGTTCAAGCCAGACATGTCACCAGTGCTCAACTGCATTTTTTCTCATGCGCAAGTGTCCAAGAAGAATCTGCTGGTGACCATGTTGATCGTAAGTCCTGCCAAAGTGGAGTGAGGGTTCCTGCAGGGCTGAGTGGCAGAAACCATCAGGTTTGAATGCAGATTTTGCTGTTGACCACCCATCTGACCTATGTTAGGCCTCAGTCTTCTCCTCTGTCAAATGGGCATAGCAATCATTGACCTACTTACCTAGGGAGAGCATGCATAGTGGAGAATTAGGAAGACCTGGATTCAGATCCTGCCCCTGACACCTGCTATTCTGTGACCCTGATCTTTCTGAGTAAAGCTAGGAAAGGGGAGGGGGAGATATGAGGTCAGTTTTGGATACGTTCAGTGGGAGATGTCTATTTCAAGATGTCCAGGAGGCAGTGGGTGAAGTGATGTGATTTTCCACTCTGTGTCCATCATATGATGGACAGCCTCAGATTGGCATCCGAATTTGTGAAGCTAGCTTCTGGCCTCAGCTCTTTAGATCAATGCTGTCTCTTTTAAAAAGGCTTTTCAACCCAAACCATCAAAAAACACTTGAGTGGGTGGGAGTGAGGATGGGGTGGAGAAGAACCTGGCTGGGAGCTTTAAACATTTGAAGAACTAGGTGACCATGGGCAGCTGGGTGGCACCATAGTGAAAATGGAATTGGAAATTGGAATCAGGAAAACTCATCTTCATGAGTTCAAATTCAGCCTCAGATACTTGCTAGTTGTGTGACCCTGGGCAAGTCATTTCATCCTGTTTGCCTCAGTTTCCACATCTGTAAAATGAACTAAATAAGAAAGTGGCAAATCATTCTGCCAAGAAAACCCTAAATGGGTTCCGAAAGAGTCAGACATTACTGAAAACTGACTGACCAACTATATAGAAAAGGTCTTAATCTGGAAAGTGGTTAGAAGCTACAAAGAGGCCAGTTCAGGTCATGAACAATGTCTTCATAACTAGAGCTGTCCGAAAATGGCACACACTCACTCTCTTCAGAGTTTCCAAGCAGGCTAGCCAAGTACTCATCAAGCCTGTTCCAGGGAAGAATGCTTGTGCTAGATTAGGTGGCCTCTGAGATCCCTTCCAATGCTCAGACTTTGTGATTCTGTGAAATATCACTCAAAACCTTAATGGTTCCACCTGTGATCTCTTCCAAAAACTTGTCCTTACCGATCATTTGAGAACAAACACAAGGCCTGTCCAGATTTGCTGCCTCTAGAGAACCAGCAAGGTTAGATTCGTGGTGGGACTCTCTGGGAAAAATGGTTTAGTAGAACTGGTCACTGACTGTGTGAGTGCCATTTTAGTATGGCAGAATGTAAGCTTCTTGAAGGCAAGATGTGTTATACATTTGTCTTTGTATCTCTCACCCCTAGACTATTGTAGGTGGTTGATGAATATAAGTGAATTGGAAGGGCCATTGGATTGGATGTTGGGAGCCCTGGGTTCTAGTCCCAACTCTATCATTCTGTGACCTTAGGCAAGCTCCTCCTCCAATCTGAATACCAAAAAAGGTTGGATTGTAGATGACCTGTGAAAGCTTTTCGAGCCCTCACATTCTTGGTTAGGATTTTTTGCTGCTCATTATGGCATCATCAAGTTTGTGGAGAGGTAGGAGAGGGGGTACATGATGATGAAGAGTACATTGTAATGCCACCATCTTTGAAGTATGCCCAGCCACTAGGGCCCAGCCTCTTAATTTGGGTCTGTGGCCTTGTTTTTGATATAACTGACTTCCTATTTATTTGAATTTTATTTTATGCATTTAAAAATACTTTTCTCAGGTGTCCCTAGGCTTCATTATATTTCCAAAAGGATTTGTTACCCCAAAAGTTTAAGAACCCTTGCACTAAAGGAAATTTACTTAAGGTTTTACCTCGTGTGTGTGTGTATGTGTATGTGTATGTGTGTGTGTGTTTTGTCTCCCAAAGGATGAGTTGTGTGGCCCAGATCCATCACTAACTGATGAGCTCCTCTCCATCCTTGGTGAACTCACCCAGCTGAGCAAAAGTGAACATTGCAAAGTAGCCTTAAGAGCCAGACAGGTACGTGGTCCTGCTTTATGCCATCTTGGGTCCTAATGGGACAAAAGAGGGCTAATTCTTGGGCACACATGACTTCATATGGAATACTAAACAGTTTCCTCCCAGACATGGCACTCTAATTGCTTCACTGCTCATCAACCTGGCAAAGATGTTTACCTGGGAGATAAGTGGCTGGTCTGTTCCTCTTGGGTGCTGCTGGTACAGGTTCCCATAGCCTTCCTTCCTTTCAGGTATTGATCGCCTCCCACCTCCCCTCTTATGAACTCAGGCACAACCAAGTAGAATCCATTTTCCTGTCTGCCATTGACATGTATGGCCACCAATTCTGCCCTGAAAACCTCAAGGTAAGTGCTTTTTCCCAAAAGTCTCTAGCTCCTGCCTCCCTTTCCATTTGGCACTTTGTTTTGAAGCACTTGGACTTGTGATAGATGGATCCATTTCTGCATTATATAGACTTCTTCTTCTAGAGATGTTACCCTGGCCCCATTTTTCCATTTTTGATGGCAGATTTGGTTAGAGGGGACCCTCTTCTGCTCCCACTCTGTTGGCAGGAGCTCCTGGGGTGGTCTGAGTAACACCTGACCCAGTGTCTGTGATGACATCTGAAGGGAAACTGAGGCTCCAAGGATAAGTCATCTAGCTACCAGGTGTCAAGGGTGGGATTCAAACCCAGGACCATCTAGCACTCTTTCTACTAGATTGTACTTTTTTCCTCACACTATTGATAATCATTGTGTTCTCTGGGCATTGGTTGTAGGGGCCTCCATGCTTTTGACACTACTGCTAACTATGTTTCATTCATTAAGCCCTTGCTGTATACTGTAAGCATTGAGCTGAATATCAAAGGTTAGATATGACCCTGTCCCCAGCTTTGGAGAGGGGTTTATGTTCCAGCCCTGGGATAAGAGATGGGGCAAGGGAACCACACCGGATGAACCAGCCCTTCCATGTGCCCTCCCCTGCACATCCTTTTCTCTGACTCTGTTAACTTCTATCTTTAAAAAGTGGGTGCCCTCCTGCCTATTCTAGCCACAAGTTTTGTTTCTTATTTTCTGTGATGAGTTATGGAATTTTCCTGACTTGTTTCTCCTTTTCCTGTAGAAACTGATCCTTTCAGAAACCACCATATTTGATGTCCTGCCCAATTTCTTCTACCATGCTAACCAGGTGGTTTGCATGGCATCCCTGGAGGTGAGTGTGGTGCCAGCACATGTATGTGTCCCCCAGCCCCAGAGCATTGTGTGCAAGGTGAGCAGGAAGAGGGCTTAGAGTCTAAGCCTTGATAAAAGGATTTGTTCTGTGAAGTTTGGTTTCAATTAAAGGGCCACACTTGAGGACCACATGTGACCTTGAGGCCACAGGTTCCGCTCACCTGGACAGAGCCTAATCTCCCCATCTTACAGATGGGATCATTAGAAGACGGTCAGAATTTGGATGAAGAGACCCTTGTGGCACTTGGGGTGGGTTCTGGGCCCCAGCCAGGCCTGGAATCCAAGCCCCATCTGCCACAGACCCAAGTATTTTTGCTATTGGGGTACTTCTTTACCCAAATTTGGACCCTGTCCTGGTTGTTTGCCCTTCTGGAAGGGTTTCTGGACTCAGCACCTTGAGAACAGGATGATATTTAGTGAGTTTTTCACCCACTTCCCCTCCATTCCTACAGGAAGATGCTGGAGACCAGAGTGGAAAAGTGATTAGCTCAAGGTCATGGCCAATAGTGGCAAAGCTGGGCAGACCCGGCTCTGCTTCCCCTGTTCATCCAGTGACTTAGGGAAGGTCTTGGTGAGAAATACTGGGAGGGGATGATTGTGGTTAACATCAGCATGACTTATAGAGGAAAAGCAGCCTTGTAAGGGAAATGTGAGGGGTCTCATCAGTGTTTGTGTTCCTTTACACCCTGTAGCTTGTCCAAGGTCCTGATTTCCTGTCCTCCTTCCCCTTGTCCACCATGCTCTCCCAGACCTGGGGCCAAATAGGCCATTTAGTATTTGGGGAATAGGGGAGAGGAGGAAAGGTGTTTGGGAGGAGAGGGATCCTTATCTGGAGCATCCCCCAGGCAGGAAGAAGTCCTCCAAATCAGGTCAGGCTCTAGGACCCAAAGCCTAGAGAATCCACCAGAGCCAGATGCTAAGATTCAAGGATTGCTGGGAGCTTCCCTCCAGCTCAGGTCTTTTTACCGGTTACTTCAGACCTGAGATGCTTTCATCTCCATCTCTCAGACATGTTACCTCCTGCAGGCCTTCCCTCCAGCCTGCCCAGAAGCTCCACTGGGCCCTGGGAGGCCTCAGCCACAAGTCCTATTAGCCATCTTAGGAAAGTGCTCTGGGCATGAATGAATGAACATTTATTAAGTGCTTACTGTGTGCCAAGCTCTGTGCTAAGTTCTGGGTATACAAGTAGAAAAATGAGATTCTTCCTGTCTTCAAGGAGGGCAAATCCTCCCCAAATGGGGAAGCCCACATCTCAGACCCACAGCCCTTGGGAAACCTTC
Source organism: Bettongia penicillata ogilbyi (assembly GCA_023548195.1). Lineage (NCBI taxonomy): Eukaryota > Metazoa > Chordata > Mammalia > Diprotodontia > Potoroidae > Bettongia > Bettongia penicillata. Next base: position 1,210,675 of record JAJHZJ010000063.1, read on the forward strand.
TCAGCTCACGTGACTTGACCCTGATTGTGCCCAGTTGGTTTAGTGTGGAGTGGTGTGAGAGGTCATCACCTTCTGTGCTTCTCCTCCTCAGGTCTATGTCCGCAGAGGATACATTGCCTACGAGCTGAATAGCCTGCAGCACCGGCAGCTTCCTGATGGCACGTGTGTCGTGGAATTCCAGTTCATGCTACCCTCATCCCATCCAAACAGGTACAGACCAGCCCTGCTCCCCCACCCCAAACCCTCACTGGGGCCAGCACCGACCAGGAGGAGGGTCTGCCTCCTGATCTCCCTGCCTCCCCATCCAGAGCACGCAAGGCACTCTTCTGCACATGTGACCCTTGGGAAAGGGCACAGAGTGTCTTGGCATGTCACGGGCATGCCTGTGCCCTTGTTCCTTGGAGGGTTATTTTCTTAAAGTGCTCCTCCGTGGTCTTTGGAGGGAAATGTGTGATGATATGGTGGCAACCCCTCTCCTTGTGACATTTTGTGATGCCATCTTAGCTCACTCTCTCCTTTTTTCCACCATCTCCTTTCAGAGCACACAGCCCTGTCAGGTTGAGTATGGTTCTTTGAACCTAAAGTCTCCCTATCTCCTAGGGATTTGGCCTTTTTCTTCCTCTCTCCTCCTTCCCTTGGTTCCTTTCTATTAGATGGGCTCTAAGGTTCGGCTTGAGGCTGGGATGGTCTCAATGGGACACTGTTTTCCATTTGGATTTGGTGTTTGGTCGGTAATTGGTTGATCCATACAGGGTAGGTGGGCTTATGGTCTCTTGAAACTGAGCCAGGACTTTCCTAATCAACTTAGATTAAAAAAAAAAAAAGGATTCTCCTTTTCTAAGAAGGAAAATACTTCTGTTTTAATGATGATCTTAAGAGTATCTGGGCTGGAAAAGGGGAGAGGTCTTTCATTTCATAGGTGATGAAAACTCAGCTTTGAATGATTAGGTGATTTTCTAGAACCTTCAGGAATTGCAAATTAAGGAAAAGGGCAAACACTTATGACTTGGAATTCCTTTGGAGAGTAGGGGGCTCACCAAATACCTGCTGAGTGGTGCATGGGGTGGTCTCAGGTCGGCAGGAGCTCCTGAGCCCAGGGTTTAATTCAGCTGTCTTTTGCAAAGAATGCTGGAGGAGGGGGTGGGTTATAGCTAGAGATCCTTGATTTCAACCCTCTCTTTTTATAGAAGATGAAACTGAGGCTCAGAGAAGTAATATGATGTGCCCAAGGTCACACAGGCATCCCAGATTCTCATCACTAGAAGGGGCTGCTGGAGGCCATCTGAACCGGAGAGAGTAAATAGCAGTGGCAGAATTCACACCCAAGTCCTTTTGACTCCCAATCCAGTGCTTTTCTCACCACACCAAGTGCCTCTAGTTCTCCTTCTTGGGGGGAAGAAAGCACAGGCTTCGGTGGCATATGCCTCACTGTGTTAGCAGAATGATGGAGTAGAGGGTCCCTGGTGTGGCACCACAGGTGCTTCTGGGAGCCCCTATCTTGCCCATTCCATACACAGGGAATGCCTGAAGCAGACCTTGAGTCTGTAGCCCTACAACCAACCATCTTACCTTTGTGGGGGCAGTTTAGAACTTGATAGTTTTTGGTTTGAAAGTCCTTATCAAACCTTCTGCTGGCATGTCAGAACGTTCTGCCATGCATCCACTGAATGTCAGCAGGGGGAATCCCCAAACCTGTTAGCTCTAGTAATGCAGTTTGGTACTATGGAGAAACACCCCAGCTCCATAGATTATTAATTTTGTGATCTGGGACAAGGCACTCCCTCACTCCATTCCAGGCCTGCTTTCTCCTCTGTGAAGGGAGGGGTTGAATTAGATATGTTCCCTTTCCCTCCAGGGAAAGTCATGAAAGGGCTAATGGGGCCCCTAAATTTGGACTCTTGGACCCCGTCCATGGTGCATCTAGGCACCTGCTGCTTCCTTAAATCTTAGAACTACTCCCATTTCTCTAGTGCTTTATGCCAAGCCTGGGACGCAGGCAGGGTGAGTATTTTGCATCTTTTCTCACAGGAACCTCACAGATATCATGTGAGGTAGATACTATTGTCCCATTTTACAGATGAAGAGGTAGGTATTGTAGATATTATTGTCCCATTTTGCAGATGAAGAAGCTAAGGCTTAAAACAGTCAGGTAATTGGCTAGTAACTGTTCTGGCAGGATTTGAACCTGGGTCGTCTGACTCCAAGTCCATGTCATCCTCCTGTACCTCCTGAAAATTCAGAAGTACCTTCTTGCCTGATGAAGCTGCTGAGTTTGTCTGAAAACTTGGAGTAGTAGCAGAGTGACTCTCTCCAAAGAGGAAATGGCACCACATAGTTTCCTAGTCACTAGAGAAGTTGACCCAACTTGACAAATATTTTGTCCTAGCTAGGTGGCATTGTGGATAGAACTCAGGAGTCAAGAAGATCCGGGTTCAAATCCAACCTTGGACAGGTAGATATATAACTCTGAGCAAATCACTTCACCTCTGTCTGTCTCAGTTTCCTCATCCGTAAAAAGGGGATAACAGTAGCACCTACCTCCCGGGATGATCATGAGGATTCAGTGATATCTTATTTGCTGCTGTCCACATTTCACTGTCTCAGGGTGGTTGTAGCCAGAGCGGCACTCAGAGAAGGGTTCTCCAAATGGACTGATTCCTTGGTGGGAGAGGCCTGTGGCTTTGGTGACCACCCTGAGTTTCCCCAGGGCCACTGGGGCCCTGCAGTGACCACTGCCTCTTGGTCCTCTCCACAGAATGGCCCTTCCTGTCAGTGTCATCAACCCTGACTTGCTGCGGCACAGCACCGAGCTGTTCATGGACAGCGGCTTCTCCCCTCTCTGCCAGAGAATGGGGGCTATGGTCGCCTTTCACAGATTTGAGGACTTTGTCAGGTACCAAATGTAGCATCTTCCCATAAGACCTTGGGCCTGGGAAAATGGCCTTGGAGCTGAGGAGTGTGGGGCCAGGACTTGCCCAAAAATGCACCCACACACACACACACGCATGCACAGCCAGGAGCTAAACCTGGTGCCCTATGCCCAGTGGCCCACACAGCAGCTTGTCCCATCCAGGTCAGGCTGGGAAGTCCCTGACCCTTCCTCCCTGGCTGTTTGAACCCCACTAGAAACTTTGATGAAGTCATTTCCTGCTTTGCAAACCTGGCCAAGGAGAGCCCCCTCTTCAGTGAGGCTCGGTCTATGCTGTACTCTGAGGAAGACTGCAAGGTGAGTGGGCTGCCAGACCATGATTCTGCCAGGAAGACCCTGCCTGAGTGTATGGGAGAAGCTGACTTTCCCTCTCCATCTCTGTCTCTGTTTTTCTGTCTCTCTCTGTCTTTCTGTCCCTTTGTCTCAGTGTCTGTCTATCTCTCCCCTCTCTCTGTCTCTGTCTCTCTGTCTGTCCATCTCTCTGTCTCTCCTCTCTCTGACTCTGTCTTTATCTGTGCTTCCTTCTCTCCCTTTCGTTCCTCCTTGCTCTCTCTCACTCTCCCTCTCATCTGAACTTCCAGTGTCTCAAGGAGGAGCCCATCCACATTTTGAATGTTGCCATCCAATATGCTGACCACCTGGAGGATGAGGAGCTGGTGCCCATCTTCCGGACTTTTGTGCAGTCCAAGGTATTGACTATGTTTTTCTTGGGTCCTACAGGATGAGAGGGGGATGCTCTGAGGTGGTCAGGCTCCTTCCTCCATAGGTTTAACATTGTGATGCAGCAGAGGGGCTCAGGGCAAAGCTCCAGGTTGGTGCTAGTCAGGGATCATGATTACACTGACTTAGGTCTGCCCAGAACTTCCCATGCATCCCTGTGAACTAGCTCCTAGAGGCATCTTCCTCCCTGTTACAGATGAGAGCTCAGGTCGCCTGTGTCTAGGCCCCCAGGTGGGATACTTTGGGGCTGGGACCTCTGGGTATGTGTGTCTCCTTCTGCTCCCACAGCTCCCATATCTGCAGCACTTTGAGATTCACAGAGCATCCTTCACCCATTGCCCCGGTTGGGGAGAGCAGGGAAACCAGGGCTCTGGCCCATTTCTAGCCTCTGTAAACAAGATGAGACGACATATATACAGAAGGCACTGTCCACTTTTATTCCCACAGACCACCTTTGTGGAGTTCCTCCTGTGTCTTAAGGTGTAGTTTATACAGTTGGGGGAGAGACGTATCCACAAATGAGGATTCTTTTTTAAAAAATTATTTATTTTTAGTTTTCAACATTCACTTCCATAAGAAAATTTTCTCCTCCTTCCCCTCCCCAAGACAGCATGCAATCTAATAGAAGTTCCACTTATACATTCATATTAAATATATTTTCCCATTAGTCATGACGTAAAGAAGAATTAGAACCAATGGGGGAAAGGGGAAACAATACCAGACAACAAAAGAAAAGGAGAGTAAATAGTAGCTCCATTCTGCATTCAGATTGCAGAGTTCTTCCTCTGAATGTGGATGACATTTTCCATCGTGAGTCCCTTGGAATTGTTTTTAGATCCTTGTATTGCTAAGAAGAGATAAGTCTATCCAAGTCAATCTTTGTATAATGTGGCTGTTACTGTATACAGTGTTCTCTGGTTCTGCTCACTGCACTCAGTATCAGTTTATATAAATCTTTCCAGGTTTTTCTGAGGTCTACCTGTTCATCGTTTCTTATAGCACAATAGTATTCCATTACATTCATATACCACAACTTGTTTGGCCATTCCCCCATTGATGAGCATCACCTCAGTTTCCAATTCTTGGCCACCACAAAAAGAACTGCTATAAAAATTTTTGTACATGTGGGTCCTTTCCCCATTTTTATGATCTCTTTGGGATACAGTCCTAGAAGTAGTATTGCTGGCTGAGCACAAATGTGGATTCTTGAGGCAGCTTGGTCAGACATGGAGTCAGAAAACCTGGTTTCTGATCCACATCAGACAGGGTCCTCTGGGTGACCATGGGCAAGTCAGTTCCTCGAACCTCAGCTTTCCCCTCTGTAGGGTGGACTTAGGAATCAGACTGGCCCTGCCTTTCTCCCAGGGTTGTTTGGTGTAGATGTGAGCTGTGACTGTCATATGAAATCAGAGATTTGTGCAACAGGTGCTGGGAGAGTTTGCTGGATCACTTCTGGCTGGGAGCTGGGAGGAATGAAGGGCAGAGCCAAGGCCTGGGGTTTCATCTGGCAGGGCTGGGAAGCCATGAGGTGGAGAGTCCCTCTCAGAGATGGGGTTGGGGGAGGTTAGGAGGAGTAAAGAGGCCCACTTGGCTGGATGGGGACCCAACTCTGAACATCTTCCCCCCTCCCCAGATATGGCTTCCCTGTGCTCCTCCCCCTCCACAGGGCTCTTGGCAGTTACTGCCTTGTCCTGTAGTGCCCTATGTGGATGGATGCCTTCTCCATTATCAAACATGGGGCCCTCCTGGTGATCAAGACGAAGTCTTGGCCCATTCCACAGATTCCTCCTTTGTCCCTTCTCCCCTCCACCACCCAGACCTAGCCCAGGGCCCTGTGCCTACCTGGTAAGAAGCACAGGAGGGAGGTCCTATTTCATCCAGCAGAGTTTTCAGGAATCTCAGAGCTTGCCTTGTACTGTGTACCAGTCTGTGAGGTGCAAAGATAATTAAGCTATGGCTCCTGCTTTCATGCCACTTACAGTCTAGCTGGACATAGTAAAAGTACAAAGCAATACAAAAATAGTGGATACAGCATAAACATCTGGGGACAGGTTGAAGGACCTAGGGACATTTAACATGAAGAGGGGGAAGGCATGTCATGGAGAGGTAGCAGGTTCCCCCTCCTGGGAGGTCCCAGTGAGGCTGGATGGCCCCTTGTTGGGGATTTTGTCAAGAGGACTCTTGTTCAGGTCTGGTCAGGCCAGATGAGCCCCAGGGGTCTTTGCCCACAGAAGTCCTGGCACTGCCAGATAGTCTGCCCCAGAGGGAATAGATGGGGGCAGCTTTTATGTTGTACTGAGAAAGGGTGGCCAGTGGAGAGTGAGGCTAACTGCCCCAGCCCAACACACTCCCTACAGCAGTCTCCTCTCCATTTTGCCCTTGGTCATCCTATGCTGGGCTCTATACTCTACAAAGCCCATACCCTGTTGACAGCAGGATCACTCAGTCTCTCGTTCCCAAATGGCCCCATGATGGTGATGTCCCATATAGACAATGATACTCATTTATCATCTTCTTTGAATCTAGAAACATGTCCTTGTGGAATATGGCCTCCGGAGGATCACCTTTCTCATTGCACAAGAGGTGAGTGGGTGTGTTTGGACTCATTTCGGTGGTTTGGAAATTGTCCCAACCCGTTGGGTTGGTGAGGGATCAGTTTTTGGGGGAAAGAAGACCAGGACCTACGTAAATTTGTGCAGTGGTGCTGTTGGCATGATTTTTTTCTTTTCTGTGATTTTCTTTTTGGCAGAGAGAATTTCCTAAGTTTTTTACATTCAGAGCAAGAGATGAGGTATGGCCAAATGTCCCCGTAGTCTGTCTGTCCTGATGCTAGAATGTTGTGCTCACATGGATTCTCTCCAACCTATCCTCTGTCCACATGGGGCTAATGTTCACAGAGTCATCCAAAATCTTAGGGTCACAACAGTAAGGGCACATAGGGTCATCTGTTCTAGCTCCCCAATATTACAGATGAGCAAACTGAGGCCCAGAGAGGGGAATGGACCTGCCCAAGGTCACACAGGTAGCTGGTATCACCACTGGGATTAAAAGCCAGGTCTCCTGACTACTAATCCAAGGCTCTATCCCTTGAATGTGTCCAACACTTTCCCATCTCCTTGCTTTTTCCCATGCTGTTTCCTATTCCCTGAGTGCCCTTTCTTCCATCGTCATCATTTGAAACCCTACCCTTTGGGGTTATAACCTAGCGGCCTTTGCTGAATCATTCTTTGGGATCAGAAATGAGCTATTCTGTCCCCATTGTGTGTTAGAGTCTCATTGAGTACTGCATAGCGGAGAGTGTGTTCCTACTGCCTTCCCTGGCCCTCCACTTTATTTCTCCACCCTAGAGGCCCTAAGGCTACATCCCACCCCATTGATTGGTCCTTCTCAGCGCATGAAGGAGCAGAGACATTTTTGCACTCATTTTTGCTGGTTTTTCTTCAGTTTGCTGAAGACAGAATTTACCGCCATTTGGAGCCCGCCCTGGCCTTCCAACTGGAGCTGAATCGCATGCGGAACTTTGAGCTGAAGGCCATGCCCTGTGAGAACCACAAGATGCACCTTTACCTGGGGGCTGCCCGAGTGAAGGAAGGCACCGAAGTGACCGACTACCGGTTCTTCATCCGTGCCATCATCAGGCACTCAGACCTCATCACCAAGGTACCCGAGCCTGGGGCCAGGCCATGGCTGATACCAGAACCCCCTTCTCAACATGGGCAGGCCCTCAGGGACCACTGAGTCCCAGAGGCTGCACGTCACTGGGAGTCGTCAGATCCTCCCTCAGACACATGTTAGCTGTGTGACATCTCCAAAGCTCACTTTCCTCATATGCAGAATGGGAAGAAACAGTGTCTGCCTTGAAAGGGTGGCTGTTAGGGTCAAAAGAGATCACTTTTATCAAAGACTTTGCAAACTTTAAAGTTCTAGGTATATATTAGCTATTCATCTCCTTGTTATAAATTATTGCTTTAAAAATCTTCTCCACATTAGTCATTTAGGCTGTTTCAGTGTTGCAGGTGCAGAAATTCTTGTCCAGAGACTGAGCACCTCCTCCAAAGTGGCACAGAGGGGAACTAATAATTAAAATATAATATAATGCAAGTATAAGTACAGCATAGCACAATACGATATAACATAACACAACATTATACAATATAGCATAGCACAATACGATATAACATAACACAATATTATACAATGTAACATAGCACAATACGATATAACATAACATGATATTATACAATATAGCATAGCACAATACCCGATATAACATAACATATTATACAATATAACATAGCACATACATAACACAACACAGCATATTACACAATATAACATAAGACATACAGTATAACATAATATAATATAATAATAGTATAACATAACACAATATAATATAACAATGTAATATAATACAATATAACAATAGTATGGCATAACACAATATAGATAACATAATATAATACAATATAACATGAGTTATGTTTTGTATTACAGAATACATTTTGTATTACAGAATACAATATAACATAATATAATAGTACAGCATAACACAACACAATAATAGTATCACAACATAATGTAATATGATATAACATAAGTATAAGTATAACAATACAATGTAACATAATATAATAATAGTATGACATAATACAATATTACATAACAACATGATATATAATATAATTCAATAGTATAGTATAACATAACATACTATATGATAATAGTATAGCAACACAATATAACATGGCATGATATGACAGTATAATACAGTATATAGTAATAATAACTGCCGTTTCTATGGCATTTTGAAGTTTGCAGCTCTCTTAGCAGGCTCTGTGAGTGAGGCAAGCTCAGAAAGCTGAAGGGATTTGCCTTTGACCTCCCGACTCACCTGGTCTGTGGAAGGATGGAAGCCCAGGTTTCTCCTGACTCCCAAGTCAAGCACAGTTTTGTCTATTACCTCCACCATCTTTCTAAGTTGGAGTCCTGGGAGGATTCCTGGACTCTTACAAAAAGGGAGGAGACACTTAAGCCTTGTCATTTGTTATAGCATAATTACTTCCGGACCCCACTCTTTCACCCCAGAGCACCTTTCCCCATACAGCAGCAGTATCTGATGCATGCGATGTTCCATACCCTGAGTCTACCACCTCCCTATTAGGGCAGGGAGGTTTCTCCCTTACTACCTGGATCAGAACTGGCTTGTTCTTGCATCAGATCTGATTGCTGATCTGGCCATCTCTTATCCTCCTTTGATGACAGGAGGCCTCCTTTGAGTACCTGCAGAACGAGGGGGAGCGGCTGCTCTTGGAGGCCATGGACGAGCTGGAGGTGGCTTTTAACAACACCAGCGTCCGCACTGACTGCAACCACATCTTCCTCAACTTTGTCCCCACGGTCATCATGGACCCTTCCAAGGTTTGCTCCTTGGTTTCAGTCTCTGCAGTGGGGATGTTTAGGGAAGGGGCTTTGTAGGAACACAACCTGATCATCACTCTCAGAAAAACCACCCACGTTGCTATATCCCTGAACCCTTCAGTAGCCTTAGGAGGGACAAGGAGGCGTTCATGGAGATCTTTGAACAGGCAGCTAATGAGACTTATTCCTTGTGATAAGAAGAACATATCAGCCTCCTCTAGACTACATGGGTCCAATCCAATCCGCCATCTTGTCCACTAGACTGGCATGACTTCCAGATCACCTCAGTTTTCTTAGAAAAGACTGATTATGTGTAATTGGAGAATGAAATTTGGTGTAAGAACTAAGTTCCTTGTTGATCTAATTGGTACAATAGTGAAAGCATAGGTGAATGAATGAAAAATTAATTTTTAATATTTAGTATATATCATCTAAGGTCAAGCAGTGTTTCAAATAAACCTTGAGACAGCTCCTGCCATCAGCCTGCATGGAGGGAAGCACTTCCCTGCAACCCATCTGTCCTAGATGGAGCAAGGGTCTGTCAGTGGGGCAAATGCCATGGCCTACAGGTCCTTGGAGTACTCTACTAGGCCAGATAACAGTGCTGGGGGGATTCAAGGCACAGCATAAGATGTGGGGGTCTTTTTGCTCATAGAAAGGAAAAGGATTGCTAGGGGAAGGGGTGCTGTGGTGGTGGTGACTGGGGCTTGCTGCTTTCTGGCCATTCTCAATGGATTCTGGGTGGGCCCAGTGTGGGAATACTTTGGGAGCATTGGTCACTATTGCTTGGCTAGGTTTTGCCTGCCTGGGATAGAGAAGCAGGTATTCAATAGGTCTGTGGTTGGTCTGTCCAGGTAGAGCGGAAAGCATTCTGAATGGGCACTCTGCAGAGCCCGGGATTCTAACCTTGCCCCTGGTGCTCACCAGTTCTGTGATCTAATTTCTCTGTGTCCCTGGTTCCTCCTCTGTAAAATGAGGACAGAAATAGGTTTGGTGGGTGGAGCTTCCCTCCTTGGGCAGTGGGAGACCCAAGTAAGATGCCTTGCATTACCAAAGGTCATCAGCCCTTGGCCAGGGCACAGTCTAGGTCAGCTCTGTGGCAGACAGAGAAAGGGATTACTATATCTCAGTTTAATCCTATGACAACCCCATGAGACAGGTAGATGACGCAGGTATCCTTTGCTTATGAGAACACTGTGCAGCAGTTCAGGTGACTCACTCAGGTCACAGGATCCTTTTCTGTTGTGGAGTAGTTTCTGGTGATTGGATGGACTGGTCCTTAAGAGATCACTCATGTCCTTAGAGGGGAATCCTCTTTCCCCTAGTGTAAAGTGAAATATCTCACTGCTTTTGTTTCCTGTTCATTCCTGGGGTGAAGATACATTGAAACTGAAGCACTTAATCATCCCCCCTTTCCCCCAAGGTCCCTCACAAGACTAATTGCCTGCAGGATCCCCAGGTCTAGAAGTACCTGATGGGATCCAGACTCATATGTGTGTGTGTGCATTTGCATGTACATGTACACATGTGTGTGTGTCTCCTGTTATCGAAAGATTGAGGAATCTGTTCGATCCATGGTGATGAGATACGGGAGCCGGCTTTGGAAGCTCCGTGTCCTGCAGGCCGAGGTCAAGATCAACATCCGCATGACCCCAACTGGCACTGCCATCCCCATTCGCCTCTTCCTGACCAACGAGTCTGGCTACTACCTGGACATCAGCCTTTACAAAGAAGTGACAGATCCCAGGAGTGGAAATGTAAGGAACAGTCAGGCTCAGGGCTTTTCTTCTGACCTCTCAGTCTTCACTCTGAGGGTTGGGGATAGCATCTGGATAAACTGAGGATTGAGCTTTGTGACCTTAGAAGTGACAGGGAGAGGGTGTGACTCTGGGAACCAAGTCAGTCCACAAGTATTAAGCACCTGGTGTATGCCAGGCATTGCTGGGCCAAAATCACCCTTGGCTATGGGAGCTCATTAGGATGTAGAGGATCATAGGAAGAGAGCATTAATAACATTCAACAGACATTTATTAATTGCCTTCCGGATATAGGGCTCAGTACAGGGCCCTGGGTATCACAGGGGAAAGAAATTTCTTGTTCAGTAGGGGGAAAACCTTGTTCACAGCTAACTGGGGCCTGAGTGACCGAGACTAGGGCCAGGGACGGTGCTGTGGGAATTATTCTTTGGCCGTGTTAACCAAGGAGGAAGTTATAGTGCAATATATAGTGAAATGCCCATAAAAGAACTTTCTGTGAAGGGGATCACACTTTCTGGGGGACTGGTCATTTCGAAGGTGTGATTCTGTTTTCTGCTGCTGGACTAAGGAGGGAGAGGAGGGAAAGGAGAACAGGGGCTGCCCTAGGTCCTCCCTCCAGACCCCCTCCAGTATCCTCGAGTGTCCCTCCTCTGCGATAGCATCCTAGAGAGGATGAAGGGAGACAGCCCTGGGTCAGCTTCTGTCCTTCCTTTCTAGATAATGTTTCATTCCTTTGGGAACAAGCAAGGCGCCCAGCATGGGATGCTGATCAATACTCCCTATGTGACCAAAGACCTACTCCAGGCCAAGAGATTCCAGGCCCAGTCTCTAGGAACCACCTACATCTATGACTTTCCAGAGATGTTCAAACAGGCAAGTCCCAGCCCTTGGATTTGAGGCTCCCTTCTCTGCGATCCAAACAGACCAATGGATCTTCAAAGGCTAAAGGCTAAAAAAATACTGAGTCTTTTAAGGGCACTTAGTGTGGGAGGGGTCTCTACGGAATTCAAGAAGTCATTTTGTGGCGTCTCATATGTCTGTGTGTACGTGTGCATACAATTATGTTCTTGAAATTTTTCCATATATAACCATATGTTCCATTTGACTTCCATTAAAATGTCGCCATTGTGTTCCATTGGTGCTCATTATATGCCCTACTGTGTGCTAGGCACTGTGGGTATGGAAACCAAATATGAAATCATTCCTGTCCTCAGGGAGCTTCCAGCTAGGACTCACCATGGGCAGACAATGAATTCCATAAAGTAGTTCCATGTACTTGAATTTGTATTATTTGAATTTATAATTATATAAAATATAGTAATTGATTCCAGTCCAGTGGAAAGAGGTAGCATATTTAATCAGTTGGTCAAATCATGTAGTGTGTTCCAGGCACTGCTAAGTTCAGGGGGTGCTAGGACACAGAATGAAACGTCTCCTCCTTGTGAGGAGTCTCGGTGTTAATGGGTGAATGCATGGGCTGTACATCTCACCCTTGCAGACTTCACCACCAATGCTCCCACACCCCAGAGGTACAGAGAGTATATGAAAACAAAACTTCCCTGCAGCGGGAAATGGGATTCATGAGTGTGTCCTGCGCTGGGGCCTAGTGGCCAGGAGAGCTGTCCTGGGAGGGGTGGCCCGGACTCATCCCTAATGACCCATTTGTCATCTCCACAGGCTCTCTACAAGCTGTGGGGCCCCTCAGAAAAGCACCCCAAGGATGTCTTGACTTGTACTGAGCTCGTACTGGACTCTCAGGGGCAGCTGGTGGAGATGAATAGGCTTCCCGGAGGGAATGAGGTAAATGGCAACCATCTCAGGTGGGCACAGGACTGTGCCTTGGTCTTGGCCAATGGTCCCTGTCAGCCCTCTGTCCTCTCTCCTCTCATAGGTGGGCATGGTGGCTTTCAAGATGCTGCTCAAAACTCGAGAGTATCCCAAAGGCCGGTACATCATCGTCATCGGCAATGACATCACGTTCCGGATTGGTTCCTTTGGTCAAGATGAAGACCTCCTGTTCCTGCGTGTGTCCCAGCTGGCTCGGGCAGAGGGCATCCCCAAGATCTATCTCTCTGCCAACAGTGGGGCCCGCATAGGCCTGGCTGAAGAGATCCGGCACATGTTTCACGTGGCCTGGCTTGACCCCGCAGACCCCTGCAAGGTGCGTTACCATGTCTCTGGCAGGAGAGGGACCCAGAAAAGCAGCAGGATGTTGGAGTGGGACTGCTCCTGAGAGTGGGCAAAGTCAGAGAAGATAGAAGGGAGATTGACTGGTAGCTGTGTCACCTTCACCTCCCTCTCCTCCATCCAAGGACTGGGCAGAACAATCTCTTGGTCTCTTCTAACTGAAAAAGTCAGTGGTTCTCTGATTTAGTCCATTGGCTCTATGTTAAATATGACCATTAGAACAAAGGAGGAGGTGCTGCTCACTGGCCTCCAAAGAACCAAATGGGGATCACCCCTTGGTACCCTCTTGGGCATGACTTGAGGTCCTTCCTCTCAGAGGTTCCTATGTATTGGAGGATGATGAGCTTGAACTAGGGGCTTAGTGCCCTGAGACTCCTGTAACTCAGTGATTTGCTGCTCATTTCAGGTATTACATAACCTGCCTCCTTAGGGTAACACAAGAGAAATTCAGTCTCTTAAAAACAAAGCAGAGTTCTTTGACTTTGACCTTTTAAAACTCTTTGGGCTGCAATCTACTCCATGGAGGGAGGATCCAGACTCTCATGTTGGGAAGTCCCTGGGAGGTGTCTTGCCTGGCCTGACCTCAGTGATGGTCACCGAGTGTCAGCTTCAAGACCTCTCATGCCAGGGCATCTTCCACCCAAAACCCAGCTTGGGGACCTCCCTGGAGATGCCCAAAGTAGCTCTGGGGGAGTTCCTAAGAGGGCCTTTCTCCCTTGCGGAGAAAGTAGCTGCAGTTCAACTACCAGAAGGGGTCAGAGGCAAAAGGAGACTCGGGGTAGACCGCAGAGTTGCTGAGGGGTGTGGTGGTGATGGAAAGAGCAGTCTGAACCTCAGGCTGGGGGACTGGTCTGTAGATTAACAGGGACAAGATGAGCCCACCCAGCAGGAGGCTGGTGCCAACTCTGCTCTGGTCAAGTACCTGGCAGGACTGGGTCAGTGCCCTCAGGGCTGGCAGGTGCAGGGAAAAGGGGAGTATGCTAGGCATGGGGTGTCCAGGGATCGAATACAGCTGTCATCTGTGGGTCCCTGAGGGGTAGGACAATTGTGCCTTCACCCACAACTTGAAAGGATTGGAGAACGAAGGACCCAGGCTTGCCTCACCCATTAATGGGGGGGTGTCAATCCATTATGAGACATATATTAAGCACCTACTGTGTTCCTAGCACTAGACTAAGTGTCCTGTAGAAATACAAAGAAAGACAAAAACCCTGTGCCTGCCCTGGAGGAACCCACACACTGGTTGGGGAGACAATGTGAAATAACTTTGTACAGACCACACAGAGACAGGATCAGTTGACAATCACCAAGTCACTAGAGTTGAAAGGGATCAAGGAAGGATTCCTGGAGAGGGTGGGATTACCTGGGATGAGGATCCCAGATCCATTGGTACATTGACAGTAGAATCCCAGGCCTGGCTGCTGCTGCCACCACTTTTAGGGGTGAGGCTTGACCTCCTTCTGCTGGTCATGGAGTGAGGGTGTCATGTTATCCCTGAGCATCCCAGAGGTCATTGGAACCCTTGCCCATCTCCTCAGGGGTTCCCATTCCAGTGATGGGAGGATGTGTGGAACGAGGTCATCCATGGGGTAACTGTGATGCATTTGATTTGAAGGGATTTAAATACCTTTACCTGACTCCCCAAGACTACACCAAGATCAGCTCCCTGAACTCAGTCCATTGCATGCATGTGGAGGAGGAAGGAGAATCCAGGTGAGCAGTTTTGATGGTAACTGGCCTATTCTCCACCAGCGGGGTCACAGCTATCTCATCTAGTCTCCTAGTTAATAGTCTCAGATACAATGTCTTGTGGAGTCCACCACGTGCTTTCTTTGACTCAGGATAGGAATGTCTCTAGTTGTGATGGGATGGCAGATTTAGAGATCAATCCATAAGTATTTAGAGACCAATCTATAAGCATGGCCTACTGTGTGCTGGGCACTAAGGATACCGGTACACAGAATGATATGGTCCCTCCCTCCTGGCAAGAAGTTTGTGTTCTGATAGGGAACTGTCCAAATGGAGACTGTATAATTATAAAGTGAATAAATGGAAGGGTAGACAGAGTGATTCATGACAAGGTAGCTTGGGAGGAAAGGCACTTATAGCTGGTGGTAGGGGATGGGTTTGTTGGGCTGAAAGCAAGACCTTCCTATAGTAGATGGTGATTGACTTGTCTCTTACAGGAAGAGAGGGCCCCTGAAGCAGAAGTGAGGAGGGGGTACATTCCAGGCATGAGGAATGGCCAGTGCAAACTAGATAGAGAAGCCAGATGTAAGCCTCTGTCCTCAAGGACTTTGTAGCCCAAGCTGTGGGAGGGAAGTCTCTGTAAACAATCAGGGACTCCAAATGAGACTCTGAGATTTTACTTTCGCTAACTTTTCTTGGCATCCCTCACCATGGGGCAGAGAATTCTTGAGCTCCGTAAGTCTGTGAGAATCCTAACTTGGAGACTGTTAGTCTTAACATAGGGAATGTCAGAGCAGGGAGAGACTTTACAGCACAGGATTGAAGACTGGAGCAGACAGACAGAGCTCTAGACCCTGCCATTGTATGGCAGAAGAGCCCCATGCCTACAGAAGTGTGCCCAAGGTAATAATTAGTAAGAGGTAGAGGCAGGAGCAGACCCAGGTCTCCTGGCTCCCAGGTCATGGTCTCCTTGCTGCCCCACATCGTGATCCTGACCCTGAGTCTGACTCCGCTCTTCTCCATTGGTTCTTTACTCCATGTAGGTATGTCATCACTGACATCATCGGGAAGGATGATGGGCTCGGAGTGGAGAATCTGAGGGGTTCGGGCACCATTGCCGGGGAGTCATCTTTGGCTTACGAGGAAATTATTACTATGAGCATGGTGAGTGTCCTTCTCTTGGGTTACTGTCTCTGGGGCTGGCTGGTCTAGTGGTTTGAGTTGTCCTTCTGGGATCCATAATGGTGTGGCTGCCTCCTCAGATCATGATGGCCCCTTCAAGCCTTAAGGCAGAGGTGGGGAACCTGTGACCTCGGGGCCCTCGAGGGCCTTAAGTGAGGCCCTTTGAATCCAAATTTCACAGGACAAATCCTTTTATTAAGGGTAGTTGACCTCCTTATCTCTGTGGCCCTCAAGGAGTAAAGGAGAAAGCTTTCATCCCCAACCAGGAGAGGAGTTCCACCCTTGGGAAGCCCCCATCCCAAGCCTTTTCCCCTATACTGGGGATCTCACCACCCCCATATATTCCTTGTTATCCCAATCCACCCAAGTAGTAGAGGGAGAAACATAGCCTCCTATATTCTATGTCATCAATAAATTCACCATATTCCATTTTATAAAAAGTATACTGAAACATTATGTGTCCCCCAGAGCCCTGATCCCTACAAGGATCTTCCTTTCCAGTCACAATGGCCACATAGAATGTGGCCACCTTCCTCGGAAGACTGGAGTCCCCAAGCAAGAGAGGCAGTAGTTACCATTTCTCTGACACAAAACATTCCCAGGTAGATCTTCCATTTTACGGATGAGGAAACTGAATCTCTGTGGCCAATGACATCCTCTGTGGCAGGTCAGAGCTTGGGTCTCATGGCTCTGATGCTTTTTCCACCAGACCGTGTTCCTTCTGTGGGTCTCATGTTAAGACAAGATCGTCCATGAGCAGCAGAGCTCACATTTTGTAGAAACGAAAGCAAGAGAATCCAGTGTTGATTCTCTGTCTCCCTATCCCCCTCTCAGCCCCCCCACCCCTGCTGCACTAAACAACCAGAGGATTAGTTGAACCTGCCAGGAATGGGGCCTTTCAGAAGTGAAGGTGAGGTCTCTGTGCCCTGAGTAGGCCTTAGACAGTGCAAGAGGTTGTGGGAGTCTTGCCTGGCCCATCTCCTGAAGCAGCAGTAGCAGCAGAGATTGACACCTGTTATCTGGACTGAGAAAATTCATAACATCCCAGACATGGCTGTGGTGCTATTTTTTCATGGTCTTATCAGTCAATGAGAGCCCTCCCAGAAACACGGAGCACCCCTGGGTTCTCAAAGGCCACCCATCTGAGCCCTAGCTTGGCCAGTCCTGAGCTCTGAAGGCTTTGCCTTTGATCCCTAGGGGTGTGTGTGGCCACAGAAGGCACCTTGATGAGTGTGTAAGGGCTCATCCCTGGGTGAGCCACAGATGGGTTTTGGCACAGCAATACTGAGAGGTCACCCTCTGAGCCCTAGAGAGGCTGCTACTCTATCCCGACAGAATCCCACACCCTTAAATATCGAAGGCTGCCAGGCATGCTGGCCAAGTCAAGTGTAGCTTCCCTTCCCTTCCCTTCTCTTCCCTTCCCTTCCCTTCCCTTCCCTTCCCTTCCCTCTCCTTCCCTTCCCTTCCCTTCCCTTCCCTTCCCTCTCCTCCCCTTCACTTCCCTCCCCTCCCCTTCTCTCCTCTCCTCTCCCCTTCCCTCCCCTCCCCTTCCCTCCCCTTCCCTTCCCTTCCCTTCCCTTCCCTTCCCTTCCCTTCCCTTCCCTTCCCTTCCCTTCCCTTCTCTTCCCTTCCCTTCCCTTTCCTTCCCTTCCCTTCCCTTCCCTCTCCTCCCCTTCACTTCCTTCCCCTCCCCTTCTCTCCTCTCCTCTCCCCTTCCCTCCCCTCCCCTTCCCTCCCCTTCCCTTCCCTTCTCTTCCCTTCCCTTCCCTTTCCTTCCCTTCCCTTCCCTTCCCTCTCCTCCCCTTCACTTCCTTCCCCTCCCCTTCTCTCCTCTCCTCTCCCCTTCCCTCCCCTCCCCTTCCCTCCCCTTCCCTTCCCTTCCCTCCCCTTCCCTTCCCTTCCCTCCCCTTCCCTTCCCTTCTCTTCCCTTCCCTTCCCTTTCCTTCCCTTCCCTTCCCTTCCCTCTCCTCCCCTTCACTTCCTTCCCCTCCCCTTCTCTCCTCTCCTCTCCCCTTCCCTCCCCTCCCCTTCCCTCCCCTTCCCTTCCCTTCCCTCCCCTTCCCTTCCCTTCCCTTCCCTTCCCTTCCCTTCCCTTCCCTCTCCTCCCCTTCACTTCCCTCCCCTCCCCTTCTCTCCTCTCCTCTCCCCTTCCCTCCCCTCCCCTTCCCTCCCCTTCCCTTCCCTTCCCTTCCCTTCCCTTCCCTTCCCTTCCCTTCTCTTCCCTTCCCTTCCCTTTCCTTCCCTTCCCTTCCCTTCCCTCTCCTCCCCTTCACTTCCTTCCCCTCCCCTTCTCTCCTCTCCTCTCCCCTTCCCTCCCCTCCCCTTCCCTCCCCTTCCCTTCCCTTCTCTTCCCTTCCCTTCCCTTTCCTTCCCTTCCCTTCCCTTCCCTCTCCTCCCCTTCACTTCCTTCCCCTCCCCTTCTCTCCTCTCCTCTCCCCTTCCCTCCCCTCCCCTTCCCTCCCCTTCCCTTCCCTTCTCTTCCCTTCCCTTCCCTTTCCTTCCCTTCCCTTCCCTTCCCCTCTCCTCCCCTTCACTTCCTTCCCCTCCCCTTCTCTCCTCTCCTCTCCCCTTCCCTCCCCTCCCCTTCCCTCCCCTTCCCTTCCCTTCTCTTCCCTTCCCTTCCCTTTCCTTCCCTTCCCTTCCCTTCCCTCCCCTCCCCTTCACTTCCTTCCCCTCCCCTTCTCTCCTCTCCTCTCCCCTCCCCTCCCCTTCCCTCCCCTCCCCTCCCCTCCCCTCTCCTCCCCTTCCCTCCCCTTCCATTCCCTTCCCTTCCCTTCCCTTTTTTTTTTTTTTACAACATTCAGTTCTACAAGCTTTTGAGTTCCAAATTTTCTTCTCCTCCCTCCCCTCCCCTCTCCCCAAGATGGCATGCATCCAATATAGGCTCTACATATACTTTCACATTAAACAAATTTTCACATTAGTCATGTTGTAAAGAATTACAACCAATAGAAAGAACCCTGAGAAAGAAGAAAAAGAACAAAATTAAAAAGAGAGACAGCAAATAGTCTGCTTCGATCTACATTCAGACTCCGTCATTCTTTCTGTGGACAAGGGCAGCATTTTCCACCATGAGGTTTTTGGAGTTGTATTAGAACCTCGCATTGCTGAGAAGAGCCAAGTCTATCAAAGTTAGTCCTTGCATAGTGTGGCTGTTACTGTGTACGATGTCTAGAGTTCTTTTTCAGAGCAGACGTTTCCTGCTCCCTCTCTCTCCTCCCTGACCAATAACTCATCTCCTCCTGTAGGTGACCTGCCGGGCTATTGGAATTGGCGCCTACCTGGTGCGGCTAGGCCAGCGAGTGATACAGGTTGATAATTCCCATATCATCCTGACTGGAGCAAGTGCGTTGAATAAGGTAAGCACGGCTCATTGGCATCTGGGGCACAATAGTGGGGAAGTCACGGTGGAGGGTCATCACCATTCATTATCTGCTCCTTGCTTCCTGATTGTGGAGATTTGGGGATTCCTCAGAGTTTACCCTTCTCTAAGCCCTTTCCTCTCCTAAATTCTTCCTTTCGCTGGTGCTGGTCTCTCCTCCTTCTGGGAGGCAGGTTGACCAAGATGATTCCATTTAGCATCTCGACAGGAAATCCTGGCAGGAGGTTTCATGCAGGTGAGCAGGGGAACTAGAGGGGAAGCGCCCCCAGCGGCTGTTTGAAGGCAGCGAGGATGCTCAAACCTGGGGAGGGCATGACCTGGGCCAGGGGAGAAATGAGAGCCATTCTGTAGAAGAAAGAGTGTGGAATTGGTCCATAAAGGAAGTGTGAGGTCATCATAGGCTTTGGTTAAGGAAGGAACACCTTAAGGTTCAGGCATCTGCCAGAAGCAGGGAATTCCTGGTCCTTTCATAGCACACTGGGTGACTCCTAGTCAGGGGTATTCTTTTGGTCAGGTACAAATGAGACAAGATGAACCCTGAGGTCTCTCCCAATTCTTTGAAGGGAATGACTAAATTGGAGACCAAGGATGATAGTAGCATCCTTGATTTGGAGCTCAGAGGGGTCTTAGAAACCATTAAGGTCAACCCCTTTGTTTTATAGATGGGAAAACTGAGGCTGAGAGGGAGGTCAAGTGACCTGTCCAGAGTCACACAGCTTGGCCTGGAATTGACTATGGCAAGAGCCGAACTCAGGTCTAGCACTCACCACTGAGCCACTTAGATTCCTGTTGGATCCCCTGTGTACGCACCATTGACATGGACAAACGAGAATTGAATGTCCTGGGTAGTTTGGGTGTTTTTTCATCCTCGGCTTCTTCTCTCTAGTCATCTCTGACCCTAGGCAATGTCATTTACTATTTGAGACAGTTCTGGCTTTTGGTCATTAAATCTGCCCCTTGTTTATGCCTCTATTGTCCTATATCTGAGCTGAATGAAGCCATGACCCCACTGGTGGTCAGCTATCTGGACAAGTACAATGATCCAGAAACCAATAGAACAAGCCCTGTGAGTGCATGCGGGCCTACTGGATGCACAAGCTGTTCCAGGGACTTTGCTGACTTTGGGTTTTGAACCAGGTCCTCGGCCGTGAAGTTTATACCTCAAATAACCAGTTGGGTGGCGTGCAGATCATGCATTTTAATGGCATTTCCCACATCACCGTTCCAGATGACTTTGAGGGAGTTTACACCATCTTGGAGTGGCTGTCCTATATGCCCAAGGTATGGTATCTGCAGGTTCTCTTACCAGGCCCCACTAACCTTTTTCCTAGTGAGTGTGTCCATCTGGTACAAATTCCATTCCCCTCCCTGTCCCCACACTGATGATGAATTATTCTTAGGCTAGGCAGCCC
Organism: Bettongia penicillata ogilbyi; assembly: GCA_023548195.1. Classification (NCBI taxonomy): domain Eukaryota; kingdom Metazoa; phylum Chordata; class Mammalia; order Diprotodontia; family Potoroidae; genus Bettongia; species Bettongia penicillata. Next base: position 1,231,354 of record JAJHZJ010000063.1, read on the forward strand.
AGTTACTGTTGGGTGGAGCTCTTGGGACCAGATCGTCATCATCATCATTGTTAATTTGTCCCATCTCTCTTTTCCACTGCACCCTTACTCCTGCCATCAGTGGCTGCCCCGTTCCTACACATCATTCGTATTAATAATTGCCCAGTCTCGTCTAGCCGATATTCATTGTTTCACAACGAGAGAGCAAAGAAAGAAGGCTGGATGTAATAGAAATTTGCCATTTCATATACAGTTCTGTTGTGTATATGAAAAAGCTCATTTTATCGGGTATTTGCTAAATTCACAGTAAAAATAAAATAACAATGTAAGCAACTATATAGCCCTTGATGGTTTGCAAAGCGCTTTGTAAATAACTCGTGTGATCCTTTCAACAGCCCTAAGAGGTGAGGTGCTATCACTATTCTCATTTTACAGATGGAGAAACTGAGACAGGCAGCAATGAAGGATTAAGTGACTTGCCGTGGGTTCCACAGCGAGTAAGGATCTGAGGCTTTATTTGAACTCAGGTCCAGTTCTCTCAAAAATATGCTGCAGAGCTGCCTATTTAAATTTTAAAGTAAGATAGAACCATCCAAAAGGATGCCATGGTATTGCTTTCTAAATACTGGTATTCAATTCAATAAACATTTACCAAGCATTTCATGTAATTTTCAAAGCAATGTCTCTGGATGGGATCTTGAGATCCCATGGTAGGCATCTTCTGTAGAAGAGGGCCGGAGGTGAGCATTTCTCCTCAGGCATCCCTTCCTCTCATAGCTGACACCTGGTGCTGTCTGGAAACTGTAGCACAAACTTATGTTCCCTTAGGGCTGGAGGAAGGGGTCTCCTCTCAGATCTTAGATCCATCAGGTACAACCATTCTGTAGGTTTGAAAACTGAGACCCAGTAAGAAAGAAACTTGACTTTTCATTTCACAAGTCACAGAGTAAATTAGTGACAGAGCTGGGATTAGAATTTTTTTTAAAACATCTAATGACCAAGAATCAATTGCTTTTCTCCCCTAATTCTTTACACGCCCCCACACACACTGGAGAAAAAAAATCTTCATAACAAACATACAAACAGAACAGATTCTTACATTGGTCATGTCCAAAGATAACAGAAGGTCCTGACCTCTTCTACTTTTGAGTAGAGTTGTGGAGTAAAAAATAATTTCTTTTCCTCGGTTTTTCATAGATTGTGCCTCAGAATCAGACTGGAGAATTTTCCTTCTTTTCTTTTTATAGGACAATCATAGCCCAGTGCCCATCATCACGCCTACCGACCCCATTGACCGAGAAATTGAGTTCCTTCCTTCCAAAGCCCCCTACGACCCCCGATGGATGCTAGCAGGAAGGCCTCATCCAAGTAAGCCCCGACTGCCCCATCCATCTTCCAGTCTTATGGACTTTTTCTGATCTCTTTAGAAAGCCTGAGGTCAAGGGTCTTTTGGAGGTCATGCGGAGCATTGGTTGGGGGTGTCTATATGCATTCTGAGCAGTTTCAGAAGCTAGCCACAGAAGTTAGTGCCAGAGAATAATGATAACGACCAGGTTCTTGACATTCTTGTGGGACTTGGGTGGGATGTGGTTCTGGGGATAAACTAACTGAGAGACCTTCTGGCCCCAGAAGGCCGTGGATCATCTGCCTAAAGTGGCTGTATGCCATCATCACCCAGTCTTGTCCATTGATTGGATTGTTGGACCATTATAAACCTGATGCATCAGATTGGAGCTCCCCTTTTTCTCCCTCCTCCATCTCCGGAGGGAGCATTCTGGCACCCAGATGGGGAGCAGGAGGCAGATGGAAACGCTGCCGAGGTCACGATTCTGAGGGCTGCTTCCCCAGAAGACGTGAGTGTCAAAGGCAGTATCTCAATACCATTCATGTTCCAAACATGTTACCCAAGCCAGGACAGAGCATTTCCCTAGATTTGAAATACAAATATTACCTGTTCAATATTTTAGATTCTGCCTGGAGAAAGGAATCACCTGCTTGTGTTTATAGCTTTGACTGTGTACATAGTGGAGGGAATTGTCCGTTGTGTGAAGAAGATTTCTGGACTAGGAATTAAGAGACCAGGCTTCCATTTCTGACTCACACTTCTTGGCTTTGGGCAAGTTCCTTGACTTCTGGGCTTTGGGTCTCTCACCTGATAGTACTTTACTTACTGCCTCGGAGGATCATTGGGAGGAAAGTGCTTTGGAAACCATCATATGCTATATTTCTGCAAACGACTCTTAGGGATTCTTCTCAGTCTTTGTCCGGGGGGGACTCCAGCCTCCCCTCTCCATGCATGATTCTTTCCACTCACATGGTGATCCTTCCTCTCTCTCTTTCAGGCACCTATAAACCACCTGATTTTTTTTTCCTTCCTCTGTGAGAAGCTGTTCCCATCAGTCAGAGGGTCATGGGAAGGAGCCATGCAAGTTTTTCCATCCAGCCCTTCCATTTCCTCAGACAAAGAAACAGGCTGAGAGGGAGTGACCCTCAGGGCCTGGTCACTTGGATCTCCCTGTAGTGCATCTCTCTCCCCACCATGCTATTCTGGTGCCCGAGTGAGAACTGGAATCCTTCCTTGGGAGTATTTTAATTTTCAGCCTTATCTTCATGAAAGGATGAAAGGATTAATATCCCCATCATGAGAATCTTTCTGGTGCTCCTGAAATCACACCAGGGGCAGCTTGTAAGGTCTCAGTATTTAAGGTCAGAAGCAGCCTTAGACCATCTTTTAACTCCTCATTTTATGAAGAAGGGAAGTGAATCCCAGAGTGGGGGAGACATAATTAATAAGTTCTGGAGCTGTAATTGGATCCCAGGCCCTTTAACTCCAAGTTCAGGGTCCCAGTACCATGATCTCAGTATGATGATAGAGTGCTAAGTTTCAGTGACGGTCAATGGGATGTTATCTCCAGATTTTGAGTTATGTATTTGTTCTCCCAGTGACCTTGTACAGTTTGAGGTGGACTAGGGAGGGAAGGGGAAAGGGAGATGATTTGTCGGGATTTGTCTTCTCCATCCATTGACTCTCTCCGACCTTGAATGAAGCAGCCCCCATATCACGTACCTCTCCCCTTTTGTTCTCCAGCTGTGAAGGGAGCCTGGCAGAGTGGGTTCTTTGACCTGAACAGCTTCAAGGAGATCATGGAACCCTGGGCCCAAACTGTAGTGACCGGCCGAGCAAGGTAACCAAATACAGATGGGATGCCACCCTTTTCACAACTTTCCCTCCTTGCTGAAGGAGTGACCCCAAGAGAAGGCCAGGAGTGGAGGGTTGGGGAGATGAGGATGACCTTCAGGTGTTAGAAGGGATGTCACATCCTCAGCTATGACCCAGAGGGAAAGAGGCATGAGTGAATGAAAAAGCATTGATTAATTCGTTATCTGCCATGTGCCAGGCACAGGGTTACAGATATGGACAAGTCCCTACCTTCTATGCGCTTCCATTCTCATAGGCGGACATAGCTATCAGCACTGGTGGCTAGGAAAGGCAGGCTTGGTTTGGGGGTCCCAGGAATGGTGAGCTAATCTATGGGCCTGCTCTCCCTGTCCCTGTCCAGGAGCAGAGGCAGTATTGATTTGGTGACTCTGCTAAAAGCAAGGGTGGGGAAGGATGGCAGAAGGGAAGGGGGCAGGGTCTCCAGGGTGGGCAGAAGCTGGCCAGGGCTTAGATAAATTTGCACCCCCATTAGTCCCTCACCAATCAAGTAGAAGTTACAGAGAGGTAAATTCCAACTCAGTAGAAAGCTTCCTGATATTCTAGTCTGTCTGGCCAAGAGCAGAACAGTTTGCTCAGGAGGTAGTGATATCAGTGGGGACAGAACTCCTTGGAAGTGCTATAGAGGGAAAGCTTGGACAGAGTCACCTTGGAGGCTCTCTGGTTCTGCAGATTCTCTTGGCCTTTATTCCTGTGTCTTCCCAGGCAGGGGATGGTCTTTCCCCTTGCCCTTTCACGTTAGAAAAAGTAAACCCTGGAATGACTCTCCCAATAACGTCCTCATGGTACTTTTCCTAGAAGCCTAGAATGTGACTCCTATGCTTTCCTCTGGTTCACCCCACCACATTGTCTGGCCATCTTTTTCACCACATTCCAGGAAGATGGCAGCCACCATTCAGACTCCCTGACCTCCCTTTGAGAACTCATGAGGTCAGGTAGCTCTTCTGTTGTGGCCCCTTCTTGAGGTATGCCCCCCCACCCTGTGCCCGCTCATGCCCTCCACTGTTCTCAGCCACTGTCCTGGTCACCCTTTTCTGAGCACGCTCTTGTCAGCAGCCTTACTAGAGTCAGTCAGGAAGCATCTATTAAATGTAAGTGCTGGTGACACAAAAAAAAGCAAAGGAGGCCTGCCCTCAAGGAGCTCCCACTCCAATGAGGGAGGTAACATGTACACAAGATGTGCAAACTGTTTGGATGAGCTACAGACAGAATCAATTGGGAATATTCAAGAGGAGATGGCACCAGAATTAAGGATTTGGGAAGGCTTCCTGTAAAATTTGGAATTTTAGTCAGGATTTAAAGGGAGTCAGGGAAGCTTGGAGGTGGATATGAGGAGTGGGAGAGTTCTAGGCACAGGGGACAGTCACAGAGAATGCCCAGAGATGAGAGAGAGAAGATGAGTCTTGTTTGTAGAAAAGCCTGGAGGCTGGTGTCACTGGATCTTAGAGTATGTGTTGGGGAGTAAGAGTTAGCCCCTGTCTTGCCCCTAATCCCAAATAGGATCAAATAGATGAATAGGTATCCCCACCTATGAACAACTTATTGCTTAAGATTATTGGTATTTTTTCTTTAAATAAGGTAATTGACCAATCTTGAAATAGAATTTAATACAGTAGGCATTTATTAAATGCCTGCTGTGTGCAGATACTATAGAAGAAAATTGTAGGTAGGACCTAGCCCCTGCCTTTGGGGAGCTCACGGTCTCTTTGGAACAACCACTGGGGTGCCACCCTGGGGTAACCTTGGGCCCCTAGGTACTTAGTATGTAGATGTAGAGCCCAGGCCTTCACTTGGGTTTCTGGGAGAGATTCTAAATCTGAATCTCCCAGTGTGGTAACCTCTGAGAAAGCCCTCCCCCGCATCTCCCAGCTGGCTTATGTAGCCTTATGTTTTGCAGGTTAGGGGGAATTCCTCTTGGGGTGATAGCTGTGGAGACTCGTACTGTTGAGATGGTGGTCCCTGCTGATCCTGCTAACCTAGATTCTGAAGCCAAGGTGAGTGTGGGAGGAAGGAGGGGAAGATCTGGAGGGGTCAGCTAAGAGGAGGTTGTGGGGAGGAAGGGTCCATGAGTTGTTTCAGTCTCTAATACTTTTACTTAAAAAACCCATCCTTCACACCAAGGCCTTTGATATTACCCTCCAGAGGCTGTCTTTTCACCTTCCCCATCTTGATCCTTTCTTCCTAAATTTGGGTCTATCAAAAGCCAGGTGTGTGATGCTGCTGGCATCGTCAGATCCCCAAGGAACAGGAGACCTTTCCATGAACAGCCTTGCTTGGACTTTTAAAGCATCAATCAGACAACAAGTCAGTTAGGTGCCTGCTCTGTGCCAAGCACTGTGCTAACCACTGGGGGTACAGAGAAAAAAACCAAAACAGCTGCTGCCTAGCTTACATTCACAGCGGGGAAATGATATGTATGCATGTAGGTCTGTACCAGAAATGTACAAAGGAGCTCCTGGGTAATCCTGGAGGGAAAGAGCCAGGTTAGTCCTGGGAAAGGCCTCTTACAACAGGTTACCCTTGAGGGAAGTCTTCAGGGAAGCCAAGGGATTCCAAGAAAAAGAGGGAAAGTGAGACAGTATTTCAGGCAAAGGTATGGTGATGGGAGATGAAGTTTCATTCCTGCAGAGCAGAAAATAGACTAATGTGGTGGGACAGTAGGGTGTATAGAGACTAGTCCTGTGTGAGACAACTGGAAAATGACAGGGGAAAGGTCATTGTTTTACAGATGAAAACAACAAGGTGGGCAAGTGCTTAAGTGACTCATAAATGACACTCATTTAATCAGTATGAGGCAGTCTCCAATGAGTTTACTTAAAAACCCATCCTCCAAACCAAGGGTTTTGATGTTACCCTCTGGAGGCTGTATCCAATTTTTGTACTTCTGACGCGGCTGGTGATGGTGATGATGATGTTTTGGGCATGACGATATTGATGATGGTGTCAGTTAATGATGATAATGGCGGCGTTTGTGATGGTGATATTGGTTTTGGTGATGGTGGTGGTATCAGTGATGGTGATGGGAATAATGATGGTGTTGGTGATGACGATGGTGATATTGATGATAGTGGTGATGTTGATGATGATGATGGTGATAATGGTATTGGTGATTATGATGGTGATAGTGATGATGGTGTCAGTTGATGATGATGGTGGTGTTAGTGATATTGATGATGGTGATGATAGTGATAATGGTATTGGTGATAATGATGTTGATATTGATGATGGTGACGGTGATGGCATTAGTGATGGTGATGGTGATGGCATCTATCCATTCCTAGAATGCTGGTAGGAGCTAATAGGGACACAACTCCCCATCAAAACTCTCCACTTGCTGTTTCTTGGGGGCGGGCAGCATAGTGTGTTGGAAAGAATGCTAGGCTAGGCAGTAAAAACCCTTGGGTTTCTTGCACCTGGCTAGTCATTGCCTGGTGATTTAGGACAAATAACTCATGATAATTGCACCAATTTCAGAGTTGCAAGAGGATTACATGAAGTATGTGTGAAAGCACTCTGAAAAGTAGAGCTGTACAAATATTAGCACTAAAATGTCGGAGTAATAAGCATTTATTAAGCACATACTGTAAGCCAAGCACTGGGTGAAAACTAACCGGTCCTTGTCCTCAGAGAGATTACCTTCTATCAGGAGAGGCAGCATGTACATCTATGAGAATATACAAAATAAATACAAGGCAGTTAAAGAGGGGAGGCCCTGGAAAGGGCTTGAAGTAGAAGATGCTATGTGAGCCAAACCAGATCCTAAGAGGCAGAGATGAGAAGGGAGGACATTAGAGTCATGGCCTTGTCAGGGGTGGCAGGAAGGGCGGTTTGGTTTGTCCACAGTGTGTAAATGAGGGGTCACGTTTGACCAAGCTGAAGTCTTTGAAAGGGAAGGGCTTTGAAAGCCAAGGGTGGAATTTATATTTAATCATTGAGGAAATAGGGAGCCCCTGGAGCTTGAGTAGGAGGTGATAGAGTCAAGTCTGTGCTTAATGAAGACCACTTGGGCGGTCTATGGATGGTGGTTTAGAAATGGGAGACACCTCAGGCAAGGAGACCATAATAACCAGGAGGCTGATGTAGGGAATGGTGCCCAGCTTTCACCATTGCAGATAGAAATGTGGGTTGTTTTCTTACGGGGAGGTTCTTATATTCTCAGTCTCAGCCATTTCCAAAGCCACTAGGGCCTCAGTAACCTCCACCCCATGATGTTTCTTTTTCTATTCCAGGAGTAAGCCCCCTTTCCATGTTTTACAGATCATCCAGCAGGCAGGACAGGTGTGGTTTCCAGACTCCGCCTTTAAAACTGCCCAGGCCATCAAGGATTTCAACCGGGAGAAATTGCCCCTGATGATCTTTGCCAACTGGAGAGGATTCTCCGGGGGTATGAAAGGTAAGGAGGGAAGTAAAATGAGCAGGTCTAGACAAAGGTGCAAAGGGCATCGTGGTGATAGATGAAACCCAGGGCCTGAGGACAAAAGGCCTGCACTGGAGCCCAGGCTCAGTCCTTATTAACTGTGGGACTTTGGGTAACTCGCTTCATTTTTACAAGCCTCAGTTTTCCCATCTGTAAAATAGGAATAATAGTACCTATTGGATCTGCCTCCCAAGATTTGCATGAGAATCAAATGACAGAATGTCTGTGTTTTATAACTACAAAGCATTAGGTAAATGGGAACTGTTGTTATTATAGGTAGGTTTGGGACCCACTCTTATCAATCAACAAGTATTTATTAAATACCTACTGTGTGCCAAGTGTTGGAGATATAAGTACAAATGTTGTAACAACCCCTGACTTCAAAGAGTTTAGTGTTAGGGCTGCCTTCTAATTACATTACATTCTAATTTAATCCAAATGTTCTCATTCTGGAAACTTTTAAGAAGGGAGAAGGAGGAGAATGATGATGATGATGATGACGATGATGATGATGATGATGATGCCATTGGCCCAGGTATTCCTGTCCTGTCATTTGGTCCTCCATAAGGTGGGCAAGATTGAGATGGCCTTCATCATACCAGGGAGGCCCCTGAGGGCACTTGCCACCAGTGAGCTACAGGACAGGAAGCCAGGGTCAGAGAGATGACTCCAGGCTCCTAACTTGAGTTCTTAGAATTCTCGGTCTCAGGGGTCTCCCTGTCCTCAGTGACTGACTCAGGCTCTGCCCAGTGTGGCAAAGAGTGGTAGAGCGGGAGAGGTTCTTTTTGGGATCCTCCAAGGCAGCTGAGAATGATCATGGAGGAACCCTTGGCTATGCATCTGTGTATCACAAGACAATGTTGTTTATAAAATGCTTCACTGATATAAGATAAGGAGAGGGAGCTTTAAGAGGGGTAGCCTCCTTCTGCCATTTAACAACTGAGGAAGTAGACTCCCTGGTGGAGTGACTCCCCTAGGATCATACAGTTAATTAGTGGTTAGGGCCTAGCTCCAGAGCTAGAAAGGACCTTAGACAATCCCTAAATCTCTTGTCCCTCTGAGTGTTAGGGTCGGATTATTCTGCTGCAGGCAAAGTAGGGTGAGGAGAAGACAGAACCAGAGTTCTGTTAGTTAATTATGTCAATGGGGTTGGGGCTCGGGTGGGGCATTGGGGATGGAGAGCCTTCCTGTTGGAGGCCCCTCTCCAGCTGCGGAGACCATGCTGCTCTTGATAACAAAGCTGGCCGGGCTGGGGGGTGGGGGGCCTTTTGGTCTCCAGACATGTATGACCAGGTGTTGAAGTTTGGGGCCTACATAGTGGATGGCCTCAGACAGTACAAGCAGCCTGTCCTCATCTACATTCCCCCATACGCTGAACTCCGTGGAGGCTCATGGGTGGTCATTGATCCAACTATCAACCCTCTGTGCATGGAGATGTACGCAGACAAGGAGAGCCGGTGAGTATGTCCCCAGGGGCTGTCCTGGCCTTTTCCTCATGGCTTCCAGGGCCCTTCTCAGTTCTGACTCAAAGAGCACCAAGATTAAATTGTTGTTCTGAATAAAATTTGACATCTTCTGGTGGTTCAGGCTGGTTGGTTCTATGACCAACAACATGGTGTAATATCAAGAGCCCTAGTCCAGGAACAAGGAAACCTGGATCCTCACCCTGGCTGGGACACTGACTGCGATTCTTCTCTCTACTCAACATTAAACTTCTTAAAGACTGGGTCTTACTGAAACTAGGTTTCCTAGCATCTCCTTTAGCCCTCTGTATGCATTAGGTGCTTAATTATTGTTGTTTTAAAAATATATCTGTTTGAGGGTCTCAGTTTCCTCATCTGTAAAATGAGGGGATTGGACTCAGACTCCCTTCCATCCTTAGCAGTCTATGTTCTAAGGTCCCTTCTAGCTGTGACATTTATTGATTCCAACTCGCTCTTCTTTGCAAATAGGGACAGATGGCATAAAATGGCCATGGGGGCTCATACCACCATGTTACTCACCTTCTGACTTCTGTTGAAACTTCATAAACACTTCTTAAGCACCTACTGTTTGCCAGGCATTACTCTAGACAGTGGGGACACAGAGCCACTCTTGGGCAGTGGTCCTTCTCCTTGACATTATATGGGGGAGCGGGAGAGAAGGGGGGAAACCATGGGTACATATATAAACACACACACACACACATACACACACAGTTTGTGCCAAGTATACTCAAGGTAATTTTGGGGGAATAGAGACCTTTGTTATTGGTCACAGGGCACCTGGTAGAATTTGACTTTCCACTTTGTCCCCTCCTATTAGAATGTGGACTCCTGCAGAGCAGGGAGCATCTTTGCCTCTCATTTTGTGTCCCCAGGGCTTAACCCAGTGCTTGGGTCACATACACACAGGAAGGGTATGATCAGTGCTTTTTCATCCCTTGTCTGGGTCTTTGGAGACCATCTAACCCAACACTCTTATTTGGTACCCAAGGTAGCTGTGAAGTCCAGATCGTACTGTTCATGAGTGGCAGAGCCAGGCCATTCAATCACTAAGCATTTATTGACAGTCTCCAGTGTCCCAGGCACTGTGCTGGGTGCTGGAGAGGCAAGGACCAACAAGAAATGGCTCCTACCATCAGGGAGCTTATGTTAGAGTGGGAGAGGGATGAGATAACATGCCCATATATAAGAGATGCAAGACAGTTTAGGAAAGGAAGGCCCCAGATGTTGGAGAGATCAGCACAAGCCTCATGCAGAAGGTGCTGCTTGAGCTGAGTCTTGAAGAAAGCTAGAGAGTCCAAGAGACAGAGGTGAGGAAGGAGAGCATTCCAGTTCTGGAGGATGGCCAGTGCAAAAGTGTGGTGGTGGGAAATGGGATATCTAAGAAAGAAAACTGGACTAGACCATAAAGTGCAATACAGTGTAAAAAAGTATAATACAGAAAAGGTTAGAAAGGTAGCTTGGGGCCAGATTGTAAAGGACTTTCACAGCCTATTTGGAGTTCTTTGAGTTAAGAGAGTGGCATGGGCTAGCCTTAGACTTAAGGAGCAACACTTTGGTAGTTGTGTGGAGTTTACATTGGCATAGAGACTTGAGGCAGGGAGGCCAATTAGGAGGTCATTAGAGAGGAATTCAGACAGGAAATGAAGAGCTTCTGAACAAAGATGGCCATCATTTTTCTCTGATGTATATATATATATATATATATATATGTATATATATATGCATGTATATATATGCATGTATATATTGTATCCCTCGTTAAGAGCATCCCTGAGAGACCAGTGGCCAGCACAGAGTCATTAGTCACTTAATAAAATACACATTGATACTGAGTGGAAAAAGAGGATCTAGGAGAAGAGGATAGTCAGCAGGGTCCCATGCAGCAGAGTCTGAGAAAGATGTGGAAAGGGAAAAATCCTTCTGATTTGACAATTAAGGGATCCTGAATAACTTGTGAGAGCAATTTCAGCCCACTGATGAGGTTGGAAACCCGACTGCCAAAACTTGAGAAGCAAGTGGGAGGATGGGCAGTGTGGTCACAAGTGTAGACAGGGCCAGGTCCCAAGTCTCCTTCCTCCCAGGCTTAAACTCTTTCTACTGACCCCCACTGTCCCCCCACGAGGCACCAGGTAGTGGTGGGACATCTACTTTTAGTAACCCAAGCCCTGGCTCCTTCTTTTCCCAGAGGTGGGGTTTTGGAGCCTGAAGGAACTGTGGAGATCAAGTTCCGGAAAAAAGACTTGATAAAAACCATGAGGAGAATTGACAGTATTTACATGAAGCTGGTGGAACAGCTGGGTAAGAGGAGGGAGAATGAGTCCCTTCTCCCCCTCCCTCCTTCTCTCCCTCTTCTTTCTCCTCTCCATCCCTCCTTTCCCTCCCCTCCCTCTGTCTCCTCTTTCCCTCCTTTTTTCTATCTTTCCCTTGTTTTCTCCTTCCTTCCCTCCCTCTTTCTCCCCTTTCTTCCCTCCTCTTCCTCTTCTTTCCTTCCCTCTCTCCTTCCTTCCTTCTCTCCCTCCCTTTTTCTCCCCCTTTCTCCCTTCCTCCATCTTTTCCTTCCCTCTTCCATCCCCCCAATCGCTCTTCCCTCCTTCCTTCTCTCTTTTCCTCTTTCTTTCCTTCCTTCCTTCCTTCCCTCCCTTCCCGGGCTACAGAGCTGGCCTTAATGCCTTGATGTCTCCTTGGGACCACAGGGGCGGAAGACCTGTCTGAGAAGGATCGAAAGGAACTGGAGAGCAAGCTGCGAGCTCGGGAAGAGCACCTACTGCCCCTCTACCACCAGGTGGCAGTGCAGTTTGCCGACCTTCACGACACGCCAGGGAGGATGCAGGAGAAGGGGGTCATTACAGTTAAGGGAGTTTCCCAGCGTCCTCTGCTCCCAGAAGAGAGGGAGGTGGCAGCTCCGCTGGGCCATGCCCCGGCCTCAGGCACAGCTGCCCCTCCAGAGGCCTGTAGAAAAGGGGGGGCCTTCCCCATTGGGAATACCAGCCCACCGCCTGGCCCCACCACCACCACCCTGGCCAAGTCTCTAGCGGATGTGCAGCACTGAAATAACTCCTTAGCCGATTTTATCATTCAGTTACATTTCATTACATAATTTAATTACATTTTAAATATTAACATTAATTAACATGAACACAAATCATTTTTCATTGGATATAAAATTGGTTTTTATATAGTTATCCAATGTCAGAGCTGGGAGGGGCTTTGGAACCTGGTCCCTTGCCTCCCAGGGCTCTCCCTCACCTTCTCCCCAGGAGCGCTGCCTCTCCACTAAGGACTGGAGCTTCTCTTTCAGGACATTCTGGAGTGGAAGAATGCGCGCACGTTCCTCTACTGGCGTCTCCGCCGTCTCCTCCTTGAGGACATCGTCAAGAATGAGATCCTGCAGGCCAATGGCGAACTCAGCCACGTGCACATACAGTCGATGCTTCGCCGCTGGTTCATGGAGACGGAAGGAGCCGTGAAGGTTCTTTCCACCTTAGTTTCCTGGCTTCTGGTCCAGCATGCACCAGCCTGCATTCTTGCAGGAAGGAAGACTCGACAACTGCTCTCAACAGAGTGGGCGGGGCTGGACCTCTCTGGGGGACAGATCAAACCACCACCAATCCTGCCCTCCTAAGAAATGAGGACCTTTCTTTTTCCTAATTCTCTTCTCCCTGTTTATTATATCATTCTCCCAGTTGGAGAATGGATTAACCCTGAAATAGTGGGCAAATGTATACAATGATAGACCCCAGTCTGGTGGACCTCCCTTCCTCTGGGATCTTCTCATACCTCTGGGGAGGTTTCTAATATAATGACCAGCAGGATGCTTGTCATCGGGAAGTGCTTCCTACTATTAATACTTTGGCTGAGTGGATGAGCCTGGGCCTGACCTCAGCTGTGAGGAGGCAGCCATCAATCTCATGATTCTCCTGGATAAGTCACTCAGAGGCCTCTTTGCTCCAGGAGGGTCTGGCAGCTAAGGCTGTCAATTAGCATCTTCACACTGGGAGTTTTCTGAGGTCCTGAGCCCTGGTGTCTACCTGTGCCAACCTTCACCCTGCCCCCTCCCCTGGTCAACTCACCTTCCCTCTCTTCCCAGGGATACCTCTGGGACAACAACCAGGTGGTCGTGGAGTGGCTGGAGAAACATCTTCAGCAGGAGGATGGTCTACACTCTGCTATTTGGGAGAATATCAAGTGTCTAAAGAGGGACTTTGTCCTCAAGACCATCCGAGGGTGAGCCAGGGCAGCTGGATGGTGCTCCAGCAGAAGAAAGGAGGAGTGGGCTGGCAAAGGGGGGCAGCTTTACCTCTCCTCTTCTTTCTTCCCTACTCTCCTCCTTCCTCCTCTTTCTCCCCTTCTCCTTCCTCTCCCACCCCACCTTCTTAGGGCTAAAGTGCAGTGACCTAGGCCTAAGCCCACAACTCCTGTTGTGTGGGTATGTCCACCTTTCTGGACTCTACTGAGTCCAGGGCACAGCACAGCATAGACCAAGGGCATTTAGGGTCGGAAAGGACCTCCAGGTCATCTCATTCAGCCCTCCCCAGTCCAGTGCATGAATACTCTGTATAATGGCCCAACGAGACATTCCCCAGTTCCTATTTGAACACCCCGGGTGGGGGGCAGTTCACCACCTTGAGTTGGTCAGTTTCGTTATCATGGTCCTTGAGCTCGAGTCTGCCTTCCTGACTCCCACTCTGTCCCTCCTAGCTGCCATGGTCACCACTTAGGCCAGTCTAACTATCCAAGTGTGTTGGTAATCTGGCTCAGCTCACTGAAGCTAGGACAGCTCCTTAGTCCACTTGCTCCAGCTCTGCCTGTCCCAGGCTCCTTCCAGTTCGGACAGCCCTGCCAATGTGGCCTGATTGGGGGCAGGGGGTGTCTCTGAGTCCGGGGCGGTCAGCCCCTCATTCCCAATCCTTCTCTCTCTCATTTCCTTCAGCCTGGTTCAGGACAACCCCGACGTGGCCGTGGACTGTGTGATCCACATGACGCAGCATATCAGCCCGGCAGACAGGGCCCAGATCGCCCATCTCCTGGCCACCATGGAGAGCCCAGCCTCCACCTGACCAGGGGATGCATGGTGGGGCCGGACACAGTCTCGCCTGGGAGAGGATGCCCCAGTGGCCTGGAGGTGTCCAGTTGAGGCTGCTGGCTGCCACTCAGAGTCCCCCAAGCAGGGGGCTGGAAGAGAAGGCAGCTCCCTCAGCCTCCAAATAAAGGCATCCGTGTGGCCTTTTCATGCAGAGATGTCTGCCCTTTGGCCCGCTGGGCAATCATGTGTTTGTTTTGGCTCGAGGTGCCTTTGTTGCATGGCCCTCCGGGCACCAGACCTTCCAGGGACATCTGACACTCACCCACAGACTCCGGCTCCTAATTAAGGATCCTCCATGACTGAGGAAAGGGGATGGACTTGGGGCCCCAGATCCAAAGGGGACCGGAAGGAAAGCCAGCTTTGACCAGGTCTAGCCTGGCTGACTGGCTGCCTGCCCACAAGGGGATCACGGTGACTTTTTTTTGTTTACTTTTCTAAATGAAGAGGAAAAACAATTTTTTCAGAACAATGAATGACAAATTACTAGGGACATTAATGGGAAATATTCTTAGTAGTAAAGTGATGATTTTTTAGGAGAAATGAAGTATAATCCTGGCTCTGGGGGGCTACATGTTCTCTGAGATCCCCTCTGTGGTGAGGGGGAGAGGCTGCCAGGTGCTTCCCCTGGGGCTGATCGCCAGCCTCTCTAAGAAAAGCACAGACACTTTTGGCTTTGTCTCTGAGTGGCTCGGTCCCAGGCCATCCCACCTGCTGCCCTCACAGGTGCTAGTTTGCCTGCTGAACTGGAGCATGTGGAAAGAAGGGAGATACGTTCCTTACCTGACGTCTGCCATGATTAGTAGGCATCACTACTGTGACACCCACCCCCCTCCCAGACTCTCATTCACAGAGGAACCTGCTGCTAAAGTTGCCTTCCCTTCCCCCATCAGTGCCTTGTTGCCAGTGGGCCTTGTGCCCACTACATGCTGCCCAGCCGACAAAGAACAGTAATATGTAAAGCCCAGGTGGTTTAGTGGAACAGTGGCCATATAACTGTCCTGATTTGACAAGAGGCAGATGACTGAGTGCCCCTGGAGAAGGAGGAGGAAGGAGCCTGAGCTCTGGACCTCCCTGGCCTGTGGGATCCAGAGCTCAGCTTCTGGTGGGTTAAGGACTTGCTGCCGCCATGCATCTCGAAGAGCAGCATTTATCAGAGACTCTCATGCCAGAGTCACAAAATGACCTGATCTGATTTATCCTAAGTACCAGGCAGAAGCGAGGACCCAGGCTCTTAATGTGTAGCTGTCAGTCCATGAAAGCCCTGGTGGATGAATAGGGAAGGAGGTTCCCAAGGAACTACTGCATATTTATCACTCTGAGGATGGTGTGGAGGCGAGGCTTTGCCTGTGTACCTGTGCATACTGGGCCTCAGGCGGGAGGTCATGCCGGTCCTTTGAGGGGTGGTCTAGACTACAGAGAGCTGTCCAGGAGGCTTCCAATAAATTGACCATGTTTTTCAGATGTGTGTCTGAAACTGGACTCCTCATTCTGTGCTGGATAAAAGCCGGCCATCTGTGTTGGTCCTTACACATCTTCCCCCACAGTTAGTCCCTCATGCCCCACCTTACACACACATTCATTCCTTCCTTTACACATTCATTCGTTCCCCAAGCCGTTCTTATGTACCTGTTCTGTACATGGCACTGTGATGGGCCTGCTCTCAAGGGGCTTACAATCAGGGAAGGAAGATAAACATGGACATCAAGAGAAAAGGAGTGAAGGTGAAGGTAGGGGCTACATGAGGATTTAGAGAGAGTGCATACGCCTCATGCCAGGAGGTGGATAAGATGCTTCCTGGACAAGGCAGCATCCTGGGCCACCGAGGAAAAAACAGCCGGCATTTATTAACCTGTGTGCTGGTGCCTGGAGTAGGGCAAAAGGGACACTGTCCTGCCCTACCAGGGAAGATACCCCCTATCCCCAAGTAAGTAAAGAAGTTAGGGTGGGGAGGCCATCTCAGCGTTAGGGGAAAATGGCCCAAGTAGATCAGTGTGAGACAGGCTGACCTTGTCCAAGGTCACAGGGATGCTGCCTGCTAGGCTGTATCAGTTCATTTCCTCCTCTCCTGCCCAGCTGGCTGAATAATAAGAGGATGTTAGCATCACTGGTAAGCCTTGGAACCAGTGACCAACATCTACCAGTGAGACTAGGACACTTCTTGTCAAACTCGGAGTGCTAGACTGCAGACAGAGAAGACAATCGTCTTGTACGTTCTAGCTTCACACTCCGACAGAGGACTGCCCTACGTGGGAGGGCTGCTTTTCGCTGCCTGAACTGGAGATATTTTTACCTTTTATCTTTGATGTGGGGGCTTGTATTCTAGCAGCAATGAGTCACTTGACAATGCTTTAGAAGGGGGCCACGTATCTCCCCCAAGGAGTCATGGGCACAAGGAGAGATCTTGACATTGTAATACAACGGCCGCTTCCTCTTATGGGAGACCTCTGTGCATTTGGGGGTTTGCCTCTTCTCCATTCAGTGCCTACCTGGCTCCTTAAGCTTCTGTTTCTTACCTACCACCGCTGCCATGAGATCCTTCCCCTTGTCTTGAGCACCAGGAGGGGCAGGCACCTTCCCTGTCTTCTTCCATGCCACACCCATGCCCTACCTTGAGGAGAAAGTAAAGCACCCCTGGAGGGCCTGGTGCAACGTCCAGTATTCACCTTTAACATCAGGGGAATGGACACAGAGCCAGGTCTAGATCAGAACTATTTCTCCTCCAGGTGATTTCTTGGTAATTACAGTCTTTCCTAGGTAGGGCAGATGAGGATTTCTTCCTGAGGAATTTGGGCCTTGGTGACTACAAATCACTGGACTTTCAAGAGCAGTGATCAGAAGACCCATGGCTGAGGTCTCAGTGGTTCTGGATAACTCATGTTAATTCTACCTGCCAAGAAAAATGCTGTTGTAGCTGGAGGACCAGGGTTCTAATCCTCCTGCTTATTTTTCCCCTGCATGATCAGGTGTCCTCCTGTTTCAAATGAAAATGGACGTGAGGATGCCCAAGGTCACCTTCAGCTCAACCTTTGTTTTGGGGGGACAACGGAGAGTTTTTGGAAGTGTATAGGAAGCAACAACCAACCTAAAAGGCTGAGAGAGGTTCCCATGGGGGTAGTAAATCCCCAGGAACAAATGCTATAATCAGCACATTGACTGACTCTGGCGAGCCAATGATATCAGTCAGGAAACTGGAACTCTTGTCTGCCATTTTGAAACACATGACATTTTGGAAAGATCCTTCAAGTTCAAAGAAAGAGTCCTAAGGTTAGTCCTGTCCTCCAGAATTGTCCCAGAAAAAAGAAATAAAGCTTTAGAGCCACCAATGAGGTGACCTTAAGTTCTAGGATCAAGGCAGCTAGGTGGCACCACAGTGCACCAAGTGCTGAATTGCAGAGGAAGACCTGGGTTCAAAACCAGTCTCAGCCACTTACTAGCTGTGTGATCCTGGGCAAGTCACTTCCCCTTTGCCTCAATTTCCTCATCTGTAAAATGGGAACAATAGCAGCACCTAATTCCCAGAGTTGTGATCTAATGAAACAGTATTTATAAAGTACTTTGCAAACCTTACAAGTGCTATAAAGATGCTAGCTTGAAGTAGTCAGCAGTAGTAGCCTACCACTTCCCAAGGCATTATCCTTTTATTTATAAATGTTTATAATAAATTTTATATTGGATTTATAAAATTAACCTTTTATGCTAGAGAGCTTGGTTTTGAGACTCTTTTCAGCCCTAAATCTGCAGCATTCACTCATGGCTACTACATCTCCCCTTTAGGGCCGTGCAGAAGAAGCCAATTTTTTCTCCCACTAGGGTTTCATGAACACTTAACGATAGCAATCATGTCCTCCCTCAGATCTTCTCTAGGTTACACCCCAATTCCTTCAACAAAACTTCTTGTGGCCCAACTTTAAGGCCCTTCACTTGAGGTGGTCTTGACCACCCTCTTCTGGAGGTCAGTAAATACTGTTCATTGGTCCGGTGCTCAGCACAAGGCCTGGCACACAGTAGGCTCTTAATAAATGCTTGTTGACTTGACATACCACTTTGTCACAGCCCTTTGCTGTTCACAGACATCTGGCCAATGAACATCCATCTCAATTTCACACTCTTGAACAACAAACTCACCATTTTTTTCTCATTTTATTGAAAAAGATTCTATTACACTATGTTTTTAATAGCTTGGTGTTGCCCTAAGAAACATTCATCATTAACAATTAAAATAGCATCAGTGATCTGGACCACACTGCAGGTAAGAGTCTCATGTGGCTTGTGCAACACGGAGTGCTCTGCCCACTTTATGGACATCTGGAGAGTTAGAGGGACCCCCAAAGGTGGTGCCCTCCAATTTGCTGCCTCCAGGCAGGCCTCAGCCCAAATCGCTCCCAGCAGACACATGGGTGCCTTACAAACCCTACCCAGGATGAGTTCCAAAAGGGTCTACCCACAAGAAAGAGGAGCAACCGCCATCTTGTTGGCCAACTTTGGACCACAGGAGAGGGAATTCCCATCCCTTTTTTTCTTTCACTTTCAATTTATCTTGTGGTTGATGATTCCTCTTCATTTCTCATTTCTCCTGATCCCCTCCAACTCAGGACCCCTGGATCAAAACTGTCTGCAGAATAGGTTACATGAACCAGAGCATCATCAAAGACACAAGAGGGAACAAAACATGGCAAGTGGTCAACGCATTAGCCACTTCTTTACCATTTGTAGAGTTGTACATATCATGGTTGGGTCTGAGACTTAAAATCCAACAGAAACTCTCTGCTGCTCAGCCCCAGGCCAATGAGCAATCAATACTGTCCAGCTGGGTTTTTGTTTTTAAAAGATGAGCTAGGGTTCACAAAAAAAATGAGATGTTTCACAGTATGCAAAGTATGATTCAAAAAAGAAAGCCAAGGTTGTAGGGGACAAAGAGCCAAGTTCAGGATTTGATTCACCCATAATTTGTGTTAGAGGCAATTCAGGAAGCAGTCACTCAGAGAGCTAGGGGTCGGCTCACAGGGTGTGGTCTCGATCAAGAGAAATAAATATAAATAAATTTATGAACAGTAATACTGCCTAGCACAGCCCAGGGGACCTAGTCTATGGAAATCTAGGGAATGTCTTATCTTCTCTAAGGAAGATAAGAAACAGAGCAACTCCCAATGGAGATCCATTTCAGAACTCTCCAGCTCTCCATCCCACCACCATCCTAGGACTGGTCTCCCAGGCTTGGGTTCCATCCATCAGAGACTTCCTGGGGCGGTTCCACCCAGGGTCCTTCAGGCTTCTCAGAAGAATAAATTAAGAGTGTCCACAGGAAAGGAAGAGTTGGGGGCTGACGATGGAGCCCCGGACGATGGGGGTGCTGGACGTCCCAGGGCCCCACAATCAGACTGGGCTTTTCCTAGAATTGGGTCAGGCCAAGGATCTGGAATGACCCTGGAACCCTGCACTGTCTGTGTAGAGACATCTGTCTGAATAGTTTAACCAGAGTGGAAGCAAAGTGGCTCATCCAGTCACACAGTGGTTACTAACAGTCCAGGATATGTTCTATGCAAAGGGTCCATGGAAGTATATAAGCATGGTGGGCTTGTCTCTCTCTCACCAACAGCTCTGAACCTTGCAAAGGGCCATGAATACAGCAGTAGAGACCCAGTGGTGGGTGGGGTCAGGGACTCCAGTAGCTCATGGGGTCCACCCCGCATTGCCTCTAAGCACCAAAGGCTCCCTTCACACTTCACCTCCAAGGACAGGCACCCCTACCCACCAGGGCCAAAGAGCCACAGCCCACTCAGAGCAGGGCAATGGGTTTGTTGCCTGGCGTGCCCAGGTACTGGGCAGAGGAGGATGATGCACCATCCCCTGAGGCTGTGAAGGCGGTGTACAGGCTGGTAACCTGTAAGTCTGAGAAGGACTGGTCACTGCCGCTGGACACAGGGGTGAGTCCCGAAGCTCCCAGGTCACAGTCTGACAGCTGCAGGGGGGAGTTGCTGAAGGCCCCAAGGGTGTCCAGGCTAAAGCTGTCATCCTTCATGGCGTCCCAGAGGTTCCCTTTCAGAGGCAAGCAGAGCCATGTCACCCCAGGTGCCCTCCAAGCTCCCCTGCAGAGCCACAGAGCAGGGGCAGCAGGTGAAGGTAAGGCCCTTCTGTCCAGGCCTAGAGAGGAGGGAACTGACCAGGGCTCAGTCAAAGACAGCAGTTTGGGTCTGTAACTTGGTACCACTGGGTGACCTTCATCACTCTCCCTTGGACACTCAACAACCCACCAGCACCCATCATCATCTCCTTATAGAACAGGACAGGTCTCCTACATTCATAGGACAGGGGACTTTAGACATCACCCTTCATTACAAGTGACTTGTCCAAGGTCACACCACTAGCAAGTCACAGACTCGATTAAAACCCACATCTTCTATCTCCAAACCAAACAATCTGTCTGCTGCCCTTACCTGACCTCAATCTCAACAAGCCCTGGGGGACCGTGGGGCAAGAAGCAAAACCAGGAGGCTGGGACTAGTCCCATGGAAGTCATATATGCACCAGTGGCTCCCAAATAAATAAGCCAGATCTTCAATGCTCAGTGGCCCCACAACACATAGTGCTCAAACACTGCTAACTTGGACTTCTACAGTCGGCTTCTCACCCCCAGTCACTAAGATCGCTCCCAGTTCTGACATTCTGCGTTCTCAGATCCCTTGGCTCTCTCCTAACTCCTGAACAGAGATGATGCTACTGAGCCTTGCGGGGATGTGCATCTGCCTTGAATTCTCCCTTTGACTGTGGCCCAAGGCTTAAGTAGCTTCACCTGCCTTCCCTGGTCCCCTCATGACTAATGCCCTGTCAGTGCTCAGGCTCTGCCACATTGCCTGGACTTCACCAAGGAGGCCAAATGACCATAGCGGTCCTGCTCTTGGCCAGCAGACACACTACATCCACAGACTCAGAATCACAGTCAGAAGGCCTAGGTTTTAATCCCAGCTCTGCCACATGTAAATCTGAGCCAATCACAACCTCTTTGGGCCTCTGGGCCTTCTAGGACCTTCTGACCCCATGACCAAGGGCCACTGTAGTCCCCTCTTCTCTGGATTGAGCATCGCTCCATTCTCCAGCCCCCACCTCCATGCCTCCAGGACCCCCAGTCTCACTCACTCACCCTGGAGGGCAAAGTCCATGATGCTGGGGTCCAGAGCGTCCACCTCAGTGCTCATGTCACCCACAACGCTGAGAAAGTCCACAGGGCCTCTGCTCATGGCATGGTGGGTGGGGAGGGGACTGCAGCTCACATCAGGCAGGGCATGCAGCGGAGGAGTCTGGGCTGGCGCTGGGGAGCCGGGGGCCAGGCCCGTGCGAGGCTGTAGCTGGTGCTGCAGGGGGATGGACTGCAGCGACAGGGTCATCACTGGCTGGGGCGGGAGGCGGGAGGTGGCCAGCCGGCCTTGGGAGGCCGCAGCAGCGGCCACCACTCGGCCCAGCACCGGGACGTCTGGCTCCCCAGGTTCTCCCAGGCGGCGGCAGCTCTCCGGCCGGTCACTGATAAGCTTGTCCAGCTCCTCTGCAAGAGATGGAGGGAGAGGGAGCTCAGCGCCTGGCCTACAGGGCCAGGAGGCGGGGGACGGAAAGACCCCAGCACTCAGACAGAGGTAGCTCATGTCTTGGCCAGCCCAGTCACTTGGGACAGGGCCCTTTCCTCCCTGACCCCCTTCTTCTCAATCTCCCCTGGATAAAATGAGGTGTTTGGGCCAGATAACCTACATGCTCCCTGTGAAATTAACCTGGGAGAGAAAACAGATTTTTGTGAAATGGAAACAAAATGAAGTGTTAGAAAATCATTGGTACTAAAATTCATTTGCTCCTCACTGCTCATGAGGTAGGTCCTAGAGATTTGGGTCACCCGCCCTTTGACAGATGGGGAAACTGAGTCTTCAGGGGCCTCCTGTGAGGGCAGCGCGTGCCAAGGCCCTACCTGGGTTGGCCATGCTCCGGCGAATGGCTGCCAGGTCCTTCCTCTTCCATTTGTACATCTCCTCTTCCATCTTGTCAATACGTGCCAGGTTCAGTGCCCACAAGCAGCCCTTGCGGGAGGAGCCACTTGTCTTGTTCTCCACCTTCTCGAAGCATTTGTTCAAGGATAGGTTGTGCCGCACGGAGTTCTTCCAGCCGTCTGGGGCCGTCTGGCGGAGAAGAGACCACGGAGCCAGCTCAAGCCACAGGCTGCCCACCCGCCCCAGGCAGGAAGCTCCCTCCCTGCTGAGGCCGTGCCCTCTGCTCATCATCTGCAGAGCTCAGGTCCTTCCCAAACTGCGGGATCTGGACTTCTACCGTGGACCACTGGGGGTATGCCTGCCTCAGTCTCCCTTCCCATCCAGCCTCCTTCCTACAGTCCACTGACCACAAGACATCCACACTCAGCCCTTCTCAGCCCCGCCCCGCCCAGCCTCCTGCAAGTCCCTGCTCAAAGTCCACCTTCTGTGAAGGGCCTTTCTTGGTCCCCCTTAATGCTGGGGCTTCCCTGTGGATTCTCTCCAATTTCTCCAGTCTAGATAAGGCTGTTTTCATATCCTTTCCCTCATTAGACCAGGCAGGAGCCTGGCCTTTCCTAGTGCAGTGCTGGGAACATAGTAGTTGCTTAATCGATACTTGCTGAGTTGATTTCCCTCAAGCTCAGGGGGGCCTTCAGCAAGGAGGGAGTGGATGGGGCTGAAGCCAGGCTGGACAATGCACTCCACAGCCCCAGCAAGGGTGCCCAGGTGGGACGGGCTGCCGCCCCCCATGCCTTAGCTTACACCCTTGCAGGGTTCAGGCCCGCTCCTCACCTTGAAGTAGGGAAAGTGTTCCTTCATGAAGCTGTAGATCTCACTGACTGGGAGGCTGCCCGTCTTGCTGTTTTTCAAGGCCATGGCGATGAGGCAGCTGGAGGGGGATAGTGGCCGAACATTCAGATGGCCTCTGGTTGGAGGCTGGGGCCTGCAGGATCCATCTGTCTAGCCTTCCTTCCCTCCTTCCCTCCCTCTCCCGAGGAGCTGGGTATGAGAGTCTGCACTTAGGAGGGACTGGTGCAAGCCAGTGATGTGGGGGAGGTGTCAGCATGGCCCAGGCATAGAGAGTCAGCCCCAGGCCAAGAACACCTGGGCTCAAATCCTGCCTCCGACACATCCTGACTGGGTGACCCAGAGGACTCTAAAGGGAACCATGAAGCATGTTGAAAACAATGCCGCCTCAGGCATTTTACTTGCTGTGTGACCTTGGGCAAGTCATGTCACTTCTGTCTACTTCAGGATTCTCAAAAAATGGGGATAATACTAGCAGGCATCAGGCAGGTTGTCATGAAGATAAAATGAGACAATGTTTGTGAAAAAGTGATTAGCATGATGCCGAGCACACAGTAGGCAGCATATGTAAACAACAATGACGGAGCACACAGCAGGTAGCGCATGTAAACGCTTTGTCCTCCCCTAGCTTGGGGTAGAGGCTCTGCGTCACTAGGGGTCAGGCAGAGGGCAGGGGTGGGAGAGCTTTCTGGGGAAAATGCTAGAAGGGGGTTTTTCTTGGTCATGGGTTAGACTGGACCCCTTCCCTCCCAAGGCTTACACTGGACAGAGGCTGCTGACTTCAGGGAGAACCATGTCCCCGCTCCATAACCCAGCCCCACCCTGCCCTCCTCCTCCAGGTTGAGGCTCATGGGATCATGGACGCCAAGCTGGAAGGGACCCTGGAGGCCAGAGACTCCAACACCTTCATTTTTACAGAGGGGGAAACTGAGGCCCAGAGAGATTGGTTCTGCCAAGGTCACACAAACAGCTAACCGTCAGAATCAGAATTTGAACTTGGGTCTTTGGATTCCAGAGCCAGTGCGATTTCCAGTCACCAATGCCAAAAGATATGGAATGCTCCTGACTTCTGCCCTCCCCTTCTCCAGGCCTCAGTAAAAGGGGAGGATGACCCCGTACTTCGTACCCCGCAGGACTGAAGTCATGGCTGCCAAGCCACAAGCAGGCATTAATTAGAGCTTACAGGCTGGATACGGCCTCAAGTCACCTCTAAAGCCGCCCAGCCTACGGGGATTAGAACCCCTTGTCTGTCTGCCTAGGGTCTCCAGGCCTACTGTTGTAGGGGGAACGATAAGGGGAACTCCTGGATGAGCTGAGCACCCCACCTACTGTGAGAACATGGGGGGAGGGCATAGGGAGGGAGCTGGAGGGCCCAAACTAAGCCTTGTCCCTGGGGGCTCTCTGGGGACCGAGGGGCTCCAGGGCAGAGGAGGGAAGGGAGCCCCAGAGCAGGGCAGGGGCACTTACCTGTAGGAGTAGATGGGCTTGGGGTAGTGCTTGGGGTTAAGGTCCTGAGCCGAGTGTGCAGGGAGGCGGGGCTGGGGGAATGGAGGCTGCGCCCCGAAGGAGACACTGTACATTCCAGCAGAGGGGCACTGACCATAGGAGAGAGAGAGGGAGGGAGGGAGTGAGAAAGGCAGAGAAAAGGGAACAGAGAAATAGAGAAAGAGAGAGAGGAAGGCAGAGAAAAGAGACAGAGGAGAAGACAGAGAGAGAGGAGGAGGAAAGGAGAGAGAGACAGAGACAGAGAGACTCTAGCAGACATTTATTAAGTGGCCGTTACCATCTAGGACCTGGGAGGCAAAGACTAAAAGACATCAGTGCCTTCCCTCAAGGGGCTTGCAGGCTACTGAGAGGAAGGCCCAGCAAGCAGTCAGGAGGGGTTTCCTGGAGAAGGGGGAACCAGAACCGAGCCTTAAAGAAAAAGGACACACAGGCAGGAGGAAGCAAAAGAATCAGCCAGCCAGCGTAGGCTAAGTTCAGGGCTCGGCCACATCCCCCTGGGTTCCCCTGAGGCCCTCTGGGAAGGGTGGCTCTCCTCTCTGCTCCCTCCTGATGCCAGTGGGGTCCTACTCGCCAGTCTCTCCTGGCCAGCATCCTTACACAGGGGCACGGCCTTGGGGTCTGGTGGGCTTCTTCTTAGAAACCAGCTCCCCTAGGACCCCTGTGGAGGCCCCAGCCTCCTTCTTGTACCTGATGTGTACCCTGGGCCAGAGTGAATGTCGACTGCGAGGGGGCCGGGTAGAGCTGGGCCTGGTCCTGCAGGCTGGGTGAGGGCTGGCCTCCCATGGGGAATTGGCTCATCTGCAGGGGAAAGGAGGAAGAAGAGACCACGGGTTGGGGTGGAGGCCAGGATCTCATTCCCTGTCCTGCCCTCCTCAACTGCACTTACACTGGTTCCATGGGACCCGATGCTGCCGAGCCCCAACATGCCCTGGGGGGGCATGCTGCCTGGTACGTGGCCGATGGTGCTTGGGGCACCCACTGCAAGCATGCTGGCTGCCATGGGACCTAGGGCAGGGGCAAAGCAGAGAAAGACAACCAACCACTGGCAGGAGGGCCTCGTGCGCCAGCCCGGCACTGCCATGCAGGAACAGCGAGGGAGTGAGATCAGCCAGAGATGCCCTGGAAGCCCTCCAGGGTCTGCGAGCCAAGGCCTTTTCCTTACCATGAGACTGCACTAACCTAGCCGTCTTTCCCTCTCCCTCGGCTTCCTGAACTAACACTTGGCAATTCTGCTCCCTATCCTGGGGTGACCTGACCATCCACAGTCTGCCTCTGCACCCAGACGGCCCCTGACAAACCTTCCCTTCCCACCATGCCCCACTCCACTGCCCCAAAGACACCAAGCACTCCCCTCCCACCTGTGCTGATGACTTTACATCCCCCAGTATGCCCACAACAAGACCAGGGATGGAGTCCTCTGGATGGGACCTCAGAAGCTGGAAAATCCAACCTCCCCATTTAATAGATAAAGCAGCAGAGGCCTTGGGAGGTCACATGGGTCCAGAGTATGATGTCATGGACCCCTTGGACAATCTGTCAGAAGCCTCTGGACCTTTGACAGAATTATGTTTTTAAATAAATGAAGGAAATGCTACATATTAGTCACAATAAAGATGTTACTTTTTTTCCCCATCCAAATTCACAGAGCCCTTGACATCTATCCACAAGCCCCTTGATTATCTGTGAACCTCAGGCTGGGGCCCCTGATATGGGGCTGCAAGGGACCTGAGAGGCCAGCTAATTAAACCCACCCATTTCACAGATGAGGAAGCTGAGGTCCCCAGGGCAGAAGGGACATACACCAGAAGATGGTCCACAGGTTTCAAGCTCCACTACTACCTTTACCCCAACACCCTCAACTGTCACCATCACTTTCATCTGACTTTTAGCAGGATGTCCTTGGGTTGGGAGGGAGCCCCTTGTCCCTGCTCATGGTCCAGCAAAGGCATGAGCAGCTAGGAAGTTTGGGGCTCCAGTTCTGAACCCTCCCTGTCTCAGTTGTGTGACCTTGGATAAGTCACCTGCCCCACTAAGCCATCTGTGAGAAAGGGGATTAGGCCAGGCCACCAAGGACCCCTCAAGCCCTGACCTTCTACAATTCAGGATCTCAGAGCAGCTGGCCAGCACAAGGAGGTGGCCACAAGCAGCAGGGATTGAGGAAATATTTGTTGATCACAACAGAGGTTCCCAGTCCCTGGCAGAAGCTCTATTCCTGGGGGGATCTGGGAACCTTGGAGCCATCCTGGGGTCACCAAGTTTGAGGGAAGGAGGTCGGGCATGGCAACGGGCACTAGGGTGCCCCACCTGGAGAGCCGGCTACCTGTCTGCTGCAGCAAGGCGCCAGAGCCGCTGAAGTCCATTCGGCCACTGGCCATCTGCTGTAGCCGGGGCACGTCCACTGCTGTCAGCCAGGAGAGAGACTGCAGGTCACTGGGAAGCTCATCCTCAGCCACCCGGGAGGAGCCTGAGGCCATGAGCCTGCTGGGGGACCAAGAAAACAAAGCGCAAGAAGGCTGTGGGGATGGTGAGCAGGGCAGGCAGGGGTGCCTGCTAGGTCACCCCCTGACACTGTCAGGATGGGGCACAGTATGGAGTAAAAACCAGACTCTGACTGGGAGCACTGGTCTGAGGAAAGCACTCCCAGAAAGTCCGGAACTGGGCTTAGGAGACCGAGCTCTGACCCGCCGCTGAGGGATATGGAGTCAGGGACATGAGTGAGAATCCTGCCTCAGGTACTCACTTGCTGTGTGACTGAGCAAGTTACAGAACCTTTCTCAGCCACAGTTTCCTCATCTGTAAAATGGGGATAATAACAGTAACCTGCTTCAAACCAGATAAAATATGTTGAGTGCTTTGCAAACCTTACAAGTGTATAAATGCTGGCTACTCCTCTATTGCTGGCCATTTCCCTTCCCTAAGGATCAGCTCCTTCATCTGTAACACCAGAGCAATGCACTCACTAAGCTCTACCTCAGCTTCAGAATTTATGTGGAAGAGCCCTCCCAGCCCTGACATCCCCTGTCCTGGAGCCCCTCCCAGCCCTGACATCCCCTGTCCTGGGGCCCCTCCCAGCCCTGACATCCCCTGTCCTGGGGCCCCTCCCAGCCCTGACATCCCCTGTCCTGGGGCCCCTCCCAGCCCTGACATCCCCTGTCCTGGGGCCCCTCCCAGCCCTGACATCCCCTGTCCTGGGGCCCCTCCCAGCCCTGACATCCCCTGTCCTGGGGCCCCTCCCAGCCCTGACAGCCCCTGTCCTGGGGCCCCTCCCAGCCCTGACATCCCCTGTCCTGGGGCCCCTCCCAGCCCTGACATCCCCTGTTCTGGGGCCCCTCCCAGCCCTGACATCCCCTGTTCTGGGGCCCCTCCCAGCCCTGACATCCCCTGTTCTAAGTGACCTTTTAGCTATGATGAATCAGAACTGGGAGGGTCTTAGAACACAAAAGATGAAACCATTTCATTCTACTGCTTCATTTTAGCTGTTGGGGAAGCAGAGACCCAGAGAGGTAAAGACACCTAGATAGTGGCAAGACCAGGACATAGCACTGATATACGGACTAGTTTCCCAAAATCTGGGACTTGCTGGGGACGACATGGGAGGAATCCTTTTTGCCAGCTCTGGCAGATCTTGGTGACTTATGGGCTCACTTCCAAGTCTGACATCCTGAGGTTTCTTAGCCCCAGGTCTATGCGATGGTTTGGTTTTTTATCCATCTTGGTCACCATATTTCAATATCGTTGGCTTCCTTTTGAATCCTGCATATTTTGTTTTATGCATTTACAAATACACTTCTGAGTAGGGTTCCTGGCCTCCCTCAGCCTGGCTGTCCAAGGTTTCTGGGACCCCAAAGGGAGAAGCCCATAAGGGCCCGATCAGAGCAATGTCGCACAGGGGGAGTGTTGGGGCTGCAGCCTGAGGTCCTGAGTTCCAATCTCACTGTGCCACTTCCTATCCAGATTACCTGGGCCTCATTTTCCTCATCTGGGAAATGGAGACATTAGACTAATCTCTGGGGTCCCTCCTAGATAACTGACCTCAACTTCTCGGGACCAAATATTCAACATGCCACAAATAGGCTGGCGGGGAACTTGGGGAAGGGATGAGCCAGTGAGGCAGGGCAGAGCCTGGAGTTAGGGAGATCTGAGCTTGAATCAGGCCTCAGACACTTGGTGTGTGACCCTGGGCAAGTCACTTAATCTCTGCTGCCTCAGTTCCCTCAACTGGGAAGGGGAAAGGGATGGGAACATGCCTACTATGTGCCTAGCACTATGTTGAGGGCTTGATACGGATTATCTCATTTGGTTTCAGAGGTTCACTGTGATGATCACATAAAATAACATTTGTAAAGCGTTCTGCAGACCTTAAAGCTCTGGAAACTCAGAGCTGGTGGGCAGCAAGTTCTAGGACGGTGATGTCAGGAATATGACACAGTAGATCCTAATATCATTATTCAACAGCAGGTAGTACAGGTCTCTTTCCAAGGGAAAACAGAGGAGGAAAGGACAGGGGCAAAGAGGGACAGAGGGGAGGCACGAGAAAGGGGGAGAGAGGGACAGGAGAGACAGGAGGGGGGCAGGACTGAGCTGGACAGGCAAGGAGGCCTCAGGGGGGGCAGGGCAGGGCCCACTCAGCTTCCTTCTCCACCAGCTTCCTGGCCTTCCCTCTCTCCCCAGTTCTGTTTCTCTCTTTCTCCTTCTCTGTGTATCTCACTCCCTCCTTTCTCTCTCTCTCTGCCCCCTTCCTCCCTCCTCTTTTCTTTCTTCCTCTCCTTCCTTTTCTGTCTCTTTCCCTTTCTTCTCTGTCTGCCTCTCCTTCCCTCCTCTCTATCTCTGCCTTCTTTCTCTTTCTCCCTCCCTCCTCTCTCTCCCCCTCTTCTCTTTCTCTTTTCTCTCCCCTTCTGTCCATCTGTGTCTCTCTACTCTCCCTCTCTCTGTCTCTCTCCTTCCCTTTCTCTCTGTCTCTCCATTCTCTTTTCTCTCCATCTCTCCCTGTCTCTCTATTTGTCTCTGTCTGTCTGTCTCTCTCTCTTCTGTAGTTTTTAGGACCATAATTAGTGTTGTCATGGCAACCCCTGTTCAGTTATTTGGTTCAGGCTAAAGCTTGTGATACCAGGAAAGGGGGCATCAGGTGACTACCCCCCTGCCAGGGATTGGCTGGATCAAATGTAAACAGGAGCCCAAAGTGTTTGAAAAGTGGGCAGGCAGGCCCTGATGGCCCCCACGACAGTTGGCCCCGGCTGGCATGGGCTGCCTCTCCATTGTGCTGGGAGCGACTGCTGCCCCCATGGCACGTGGCCCCCATTGTTTCGAGGTCTCCTGTCTAACTGTTTCTGACCCCGACCCCCCCTGCCGCCTCTACCCAACTCAAAATTAATCTGTTTGAGTGACAGCTAGCATGCCCCCAGTCCCCAGGACCATCTGGCCCCCTGCTCCCTGCTGGGCCCTTCCCGACAGGCCTGATTGCTCCCACTCGATCCCCAGGGTCACCCGGGGCCCAGGGCACACGCCTCCTGTCAAGGCACGCATGGGGCATCCTAAGCCCCTCCCCTCTGGAGCCAAGACCAAAGAGTGTGTGTGTGTGGGGGGGTGCGAGTGAGTGTATGCATGTTTACACATTTATATAGGTGGTGTGTCTATGTGTGCCTCAGTGTGCACCTGAGCATGGGTATGTGGTGGGTATACATATGTGAGATGGGGAAAGCGGAGGCCTCGAGGCAGAGCAATGGCAGAGTGTTGCTCTGGGGGCAAGGTCAGGGGCTTGCAGGGGAGTTCATACCCCAATTCTGCTCTTGGTCCAGAAAGACACAGACATGTCACTAAACCTGTGGGGAAAAGGTTGGGATGTGGAACTGGGGAACCTGGGTTCAAGCCCTGGTCCTGCCTTAAGCAAGTCAGGTCACCTCTGCTGACCTCAGTTTACCCAGATGTAAAATGAGGGGCAAGGCCTCAGGGCCCTCTGTGGCTCTGCTGACTGTGCCTGCTGACTTTAAGAAAGGTGTTCCCAGAACAGATGTCACTGAATCCTCTCAAGAGCCCTGGGAGATGGACAGAGTGGAATTTATCATGCACATTTTACAGATGGGGAAACTGAGGCTTACAGAGGCAATGTGGTCTATCAAAAGGTGGGGAAAGGAAAGGGAATAAGCATTTATGTAGTGCCTACTGTGTGCCCAGTGCTATGCTAAGCACTTTTTACAAATGTTATCTCATTCGACCCTCACAACACTGAGAGAGGGGTGCACTGAGGCAGACAGGGGTAAGTGAACTGCCCAGAGTCTCACAACTGGGGTCCCCTCGATTAACGGATTTAACCCTTTCCTATCTGCCTAACCTGTGTAACTCTCCTCCATGGACTGCCATAGCTTAGCCCCATTGGGTCCTTCTAATCTACTGACATCCCAAGGGAACACTCTGGCTGTTTTCCACTCATTCCCCAGTCTTTCTGTTCACCTTGGCCTGTCCCCTGTCCTATCTGTCCCAGAATGGCACACCATTTCTATTGAGTGAGTAAGTAAAATGTTGGCTGACGAAGGAGATTTCTGGGCTCTTCTGATCTCATTATTGGGATAACTCACTGACCCTGGTTACATTTCCACATGCGGTGATTGCAGTCGGGGTCCATGTCATGTCTGTTGTCCATTTCTACTCACTTGTCTACATAGGTTGAGTAAGTTGTTCCAGCTGTACGTTCTATTTTTTCTTATTGCTACTTCTTCTCATTTCTTACCAATTCTTATTTTATGTCTGAGAAGTCACTGGTCTGACCATGATTCAGGCAACTCCCACTTCAAAAACCAGCCTTTTCTTGAATGTGAGGATAGAGTCCATTCTGTTGGTTTTAACCACACCCCACTCCTGCCAGGTCTTGTTTTCTGAGAGTTGTCATGAGAGGGAGGCAGGAGGCTCCTGGGTAATCTGTACATCTTTGACTTCTCTCTCCTCATCAGGTAATACTGCAGTAAATGATTTTCATGATGGTGCAGTGGATAGAGCTTGGAATCAAAAAGACTCATCTTCCTTACTTCAAACAGGGCTGTGTGATGCTGGGCAAGTCACTTAACTCTGTCTGCCTCAGTTTCCTCATTTGTAAAATGATATGGACAAGGAAATGGCAAACCACTCTAGTATCTCTGCCAAGAAAACCCCCAATAAGGTCACAAAGAGTGAAAGGTCACAGAAACTGAAAATAACTCAACAACATTTTCAAGGTGGTCTTTTGCAAATATCAGTATTGCTAAGTGTGATGACCAAATGTCCTGGGTGGGTACCATTCAGCTGTCCTAGCAATGGGTCCACTCATTGTCACTGGACAAGGATTCAAGGGGACAGGACCACCAGTGAAATTCAGGTTTTTGATTCTCTGCCACCATGTCTGCAGGAGCAATGCAGGCTGCAAAGGCCCAAGGGTCATCTTGTATTTTTATTTGTTTCACAGGTCACTATGGCTGAAAAAAAAGAAAAATTCGTGGGCTAACTAGGCTGGCCCTCAGAAAACTGACTTGGCCTGTTAACCTGAGCTCTATGCAAAGCTTTTCCAACATGGCATATCCCCTAGAACTTCATGTTCCAATGGCAAGAGTCTTCACGAATCCAGAACACATCCATTTAATGATGAGGGAACAGAGGAGGACTTTGTTGGGGAGGAATCATAAGAATCTCACTCAGTTCTTTATGCTTTACAGTAGAAAGGGCAAATATTGCACCCATTTTGCAGATGAGGAAACTGAGGCTAGGCAAAAGGAATGGACTTGCCCAAGGTCACATAGTTAATCAACAATATATCTGGGACTTGTGTTCTTTATCTCTACAGCAGCCTGGACCAAGTCAAGGAAGGTGTCTCAGTAGACAGATGTGGTTGGAGATTAATACTGCAGAATGGATGACAGCATTGGGTAGGAGTTTAGTTAGGGGAGATGACTTCAAAGGCTCTTGCAAGCTCTGAGACTATGGCTTTGGGAAGGTCCCTCCTCTTTTCTGGGCCTCAGTTTTCTCCTCTGTAAAATGGGGTGTTCGGATCAGATGGTCTCTGAGAGCCTCCAGATTTGGGGATCCTGTGATCCCATGTAAATGAATTACAGGGTTAGACTCAGATTCAAGAGTCTTGGGTTCAAATCCTACCTTAGAAACTTACTAGCTATAGGACTATGTGAAAGTCACTTGCCCTCTCTGATCATCAGTATCCTCTTCTGTAAAATGGTGGCAATCAAAGGAGATAATCCTAGTAATATCTGCCAAGTAATATTGATCCTTCTGACAGCGCTGTGAGATAGGGGCTATTATAGGTGAAAAAGGCTGAGGGAACCTGAAACCCAAGTCTCTACTCCAGGTCCAGGCCTACTATGATCAGATGCAGGTAAAGCAAACTGGTCTCAATGGGTGGTTTCCTGGAGAGAAAGTCATCAAGTCCTGGGTTCAAATCCTCCCCCTGATATATGCACAGCCTCTCAGGATTCTAGGCACCTTTCCAAGTTGCAGAGGAGGTGCTGAGCTGCATTGGTGGAGGAAGTTTCTTCACCTGGGAGTTCTCCATCCCTGTGAAATCACAGGTCCAGACTCCTTCTCTCCCCCATCTCTCTTAGAATGCACAGTTCATTCTCTTGGATGGAAAAGCTTTGTATTCTAATAAAGAAATCATGGAGCAGGGGCAGCATGATGGTTCAGGGAAAGGCACATTAGCTTTGGAGTCCAAGGGCCTAGATTTGAATCTCAGCTCTACCAGGTCCCTGTGTGAATCTGGGCAAATTCTCTGCCTTAAGAGAACATGGCCTAGAATCTTTCACAAACCCACTCCTGCCTTTGGGGCCCCTCGGTAATCACCTTCAGAAAGAGTGTTCTACCCCTCACTATCTGTGTTCCCCTCTATGGGCCTCAGTTTCCCCATCTGTAAAATGAGGGGAGTTGGACTAGATCACCCCTTTCAGCACTGACTCTACTACGAATAAAGCACTGGTTCCAGGCAGTGCCACAACTAGGTCTGAACCACAAAGACTTTGTCCCAGGGGTCACATTTAGAGGGTGATCAAGGTTTCTTCAGAAGAAGCAGCATCTAGTTAACAAGAGGAATTAGGTAGCTTTCTTTCCCTCCTGCCAGATTCTTCCTGCCCTGTGGGGGTGGGGGAAACTGCACAAAATGTTCTGGTTTTAGGTGATTTCCACAAATAATAAATACTCAGGTTCTTGACCTGTTCCTAGAAGAGGCAACCTGGTACAGTGAATGAGCAATGCATCTGGAGACAGAGGAGGATCTGGATTCAAATCCCACCTGTGTGTTCTCAGGCAAACCCCTTTCTTCTCCTGGGCCTCAGTTTCCTTCTCTGTCTATGATGAGGATGGAGCAGCTCTGAGAGATGACCTGGTGACCCTGCCCTTCCTCTGGGGCTTTCCTCAAGGGTGGGTAAGAACTAGCTCAGGGAACTACTACTGAGGGCAGTCAAGGCTATGGGCTCCCCTTCAGAGCTTTCATTGAGGCTACCTGGTGTTTGAGGACTGGGCTGGTGGGTGTGCCAGGGTCTAGAAGAGGCCTTTGTCAAAGCTGGAATAGGGAGTGGGTAAGAGAAGATGGTGGAGAAGAGAAGAAAAAGGAGAGGAGAAAACAGAGGAAATGGAAGGTAGAAGGAGGGGAGAGGAAGACATGAAAAGGGAGAAGGGAAGAAGGAGGAGGAGACAAGAGAAGGGAAGGAAGGAAGGAAGAGAGGAAGGAAGGAAGGAAGGAGGGAGGGAAGGAAGGAAGGAAGGAAGGAAGGAAGGAAGGAAGGAAGGAAGGAAGGAAGGAAGAGAGGAAGAGAGGAATGGAGGGAGAGAGGGACGGAGAGAAGGAGGGAGGGAGGGAGGAAGAAACAAAAACCAGGGAAAGGAAAGGGAGGGAAGTAGTGGGGAAAGGAGAAGCCTGGAACCAAAGAACAGACCTGGATTCTCTAAACCACTGACCCCAGTGGAGATCTCTAGGGTGGCCTGATTTGATGAAAAGATTTTTTTAAAAATAAAAATAGATCAGCACAGTGTAGACTGAATACTCTGAAGTGGAAATAAACCACTAAAAATGAATAGAGGAATTACAGCCCTTGTATTGACTGTCTACACCCAGGTCATTCTCATACTGTTAGGAGGGAAACACCCAAGGGATCCGAGGTCTGCCCAGGAACTGGGACAGCCCTGGCCTCTGTGCCCACCTCATGGACAAGCTTGCCCATCACCACAAGCATCAACCTCATAGATATCCTACCTCACAGGGAAAAGCCAGCACTGGGCAAAATATAAAGTGATCTAGAGATAAACTGCGGCGCCATGGCAGGGGAAGGGAACAAGCATTTATTAAGTGCGGACTATGTACCAGTCACTGTGCTAAGGGCATTAGGAATTTAGGAAAGGGACCTTGGAGGCTTTCAAGTCTAAACTTCCTCTTTTACATAGAGAGAAACTAAGACACAGATGTGTTAAGTGACTTGCCCAGAGCTACACAGCTAATACTAATTGTGTGAGATGGGATTCGAACCTAGGTCTTCTTTAATCCAAATCCAATGCTCTAGTGTTGTGCCAGGATACCTCTAACTAGTAATTCCCCAAGATTTCAGTGGCCTGGTTGACAGTCCCCTCTACCCCTACTAGAATGTCCTCCACTCTTCTCTCAGCCTATCCAGATCCTCCCCATATTTCAAGGCCACCTCTTCCAGGAAGCCTTCCTTGACTACACTAGCCCACTATGATCTATCTCCCTTTTGTCTAGGCTCCCAGGGGTCTTCCTGTTTATACAGCTGACTATATGCCATGTTCCTTTACTATTCATGGTCTCCTATACATGTCCAGCTCCTTAAGGCACAGGGGCATTTTCTTAGGCTTTGGTGCCCATCATCTGACCTGGTCTGGAGCTCTGCACAGAGAAGGGATTCAACACATGGACATACATATATACATACATATGTATATATACACATATGCACACATATACATTCATTCATTCACAGACTGAGTGATTCTGAGTGAGTCTGGGGTTTCCTTTGGCTTCCAATCTAAGACCCCATATTCTGGGGTCATTCCCCATTCTCTTGACTAAGAACCTCGAGAACTTCCTGTCTGAAGAAGAAATGAAGAGTATTCACATGAGATGCCTCTTCTCCCCTCATCCCCTATCAGATGCCTTCTGCCCCTCTCCTCCCTGTCCCCCCGGACTCACATGATGACGTGGCCTGCCTCCTCAAGGCCGGCCACTCTACTTGGTCCAGAGATGCCCTTCCATCCTGCCTCCTTGAACAGACTGCCCCCTCTGCCATTCCCACTCCTTCGCTTATTTCCAATCTCTCCCTGTCTCCCGGCTCCTTCCCTCCTGCCTACAAACACACCCATGTCTCCCTCATCCTAAAAAACCCTCCCTTGGTCCTTTCACCCTCAATAACTACTGTCCTAGATCTCTTCTGCCCTTGGTAGCTACACCCTTTGAAAAGGCTGTCTCTACTTTTTCTCTTCTCATTCTCTTCTTATAGTCATCAGCCCACCAACTCTACTCTCTCCAAAGTGACCAATGATCCCTTAGCTGCCAAATCCTCATTTGCCTCAACGGCCTCAATCCTCGTCCTCCTTGACCTCGAAGCCTTGGACACTCATCGCCTTCTCCTCCTGGACATCGTCTTCTCTCAGGTTTTCGGGACCCCCCTCTCTTGATTCTTTTCCTTCTCTTCGGTGTCCTGCTGGATCCTCTTCCAAATCTGCCCTCTACTCATGGATGCCCCTCAGGGCTTTGTCCCGGGTCCTCTCCTCTTCTCCCTCTATATGAAATAACTTGGCAGTGTCATTGGCTTCCAGGGATTTAATGACCGCCTCTATGCTGACGATTCTCAAATCTACCCATCCTGCCCCAAACTCTCTGATGACCTCCAATCTCGCATTTCCAACCGCCTTTCAAACATCTTGAACAGGATATACACCTTACACTCATTATGTCCAAAATGGAACTCATTATCTTTTCCCCCAAATCTTCCCCTACTCCAAGCTCCCCTACAACTCTTGTATGCCTGTGAAACATGGACAGTCTACCAGCGCCATGCCAGGAAACTGAATCGCTTCCATTTGAACTGTCTTAGGAAGATTCTGAGGATCACCTGGCAGGATAAGGTACCAGACACTGAGGTCCTTGCTCGAACTAACTGCCAAGTATTCAAACTATGCTTCAGAGAGCACAACTCTGATGGACTGGCCGCATTGTTCAAATGCAAAATGTACACTTGTCAAAAAGACTATTTTATGGAGAACTTGCATGGGGCAGGTGATCACATGGTAGTCAGAAGAAGCAATACAAGGACACTCTCAAGGTCTCTCTCAAGAACTTTGAATTGATTGTATAC
Source organism: Bettongia penicillata ogilbyi (assembly GCA_023548195.1). NCBI lineage: Eukaryota > Metazoa > Chordata > Mammalia > Diprotodontia > Potoroidae > Bettongia > Bettongia penicillata. The sequence continues at coordinate 1,268,188 of JAJHZJ010000063.1, forward strand.
CATGGGAGACACTGGCACAGAACACTGGCACAGGACACTGGCATGGCTTGCCCACATCAGGAAAAGTGCTGTGCTCTATGAGCAAAGCAGAACTGAGACAGCATAAAGTAAACGTAGGATGTGCAAATTTGGCATGACCACCCCAAATGTTCACACAAACTATCCGTGCCCGACATGTGGTAGAGCACTCCAAGCTCATATTGGTCTGATCAGCCACAGTTGGATACACTGAAACTTGATTTTATCATGGTGATGTCATTTTGGTCCTCTTTGAGAATGAAGGACAAAAACCTCAACTGTTGAGGGCACCACCATCCTCCCAGTCCCTCAGGTTCCCAACCTAGGAGTCACCCTGGACTCCTCCCTAAGATGGTACCAATGCCCATCCACTTCACCTTTACAACATTGCTTGAATACACTCCCTGTCCTGGTACAGACCTTCGTCCCTTCATGCCTGGAATATTACAAGAGTCTGCTGGGGGGGTCTGTTGGCCTTGGGTCTCTCTCCACTTCAGTCCATCCTCCATTTAGCCACCAAAATGATTTTCCTAAAATTCAGGTCTGACCATGTTGCCCCCTACTCCACAAACTCCAATGACTCCCTATGGCATTCAAAACCCCTCATAACCCAGTCCCTTCCCAATTTCCAGTCTTTTCACACCTCACTCCTGACACATATTCTTAGATCCAGTGACACCAGCTCTAACCACCCACCTCGCTGGCTTCCTTAAGTCCCACCTCTAACCCCACTGTCTACAGGAAGCCTCCCCCAGCCCTCTTAACTATAGTTCTCTCTCCATATTATTCCTCTTTTCTGCATGTTTGCTTGCATATCACCACCCCCCTTAGATGACCAGCTTCCTGAGGGCAGGGGCTGTCTTGTTCCCTTTTGTACTTCCAGCCCTGAGCACAGTGCCTGGCACACAGTAGGCGCTTCTTATATGTTGACTGACTAATTGATGTAGCCTCTCTTCTCAGATCTAATATTCTAGGTGCTAAGGACCTTTGACCTTCTCTGTTCTAAGGCTCCTCCCTGTTCTGGAATCTGAGGAGAGATGGCACTAAGAACGTACACACACACACACACACACACACACACACACACACACACACGCACGCACACACACACACACACCCAAGAGTGTGCCTAGAGCTGGAAGGGGATCCTGTTACGTGCTAAGACCAAACTCAATACAGAAGAGGAATAAGCCTAAAACTGTGGCATTTGTCCAACCTCTCATTTGTTACTGAGAAGAAGAAAACTAAAATGTGACCTTGGAGCTAAACAAGTTGGGGAGAGGAGCACATTCTTAAATGCCTTGAAAGTACCACAGCCTAGAATATCAGAGCTGAGAAAAGCCTTAGAACAGGAGATGTCAGGGGTGGGAGGGGCCTTAGAACAGGGGATGTCAGGGCTGGGAGGGGCCTGAGAACAGGGGATGTCAGGGCTGGGAGGGGCCTGAGAACAGGGGATGTCAGGGCTGGGAGGGGCCTGAGAACAGGGGATGTCAGGAGTGGGAGGGGCCTGAAAACAGGGGAGGTCAGAGACTAAGTGGTACCTTAGTCCAGGTGTGTTCTTAACCTGAGGTTTATGGACTTGCATGTGTTTTTAAAAATATTCCTAAAATTCGACTGCCTATTTCAATATAGCTGGTTTCCTTTGTAATCCTATGTATTTATTCTACATACTTAATGACATGATTCTGAGAAGGGGTCCTTAGACTTCCCAGGGCAGTCCAAGGGGTCCAGAACACAAAAAAAGTTAAAAACAACAGTGTGTTTCTATAATGCTTTAAGGTTTGCAAAACGCTTGCTATATATATTAGCTCGTTTTAGCCTCGCCGTAACCCTGGAGGTCGGTGCTGTTATTATTACTCCATTTTACAGCTGTGGAAACTGAAGCAGGCAGAGGTTAAGTTAATTGTCCAAGGTCACACAGCTGAGGCCAGACTTCAACTTGGGTCATCCTGAATTGAGGCCCAGTGCTCACTTAGCCTAATTCAAATGCTGTGATTTTTTTGTGGACAAAAAACTGGAAGCACATAGAGGTGAATGACTTAAAATTATACAGGGAGGGATGGCCAGGGAACAGAAAAGTTCTTTCTGAAGCAGAAAAACTTGACTTGACTTTCTTTGACACTTTGGGTGAGGCATTGCCTCTGCACGGGGTTTCGGGGGGTTGACTGCACTTAGGGTCAGCTGTGTTCCAAGGGTTACCCTGGCTGACAAGCAGTGTAAAGGGCAGATGGGTCAGACGGGAGGTTTGGGAGCCACCCTATCAGCGGCTCAGACTGGAAGGAAGTATACCCACTCACATGCACACACACTCATGCTTGTATAGGCACAAATACTCGTACACACTTACCCTCACATGTTCACACACACGTGCGTGCACACACACACACACACACACACACACACTTATCTCCTAAACATTTAAGCTTATGGAAGGCCCAGTCCCTGTCCCATACGCAGCGTTATTCCAGCTACCCTTCAGAGGGAGACGCTGTCTTTTCTTTCCCATCGGAACCCCCCAGGCCTCCTGACCAAAGCTCAGAGATGTCTTAGAGAAAAGCTTACAGACCTCTGGGCCAAGTGATCACCGACTGTCTTGCATCAGAGCAGTGGGGAAGGCCTTCTAACCCAGGGCTCAAAAGCTGCAGGAACCTTTGGAGGAAAATGACACACAGAGAGGGAAGAAGCAGTAGCCTCAGGATTTGAACACAAGTTCTCAGAGTCCAAACCCAGGATTCACTATACCATGGTGCCTAGCACCTAGCAAGTCATTTCTAGAAGGTGCTTAGAACTCAGAGAATCAGAGTTTAGAACCGCTTAGTGCCAGAGCCTTAGAACAGAGAATGTCAGAGCTGGGAGGGGCCTTAGAGATTATTCAATTCAACTCTTTAATTTAACAGATGAAGACATTGAGTCCAAGATAGGGAAATAGGCTTGCCCAGAGTTACACAGGGGGTGGATGGCAAATCCCCTGCCCCCAATCCAATGCTAGTTTCCCTAAACTGAGCTTCTGGGTCCTAGGAGTGGGCAGGGCCCCATCACCCTTACACTGTCTCTAGGAACCAGAGCTTTGCCAGGAACCAAGTGCCAAAGGTCCACTAATCTAGGGAAGCTGGTCTTTACTCAGGGAAGCTGAGATCAGCTAGGAACCCAGGACTGAAGGGCTCTTCATCCTCCCTCCCTCTGAGCCTCTGAAAGGCCCCTCCTGGCCCTGGGCTAGAGGTAGTGGCTGCTGCCTCATCTGGTGAGGCCCTGGACCAGTAAGCATCCCCTGATTGCTCCTGAGAGGCCACTGCTGGCAGGGCCAGCTGCTGCCCATCCACTCCCTGCAGGGCAATTGAAAAGTAACGGCCAAGCCCTGAATAGCCCAGCTGGGGGAGGGTCTGCTGGGGCCCAGGCTGGGGGTGCAGGGTCCACAGAGCCAGAGGCGGGGATCTATCATTGAAAAACAGTCTGAAAGACTTCGATGGAACTGGAGCTCCCCAGACAGACCTTAGGAGCTATGTGGCTGGGGGCCAGAAGGCCAGAATGCTTCTCCAGGGCTTGTATCCAAAGGCAAAAGGGATCAGTGACTTTTCTTCCCCTTTGCCTAATAATGCCGGAAAGCCTGCTCACTGTACCAGCCAATATACAGCTTTTGGGAGAAGCTACTTGGTGAAGAAAGCACTGGACATGTGGTCATGAAGACCTGATTTCAAATCCTGCTTCAGATCCCTGGCCAAGTCACTCTCATTCTCTAAGTCTCTGTTTCCTCATCTGTAAAATGGGATGGGGAAGTAGACTCCGTGACCAGCCCTAAAGCTGTGATCAGCACTTGGCACAGTGTCTATATACAGCAGGCACTTCGTAAGTGTTTACTGAGTAACTGATCAACTCTAAATCTGTGATCAGTATTTAGCACAGTGCTTAGCACAATTTATTATGTTTGACTAATGGAAGTGACCAGCTCTGAATCTATGACCAACATTTAGCACAATGGGAAGCACACAATAGGTGCTTAATAAGTGTTTATTGACTGACCAGTTCTAAATCTGTGATCAGCATTTAACACAGTAGGGACTCAATAAATGCTTGACTGAGTGACTCAGTGACTAGCTCTCACTCTATGACCATTTAGCCCAGTGGCTAGCACACAGTAGGTGTTTAATAAGTGCTGACTGACCGATTCCCATGACCTCTCAGATCCTTTTGAGCTATAATTGCTAGTTCTCTATCCTCAGGCCTGGAGAGAGGCCCTGGAGACAAGAGCAATGTCCAGATGCTGATTTTAGGGCCCTCTAGTTTTCTGAGAGATGCTCAGAATCTTCCCCACCTTGAGCCCCATCAGCATCCACCCGGAATGGTGGGCTCAGAATCACCAGACCCAGGCTCATACTCTGTCATCCTGCTGGCCATGACACCCAAGGCAAGTCAACGCATCACTACCACGTGAGACTTCATTTCCTCATCTGTGAAATGGGCATCGTAAAACATCTATGGAACTCTCCAGGACTCCACAAGGTCTGCAATCACATCATCATGGACATTCACTCCAATGGACAGATATCAGTCCCCAACCCATGCTGCCCCCCATTCCAGAGCTCGCCCTGCTGTGGGGGTGCTTCCCCATTTTCCCTCCTTGTGTGTACCTCATATTACTATATTGATCTCTCTGGGTACTTGTCAACTCCCCCAGTGCAACATAAGCTCCCTGAGAGTAGGTACAGCTTCATCCTTTGTATTAGACCTCCAATGCACCTAGTAGGCACCTAATGAATACAAGCTGATTACATGACACTAAGGCTCATCAATGATTCTCCCACTCTCTTTCCACTTGACCACTCTTAGGGGGACAGGAATGAGCCAAGGGGACAGAGATGGGAACCTGACTGTCTCTACCAGTGCAGCCCTTATAGCCTCAGAGAGATTTCCTTAGAGCACACAGAGGCCAAGTGACTTGTCCAGGGTCACAAGGTCTGGATGTGTCAGAAGCCAAACTTGAACTCAGGACTTGCTGGCTCCAGAGCCAAATTTCTAACCACCAGGCAATGCTGCCTCTCTGTAAGGGCCATGACTTTATAATACATTGGTGTAGATTATTTTGAGCCCTACAATAACCTGGGAGGTGGGAGGGCTGTTGTGAGGATCAAATGAGAAGTACTTAGCATAGTATCTGGCACATAGTAGGCATTTAATTAAAAAAACCCTTCCCTTCTAATGAGTGCCTTAAACCCAGGAGTGTCTCAGTTTTCCCAATTGACAATCATAACAGCACCTACCTCCGAGGACTGTTGTGAGGACTGAAAGAGATAATGTTTGTAAAAAGTTCAGCATAGTGCTATGCATGTAGTAGGCCCTATGAGATAGGTTCTCGAAGTATTATTAGCCTCATTTTACAGATGAGGAAACTGAGGCTCAGAGAAACCAGAGGCTGGATCTGGACCTATGTCTTTCGGACTCTGAGGCCAATGCCTGGCCCTCTACTCCAGGCTGGATACTACTCAGGGTGGGTACTCCTTCCTCTAATACAGAGTCCAAAGTATGCACCAGAAAGGCCCTTAGGTCTGGGATCAAATTGAGGCTCTGCCCCTTAACCAACTCTGTGTCTTTGGTTGAGTCAAAGAAACTCTGTGGGCCTCTGAGAGACCCTACAAACCGCTTCCAGTGTGTGGGTCTCAGTTTCTCATCCAAAGGAAAGGGAGGAGCCCGGAAGTGCCTCCTAGCCCTCTTTACTGGGGTTCTATGGCCAGCCCTCTGGGGATGAGTCCAGAATCCATGATCACCTCAAGTGCAATCAACAGGCATACTTTTGTCCCCTGCTGGACAGGGCCAGGAGCCCCTAGGCAGGCAGCCAAGCTGGGCATGAACCCTGCCTCCCAGGCCTCTTGGATTCTTCTCCCAGACCTTCTGCTCCCTCCCCAAGGCCTCAGACAAACCGTGGCTCTCCATTCCAATCATTCATGATGGCTTCCCATGGAAGTAACTGGCTGGGTGACCTCCTACTCTCTCTGAGCCTCAGTTTCCCTGTAGCTAAATGAAATAATTATGCACTTCAGGTGATGACTTTGAGAAACTTTGTAAACTTTAGGACATCTAGGTGACCCAGAGGATACTGGATCTGGAGTCAAGAAGGTCACCTCAGATGCTCACTAGCTATATAACTGAGTTAACCTCTGCCTGCCTCAGTTTCTTCATCTGTAAAATGGGGATGATAATAGCCCCTCCCTCCTGGGGTTGTGAGGATATAGTGAGATCATATTTGTAAAGTGCTTTTCAAAGCCTTAAGATGCTAGATAAGTGTCAGCTATTGTTACTGAGACTGATTCCCAGACATGAGCTAGTAAGATTAGCTAGCAATAGCAAACATTTCTAAGGGATTTTAAAAGGTTTGCAAAGTACTTTACATAAATTAACTCCCATTATTCTCACAACAAGTCTGGAAGGGAGTATTATCACCCCCATTTTACAGATGAGGAAACTGAGTTAAGTGATTTGACCAAGGACACAGAGCTAACTGGTACCCATCTACATTAGAGGGAGAGAGTTTGCTCACTGGGAGTTCCCTCACAGATTCAGCTGAAAACAATTGTAATGTTGTTAGCCAACCATCCACATGTTGAACTACATTCAGGCTGGACTAAGTCCCGTGTCACGGAGTCAGGAGGATCAAGCTGCCAGCTAAATGTTGGTGGGGGTCCCCATGGCCTCCAAGGGCTTTTCCAACTTTGAGAGTCTGACTGTTTAAAGTACCGACTATGCGCCTACAGAGTAAGGCACTGATTCTGCCTTCAAGAGCTCCCAGTCTAGGAGATTCCCTTCTATAAAGCTAGAGACAATCAAGGAATAATGCTCATAAAGGGCTTGGAGATTCTCCCAGCTTAGGAAAGCTAATCAGTCCTGTGACCCTTCAGTATGGCGGCTCCAAAGCCCCTGCTCACTGTCAGATACCTCTGAGAAAGGGGAGACATACAGAGACAGAGACAAAGAAACAGAGAAAGAAAAGAGAGAGATGGAGGAGGAAAAAGGGAGAGACAGAGATAGAGACAGAGGAAGAGAGACAGAGACAAAGAGGCAGAGAAAGAAAAGAGAGAGATGGGGAGGAAGAAGGGAGAGAGAGAGAGACAGAGACAGAGAAAGAAAGACAGAGAGACAGAGACAGAGACAGACCAAAAAAAGCTGAAAAAAGAGAGAAGGGAGAGAGAGACAGAGACAGAGAAAGAGAGAGACAGGAGAGAAGACAGACAGAGAGAAACAGAGACAGAAAGAGACCTAAACACAGAGAGAGACCGAGACAGAGAAGAAAGAGAGACAGAGAGACAAAGGGGGAGGGGTCTTCCTTTTGCCTGGAGTTCTATCCTCAGTGCTCTAAGCAGGCACAGATGGCCAGTTTTCAATGTCCGGGCCCAAAGTGAACACTGAGTCACTGCTAATTTGCTGTGTGATGTCGAGCACACACATCCTTTCCCTGGATCTCTGGCCTCAGAGCCTTCCCCACTGAGAGGCTGAGTTGAAGCTTCCAGTTCATGCGGCTCTGATGGTCTGAGACCCTTTCCTCCCCTCCCCATTAAGCTGTGCACTCCCTGAGGGCAGGGGCTGTTCTGGACTTTCTGGGCTTCCCCAGCACCTGGCACTTAGTAGGTGCTTCAGTTGCTCTCACTTCTCACACCTAACATTCCTCGTATCCACCTCCTTCCACCCTACTGATTCTCTTCTGTGATTTGTCCTAATCCATTATCCCTCTGACCCAAAGCCCACACGGGGCAGAAATGGTTGCTGTTTGGCCCTTGACCAAAGATAGAGTTAGGCAGGCCTCCTCCAGCCCTTCCTCTAGCTCTCCTGCCACTAATTGGCAAGCCCAGGTGCCCCGCCCCCTCCTGGGGCAGGACCCTTGGGGGCAGACAGCAGGACAGTAAAGGAAGCTGATTTGAGCTGACAGGTCCATTCATCTGCCAGTGCTTGGTGCTCCTAGGCCTGCTGCAGTCCCCCGTGACCCTCCTGGGATCCCCAGGGCTTTCCCAGGGCTGAGGGGAAGGAAGAGGATCCAGGTCAGGTGAGGCCCCCTCCAGCCACAGGATCTGGGGCGTGGGCTGCAGCTCCCACTGAGCAGGGCCAGGTACCACCAGGATGACTCCCTCAATCCTGGCCTCAGTGTACCCATCTGTAAAGAAGGGATACATCAACCAGGGTCCAGAGAGAGGAAGACCTCCAAACCCGGCCTCGGCTCTCTCATCCATAATCTGTGGGGATGTTTTTGGGTGGAATGTGGGAGTGGTTTGCTGAAAAGGCCTTGGAGATCATCTATCTCCCTCAGGGGTGTTGGGCAGTCTGGAGAATTCTAGGAACCCTTCCCAGAATCATGCACTTAATTACATAAACTGAAGTATGTGGGATTACAATGGAGGCTGATTATTCTGAAAGGCAGTTATCAAATTTTTTTTAAACAAATTTACAGACCCCAGGTTAAGAACCCCAGATTCATAAGACCTTCTCATTTGCTCTGGAGTCAGAAGGCATAGATTCAAATCCTCCCTCTGCCTGGGGTTCTTCTTCTGTCCAATGGGAATGTCAGACAAGCTGACCCCAAGGGCCCTTCCAGCTCCGGGGGTCTCAGGAGCCCAGAGTGGATAGGAGACTTGTCTAAGATCACACAGGTAGAGCAAGGGGAAGTCCTTAGGGGTTCCTGGTCACTGTCTCCAAATCTAGGGTCTTTCCTTGACCTAGAGGACCCTGGGCTCATAATCTCTGATTCAATACCTAAAGAACCTTTAGGGTCCCTCTCCCAGGTCCAAAGTTGGATTTTTCCATTATGTGAGTGCATCCCCGGCCCTTCCAAGTCTCCATGGTTAGTCTATGGGGTGGAGTCCATCCACATGTCCCTAATGTACAAACCACACACACACACACTCTTCACTAACTTCCCTTTGGCCAAGTCTTTAAGGAGGTGAAGAGAGAAGAAGGTCAGGGGGAGGGAGCTAAGTGGCGGAGCGGAGGTCTGATCTCTTATCCAGTACCCCAACCCACACTGCCCACTCAGCGGAGGAGAGGGAAATGTCTCCTATTTCCATGGAGCCTCCGACCTGACAAACCCTTTCTTCTCAACAAATGAGCAATGAAAATACCATCATGCCTATTTCACGAGTCATGGGATAATGATCACAATAATTTAACAGCTAGCATTCACATGGTTCTGTAAGGTTTCCAAAGCTCTTTATACATAGGATCTCATTTTATTCTTTCAAGGGATGTGCTCTGATTATCCCCATTTTCCAGGTGAGGAAACTGAGGTTGACAGAGGTTAAGTGATTTGTCCAAGGGTTTCACAGTCAGTGAGTACTGGAGGCACGATTTGAACTCAATACCCAATGCGAAGAGGTCTCAGCCACCACCTAGCCCAGCCCCCTATTGTTTGTTTGTTTAAACAGATGAAACTCATACAAGTACTAAAGAACTAAGCCAGAATTTGAACCCAGGGCCCTCTGGTCACTCCTCTCACCTAGCGGAATGGCTGAAGATCAAGGAGATGCCCAGTCACACACTCGGAGCAACCTTTGCGCCTCGACTCCGGGGGTTCCTGCTAACCCCACCAAGACTTCCTAGGAGTGCCTGCCCCCCAGGACACCAATTACAACAGTTTTCTTTGCTGCCCCCAGACCCTGGGGAGGGAAAGATGCCCCAGAGCAGCCCTCAGTCAAGGGAAGCTTTCTACAATACATCATGGTCTGCCCTGATTGCCCGAAGTCTGGAGGATGCCCTGTAACCCACCAGCGGAGACTCGGGCGGGCTGGCACACAGGAGCCTGAAAGGCCACTTTAGGGAGAGGCTCAACGCCGCAGCCTGCCGCTCCTCCCGAGGTCCCAGCCGCGCCTCCCGGGCTAGCCACCGTAAGCAAATCACCTTGGAGAGAGGGGACGACAGGATTCCTGAACCAGAGATTTTCCGACGAAATTTCCAAGAAAAACAAAATAGTCCCTCACCTGTATTCCTGCGAAGGGTGAAGACTGTGCCCTGAATTTCTAAGGATTCCTGACATTATGGTTGTGATGTCACTTTCTATCATCTCCTTGTGGGGAAAAAGACAAAAGTTTGGTTAGGGAGGTGAGTGAGATGGTCAACAACTCAGCTGTTCAAGAGAATGGATCTGGAAGAGGTAGCGCATTTAGGGTGTGTGGGGGGAAGGGAGCAGGGAGAGAGAGAGGAGAAAGGGTAGATGGATATGAGTGGGAAAGAAGGGAAAGAGGAGGAGAGGTGAAAGTGGAAAGAATAAACAGGAAATAATGAAGGAAATTAGAGAGAAGGAAAATGGAAGGGAAAGAGAGGAGAAAAAGATGAAAAGAGGAGAAGAGAGGGAACGAGGAAAGGAAAAAAGAAAAGGAAAGAGAGAAGAGGAAAATGGGTGAGGGGAGGACAGAAAATGAGGCGGAAAATAAGGGGAGACAGGAGAAAAGGTACAAGAGGAGAGGAAGGACAGGGAGCAGAGAGGGAGAGAGAAAGTAGAGACAAAAGGAGAGAGAAGAGAAGGGGGAAAGGGAGGAACAGGGAGAGAAAGAGGAGGAGAGAAAGAGAGAAAAGAGAGATGAGAAGCGAGAAGAAGAAGAGAAAGAGAGAGGGAGGAGAGACGGGGCGGGGAGAGGGCAGAGACAAGAGGAGAGAGAAAGGCGAAAGAGGAACAGGGAGAGAAAAAGAGGAAAGAGAGGAGAGAAGAGAGGGAAAGAGATGGAGAGAGGGAAGGAGGGAGAGAGGAAAAGGAAGAGAGGGAAGACAGTGAAGAGGGAGAGGGGGAAGGAGAGAACTAAGCAGAGAGGAGAGGGAGACAGACAGAAGAGACAGAAGAGGGACAGAAAAAGAGGGAGGAGAGATACACAGACGGAGGATCGGGGGCTCCCGGACGCCAGCCACCCACCAGTTCCAGAGCCTCACTCCACTTTTTAGAAGTCGAGTCACAAAGCGTTTATTAAGCCCCCCTCTAGCCCCGGCACGGTGCTAAGCTCTGGGGACGCACTGAAAGCGGGGAAGCAGGTTGTAAGCCAAGCGCCCGGTGAAGGGGAGCCCCGCTTTCCCCTGCGCCCCTCGCCCCCCACCTGCCACCCCCGGCACATGCGGCTCGCACGTAGACTGTCCCAGCGCCGGAGGGAGCCGCTTCGGTCCGCTGGGGAGGGCAGGCTGGAGGCACCGGGCCGTTGCCATCCCGACAAACGCAAACACTGCCAGTCCTACCCGCTGCCCGGCACACACAGCGGCGCTCGGGGGCGGGGAGCACGTACACCCCCCCGCAAACGCAGCGCCCCTAGAAAACGCAAATGCAAGGGAAACCCCAAGCCCGCGCTGGAAGAGCGTCCGCGCGGCTCCGGGGGCTCCCCGGAGCTCCGCGGACCGGACCGGCGCGCAGAGAGGGGCAGGGGCCCTGGCCGGCGCCCTCCTCCGAGCCTCGCGGTGCCCACCCGGGCTGGCCAAGCGCGAACGGAGTCCGCTCCCGCACCTGCCCCGCGGGCGCGGTGCGGCAGGGGCGCTGCTGGAGGCCGTACCTGATGCCAGCTGGGCGGCGGCGGCGGCACCTCGGCGGCCTCCGGGGCAAGCCCTGGGCTCTCCCCGCCCGCTCCCCGCCCGCGCCCCGCGCTCGCTCTCGCAGACCCGGCTTTGCACGATCGGCCTCCCAACCGTTTTCAAATTTCCCTCTCAGGAGCTGTCCAGCCCGGGAGCATGCGCAGTGGGCAGGAGGGGGGTGTGTGCTGGGCAGGGTCAGCTCCGGGGCAGGGTCAAGGGGATCGCCGCATTTCCCAGCGGTGCCCCCCCCCACCCCCGGGAGCTCCCGCTAGCAGCTTCTCGAGGGAGGGGGAGACCAGCCCCGCCCCCGCTCCCCCTCCCCCTCCCCAAGCGGGCTGGAGCCAGAGAAGGGTGGGGAGGAGGGAGGGCAAGAGCACCCGCTGGGGACTTTCGGGGGGGGGTGCAGGAAGCCGGGGGTGGGGGGGCTGCAATAGTCAGAGGCAGAGAGTTGCCAGGATTCCCGGGGCGCCCCAACTTTCCTCGCCCCAGAAGGAGGAGGGGAGACGATCGCCAAGCTCCTGTCCAGCTTTAAATCTAGACTCAATTCTTATCGCCCCAAGGGGTGGGGTTGCGGGGCCCCAGGTGCACCACCTGCGCCTGCCCCTTTAAGAGAGCTGAGCCCGGCGGGTCCGGGCGCCAGCTCCAGGCCGGAGGGTCCGGGGGGAGGGGGGAGCGCTCCAGTCGGACGCCTCCACCTGCTCCCGAGGGGGGGGAACGTCAGGGCAGGCGCTACCACCGCCGCCTCTACCCCCCCACCCCACCCCCGGCCTGCGAGACCCGGGTGAGCCCGTCCGGCGCGGGGCCACCGCGGATCGCGGAGAGGTGCGGGCTGCGAGGGCCGGCTAGCTGCGGGCCGGAGCGCCGAGCCGTTGGTGGGAGGGAGCCCCCGCCCCCTGCCCCCGGCGGTATGGCTCCTGCTCCTCCGCGCCGCTCGGCCCGCGCCTCGCCCGCTCCTCCTCCGCGGGAAAGGTGGCGCGCGGCGGGCCCGGGGGGAGGGGAGAGCCTGGGAGGAGGTCAGAGGTCGCCAGCGGACCCGGGGGGAGGGGCCGCGCCCACGTGTGCTCCGAGGCCCCGCGACCGGAGGTCACAGGTCACCAGCGAACCTTCCATGGGGGCACAGCGCCCGCGTGGCTCCGATGACCCCTTAATGGGCCCTGCTTGTGTCCCCGGAGCCGGGGGCGGGGGGGACCGACCCCCCAGGGTCACAGCGCTGCGAGTCCGCCACGGGGGCCCAGCCCCGGGGATGCAAAGAAGGCAGACCCGGGTACCTGCCCCCAGGAGCTGACCGGCCTGCGGACGAGGTAGAGGCAGGATCCGAACCCAGCACCCAGGGGGCTGCCTGTTCCTTCGGTGGGTTGTTAAACGAGGTCCCCGCAGTATCACCCCCATTGTCCAGATAAGAAAATAAAGGAAGGCAGGGAGAGGTGGGGGGCGGGATCTGCTTAGGGTTCACATCGGGGACTTATTACCCCTTTTTTACAGATGAGGAAACTGAGGCAGGAACGGCTGAAGCGGTCTGTAGCCGTTATCAAAGGCAGGATTTGGATCCTGGGCTTCCTAATTCTAAGTCCAGCACTTTGATTCGCTACTTTTATACACCTTAATGCCTAATAATAATAGCAAATGTTGCTTTTAAGTTTGCAAAGTTCCATGCTACTATATATCTCATTTGATTCTCAGAACAACCTAGGGAGGTAGTACGTACGTACTTCGCTTGGTCACACGTAGGATTTAGAGCAGGAAGGGATACTGGTGAGCATCTAGTATTGGGGGGCAGCAGGGTGGAGCCTTGAAGGTTGTAGGTCACCAACAAACCTGAGACCAGGGTAGCGTTGGAAGCAGGTACATATGTCTGGGCTAAGCTTCTTTCCAGCAGGGATCATTTCGGTCTTTGTACTTGTATCCCCATTGCCTGGTCCATAGTAGTAGCTAGATAGATGCATGTTGATGGATTAAATCAACTTATTAAATCATATTGAGTTGAATTTATTAAATCATAGTATTGAGAGCAGAAAGGGGGCATCTAGTTCATATACACACCAGTCAGGTATGGAGTCGAAACTGAGGGAGGAGTGGGAAAGACCAGTCACCAAGGAACCTAGATTGAGGGGTTTGGTGGAATCCAGTCTATACATTCTTGTAACAAGATACAGAACAGGAAGGAATCTTGGTATCTAAGTTCCTTCGTTTCCTTGTCTGTTAAATGGGGATAGCAATAACACTTTCCTCCCAGGATTGTTGTGAGCCTTAAGTCAAATAATCCATGTAAAATATAGTTACATATATGTATATATAAAACTATATATGTGTACATACACACATACATTTTATTTACATATAATATGATAATTACATTGCTATATAATAATATATTGTTATTATTATTTATTGCAAACTACTTGTATTTTAGAGATCCCCTAAGTAAGGGCAAGAGCTGAGGGGAGAGTAGATTTGAAGGTCAGAGGTCAGCAGAACCTAAGGGAGGAAGTGGAGTGGTTGAATGGCAGAGGGGCAGTTGGTCACATTTTAGGAGAATGACTAACTCAGCCCCACCCCTACTCCTCTACTCATTTTTGAGTGGTCTTTGGAAGAGAGCTCTAAGTGGAGCAGAAGTGAAGAAAGGCCAACAGAGAGCCAGAAAAGCCAGGTGGGCGTGGATGCAGGCATAGAACATTCCTAAATCACGGTATTTAGACCAGGAAGCAAGCATAAAGATCTAACCTAGTTCTGGGCTCGTGAAGGCACTTAATAAATGCTCACTGACTAATCCAACCCAGTGAGGAGAAGAGAAATCTGCAGGTCAGAAGACAGCAGCAAAGCTGGGCTGAGGAGACAGCTCCATAGGTCTGGTATCCCACCAAAGTTCTGTCCTTCCCTGATGCAGCCCCTCTCCCTCTCTGCTGCTTAGAAACCTTAGCTTCTTTCAGGATTCAGCTCGAGCCTCCTCCTCAGTGCTTAATCCCTTCTCAAATAATTGTCCAGTTTATCCTTGTATGTGCGGCTTCTTCGTGTCCTGGATCAGAAGAACATAAGCCAGAAAGACTGTGATTCAGGTTCAGATAGTGATACGCACTGGCAGGGGACTGGGCCAGGACTGAACCCCTCCAAGCCCTTGGCAGCTCTCCAAGCCTGGGCTGGAGTAGGGCTGTGGGTTCTTAACCCTTACATAGATTTCAGGGGTTAGTTGAACTTAGGATGGGAAAAGAGTTAAATCTTTATTTTCTCTAATCTTTTTTTTTTGCAATCCTCTGTATTTAATGCACTTAAAACCATGATTCTGAGAAGGGCCCCTCCATAGCCTTCACCAGAGTGTCTGAGGGGTCCATGCCACCAACAAGGGGAAGAAGCTTTGCTTTAAGATTGTAAACTGTGAATCTGATTGGTAGAAAATGTTTCTTCCACCCGGGAGCTCCCCCTGCTAATGAAATTGTAGCTGTCCTTGTCCTGTACTCCACCCTCTAGCAACATGGAAACTCCTTGATTTTGTCTTTATATCTCCACCCTTAATATGGTGCCTTGCACCTGCTGGACATTAAACAAATGCTTTCCATATGGATTGTATGACTTGGAACAAATGATTGAGGCTCTCTGGGCCTATTTGTCTGCAAAATGAGTAAATCAGATTTGATAAACTCTGGTTCTGATCCTACAAGCTTAAGGCCTAAGTGGAGCTGGAAGGTACCTTACAGAAAACCTAGTCCAATGCCCCTCCTCTCCCTCCTCCCTCCAATTTAGGGAAGAGATAGGAAAGGAAGGAGATAAGCATTTCTGAAGTGCCTGCTCTGTACCTGGCACTGTGCATTTACAAATGAGAAGAAGAAATTTTCTCAAGTAGGAAGTGGCTTTGGGACTGTATCCTGGGTCTCCTCCAATGAATCCAGTGACTTTTTTCTACTATATTACATCAGTTGGCACTGATTCTGTTGCCCTCCCTGTCCTCCCTCTCTGTCATGGAGTAGACAGCCCCATATTTGGAATCAAAAGCCTGGCATTGGAATCAAACTCTTTACTTACTACCTAAATGTTAGTCTGGAGTAAGTCACCTCTCTGCCCACCCCGTCCATGGCCGTTTCCTCATGAGTAGAAGGTGTTGGGTTAAGTTGACTGTATGGTACATATTGCTTCTAACTGTCCATCTCTGATTCTGCCATACCAGAACCCCCATAGGATCACAGAAAGTTAAGAGCTGGAAAGGAAATTGGAGATCATCTAATTTAATTAGATATTACAGATGGAGAGAAAAGGCCAGAGAAGTGAAATAATGAAGTAGCAGGACTCAGCCCATAATCCAAATTCTCTAGCTTGGAAGCTGCTTTTTTCTTCATGGCTTCTGGTCGTCTGCCACCCTCCCTTGGATAATGCCGGGGGAAAGGAGATTTTGGGAAACATTTGTGATTGTAATCCTACCATGTCTTGAATTTAACAAAAACTCCAGCCCCAAAGGCCAGGTCCATCTCATGTTCTGATGGTGTTTTACTGACCACTGAGAAAGGAGCAATTTTACCTTGTAGAGTGAGGACTATGAACGGTAGCTCATCCTAACTGATGGCTTGGAAGCTTTTCCCACCATCTGTTTAACCAGGAGAATGACCCCGGCCTCCCAGGATAGGCACAGTTTCATTTTTCATTCATCAGAGTGGCGGCAAGGAGGAGAAACCGTGGGGCTGGGATCTTTGGCCGAGCTCCAGTTCACTGAATTTCCTTCTCAGAGAACCTGCAATCCCTGACTCTGTTCCTCTTCTAGAAATAAAGAAACCACCTTGCACTCCCCCAAAGAAGAGGTTTACGAGTGTTAAATTAAGATTGTTGAGGGCAGGATTTCCATTTCCTCTTTTCACATATCTCAGCCTCATCCGTTCTTCTGCCTGACATTAAATCCATCGTTGAAGTTGAGCAGACAGCAGGCACTTTTTATATGAAGTACATAGTGAAAAACAAGCTCTTTGTATATAAGGCAAAGGCTAAAGAATTCATAACTGCGCAAATCGGTTTGGTTTACTTCCGTTAACCCTCAAACTGCTTGAAAATGAACATGAATTACCTAATTTTACAGCTACATTTTGAAAATGTTACATCGATGGATTGATTCTGTATCTTCAGACTGATTTGCTAAAAAAAAACAAAAACAAACACAAAACCCAGAAGGTAAAATGAGTCCAATTTATAAATTCTCTTGTGTTTCAGAAAACATAGGTAAATGAAAGAAACGTTTCTGTTTAGTTTGAGGTTGATGTATACACATGGCCTTTCTGTAATAAGTTCAAATATTTTTAAAAATTTTTCTTAGCCTGTGAATATTTAAGTGACTTAGTCTAGACGTTTGGATCCCTCCTTTTCTCCATAATTTTTTTTTTTTTTGCTCTTTCCTTTGCTTTTTAATCTCAGTTGTTTCTGGGAGGAAAAGTCCAAAAACTGCCTCCCTGATTCTTGCAGATGCACATGAGAGGTCCTGCCACCAGGATTTCCCCTGGGCCTAATATGACCAATCTAATTCATCAGAGCTGTGAGTTAGAGGAAATCTTATGTGTGACAAAAGGCCCTCATCTTACATGAAGTCTTCCCCAATGAGGCAGAAGTGATTAAAATCCCACCCACTAAAGTAAAACAGCATGTGTCTTCTATTCTTACCATCCAGTTGCTTATGATATAAAATTTCTGTCTTTGTTCCATAATTTTTGTACTCCCTTTCTATTTGCTACTCAAGCTTATAAAATCGGCAAGACAGAATTTTAGTTGATTTGTGGGTTTCTCCCCCAGCCATTTCAAATTTTTCTTCCTATAGGACCGGGTCTGTGCTTTAAAAACCTATAGATACTTAACAAGATAAACACCAAGTTATTAAGCATGATACATAAAACAGTCATAACAAGAAAGAAACAACAGAGAAGCAATTACTAGGCACCTTTTTTGTGTACTGTGCTAAATCCTGGAAATACAAAGAAAGGCAAAAAGAAAAGACAAAACAATCCCAGTTCCAAGGAGTCTAATGGGGGAGACAACATGCAATCAGCTATGTGCAAGTAAGTTCTGTGTGGGATGAGGTGGAAGTAATCAGTCGTGGGAAGGCGCCCACATAAAGGACAGATCAGGAAAGTTTTCTCGTGGAAGGTGAGACTTTAACTAAGACTATTGGGAAGCCAGGAGGTGGACGGGACAAAGAAACACAAATCCTGTGGTTTATTGATACTGGTTTAAGAATAAACACCCTCATCTCCCAGGGCAGCTTTAGAACCAATGGTTTGCAGGTTACAGGACCTGCAAAGTATCACCACGTCTCCTTTTTTGAGCAGTTTTCCCATTGTTTAGCTTTTTTCTCTTCCACCTTTTCTACATCAGAGGAGGCCATCAAGGACAAATGAACTCCCAGTCACAAGCCTTCAAGGTGGACATGACCTCAGGTCATCCCATTTAGCCTAGACCTATTAGACATCTTCAAAGCTGGAATCAGGAAAGAGGAGTCAAGTTCTGAAGAAGACCATTCCACTTCTGGACAACTCCAAGGATTGCAAAGTTGTTTGAAAATGAACCTAAAATCAGTTTCTGTGACATTTCTCCCAACGGTCTCAGTTATGCCCAAGGACAAACCTAACTAACTCTTCTCCTACATGTCAGCCCTTCAAATATTTAAAAACAGTGATATTCCCATTGCTCTCTCTCCATAGAAGCAGCTTGGTGGTGCAGTGGATGACATGCTGGCTCCATAGCCCATATGACCTGAGTTCAAATTCAACCTCATTTATTAGCTCTGTGACCCTGGACAAGTCACTCAGTCTCTGTTTCCTCAACTGTAAAATAGGGATCATAACAGCACCTACCTCCTAGGGCTGTGAAAACCAAAAGACATTTGTCAAGTACTTAACACTGCCTGGCAGGCACATAGTAGGTGCATAATGAATACTTCATTCCAAGTTTAAAATTCGTACTTTCCTCAACCACTTACCACATGCACTATGACACACATCATCACCATCCTCATTACCAACCTCCAAACATGCTCTGATTTATCAATGACCTTTTAAAAATGTAACCCAGAGGGGACACTTACAGCTGGGGTCTGACCAGAGCAGGGTACACAGTAGGACTGTCACCTCCCTACTTCTGGATTGCTGTGACTCCATGCATGCAGCCTTCATGGTCATAATGGTACCAAGTTTGTGGCAGGGCTTGTCTACAGTCATGGCATGATAAAACCTTCAGATCATTTTCATTAAATCAGTCATTTATTAAGCACTTAGCATGGCAGTGTCTTGGTATCAAGGATGCAAAGACTTGTAGGGGAAAAGGAACATTCCTCCTCAAGGCTATTGCCTTTTATCAGGTAAAACTATAGACACACATGCATTCACACACATATATATGCAACTTATGTCAGTACAAGGTTAATTAGGGAACGAGGGTGCTAGTACTTTGGGCATGTGGGAATCAAGGAAGGTTTTGTGGAGAAGAGGGTTTTTTAACTATTAACTGGTCACTCGTACCCATCTTTGACTTGAGTGAATGATTTTTCTTAACACCAATTTAATGCTTTGTTACTGTTTGGTTGTTCAGGCATTCAGTCCTGTCTGATTCTCTGTGACCTCGTGGACCTTCACATGCCAGGACATTTATCCTGTTTCATATTATTTGTTTTGACTCAATTTCCAACTTGCCAAGATCTTTTTAGCTTCTTCTGCCTTCAAGTTCCTTTAGTAGAGGACTTCTCAGTAAATTGAGAGCATTCATCATAAATTCTCTTTCCCCCAATTTTGTGCCTCAAATCCACTCAATAGTGTTCCCTCCCCACCCCAAATTCTTTTTTTCAGTCTCCATGAAGAAGTGGTCCTTCCTCCTAAGACCACTAGGTGGTGGAGTGGTCAGGGGCTAGGCACACCAGAGTCCAAATCTAGCCTTGGACACTTACTACCTTCCTGTGTGACCCTGGGCAAATCACTTCACCTTTTTTTGAATGACTCTGAAATGGGAATCATAGCAAGACTTCTCTCACAGAGTTTTTGGGAGGATCAGAGATAATATTTGTCAAGTGTTTAGCAGCCCTAGTGCTTGGCACACAGCAGGTACATAATAAATGCTGGTTCCCCAAGGCCTTTACTTATGCTCTTCATCTCTTCGCTTTCCATTTCCACAAGGAATTTACCCTTTTGATCATCCTCTCTGTAATTTTCAGGGTGTTTTTTTTAATCCACAGACATCTTTCCTGTTGCTAATGTGTCCTGAGATCTCTCCACTTCCTAATTTAAAACAAAGAAAACCTTTCACTCAGTTCTACCATTCTTGCAGACTACATCCCATATTTCTTCTCTCTTTCATTGCCAAGCTCTTGGGATAAAGCTCTCAGGTTCCCTTGACTTGATTCTCACAACTTATTCGTCTCCCATCATTAATCTGACATCTGACACCAAACCCTCAGCCAAAACTGCTCTGTCTGAAGTTATCATTGATCTTGTAGTTGGTCGATCTAGTGGCCTTCTCAGTCCTCTTTACATCTCTCCTTGGTATCTTGTCCGTCCTGGGCTTTAGTGACACTGCTATCTCCTACCAGCCCTCTGACCCTTGTTTTTCTGAGTTATCCATCACTTTTCCCCTCATCTTTGAATAGGTGCATCCCAGAACCCTAGGCCTTGGGCTCTGGGCTTTAAATTTATCTACCATCACCTTCATTGGATTCAGTTATCTATGCATAGGACTGTCCAATCTGCACATCAACCCCTTATCTCTCCCCTGAGAGATGGTTATGAATGAGACCTGCCTGCCAAACACCTTAGACTCAACATAGTACCTTCCCCCTAAAACTTATTCCATTTCCTCATTTCCATATTTCTGTTGAGGATACCACTTCTAGTTAACCCCTCCACCTTCCCCCCACCATGTATGTTTTAAATAACTCCTTGATAACTGAAATATATGATGAACTAGAAATTTGTATAAAGTGCCTATCGAGCCTTCCTTCCTCCCCCCCAACTCTTTCTTTCCTTCCTCCTTCCTTTCCTCTTTTCCTTCCTCCCTCCCTCCTTTCCTCCTCTCCTTCCCTCTTTCCTTCCTCTCTCCATTTCTAACCCATTTCTCCCACAGTGTAAAGAGCAAAAGTCAGTAAGCATTTATGAAACACTTACTCTGTGCCAAGCACTGTGCTAAACACTGTGGATACAAAAAAGAGGTAAAAAGCAGTCCCTACCCTCAAGGAGGTTAGAACCTAATGGAAGAGACAACAGGCATTCAAATATGTACAAACGAACTATATGCAGGATTAAATAGGAAATGATGGAATGAAGGGATTAGGAAGTAAATTACTAAAGAAGGTAAATTAAGGATTACATGACTTTGGGAAAACAGGCTAACTTTTTTTAGACCTTTTAATATCTTATTGCAGTTATTTAATAGTTGCAGAAACTGCTAGCCTAGGAACTTTCCTTCTAAAGGAGGAACACAACACACAAAAGGGCACTGGACCATGTAGGATAGGGTATGCCCTCCCATCAACCCATGACGCTTAATTTAGAGTCCCTGTTCTTAACTGGCTTTGTGTCTTGGACCCCTTTGGCAGTGTGATGAAACTTAGGGACCCCTTTTCACAAAATATTTTTCATTGCATAAGATAAAATACATTAGATTACAAAGGAAAGCAATTATATTGAAACAAAGTTGTCAAAATGTTAAAGTTAAGAATTTCCTGATTTAAAAGGTTTTCACACCCGTGGACTCACCAGCAGGTTAAGGAATTTATTTTATAGGAGTTTGCATTTTTGAGGAGCAGCCCCTAAGAATTATCTAAGGGATCTCAAAGAAACATTCATGCATTGGTTTGGCTTATGCCTGGCCAGCCAGTGGCATTCCTCCAGTAGAGTAAGTGTTGACAATTAAGTCAGCAAACATTTAATACGAGCCTAATATATGCCAGGCACTGTGCTAAGTTTTGAGGATACAAACATGACCAAAAAATAGTCTTTGCCCCCAAGGGGCTCACAGTCTTATGGGGGAGGTAGAGGAGACAGCGGCTTCTGGGGAGAAAGGAAACCATTTCTGTCCCAGCAGGATGAAGGAGTAGGGAGGAAATTCCAGTATTTTCTGATCCTTAGGAGCCTTAGCCTGGAAATAGCAAAGATGCTTCACTAGGGAGAATGGTTTTCTTGGTCTTATACCACATGTTTCAATGTTGGCAAAAGGTCAAATTTAATTCCAGGGGCAAATGAGGAAAGAACAGGTGTGGACAACTGCATGCATGCTTCTAAATAGCTGACCAGTTGGAAGTGACCTCAGGAAATTCAACTTCCTGTCCAAATCGTGACAGGTGACAAGTGGTCATCCAGCGTGGGTGGGCTTGCCCACCTCCAGAAACCTGTAAATACTTCCAAACCTTCCACCTTCTCACAATGAACCCTGCCTTTTGGACACTTTCCCTTCAACTGAACCCAAATCTCTCCTGGTGTCATTCTTAGTCTCTAGCCTGTTCAGTGACTTGGGCTATAAATAAAAGATATTTTCACCTACCATAAAGACTTATAATTGGGGAAATAAGGAAATAGGAAACAAATAGTATTTGTTAAAACCTATCAGAAAAAAGCTTCAGGTTTATTTTGATCCTTTCCATGAAGCATAGATGAAAATATTCATCTCCTTGGGTGATTAGACATAATTTTAGAGTCATATATACTCTTTCTCTTGTCGCGGGTTAAATTTTATAAAAAAGACCATAATATGTAATAAGAATAATACTTTTTATTTAATAAAATAAGACACTTTAAAAAAAAGCCAGAGGGCCCCTTGAGAAGAAATAATTTCTTTGCACACTTCAAGCCAGCTTTGTTTAATGCTGGTCACTGAATTGATGGCTCTTCCTTTGTATACACTGGGCCATTTTAAACAATTCATTTGCCCAAAACAGATGCAGGGCATCGAATTTTCAGTTTAGAGCCGAGACTTCATCTTGCAAACTCTTAATTAGGATGGATTTGACCAGTTGTTCCAAGAATTAGCCTTTAGTGTTGTTGACAATATGTGTTCAGAGCTCAATCTTCCATGACAAAAAGTGGCATTTTCTGTTACCCAGTGCTTCTTCCATAGTTTCTACTTGCAAAGCTTTCCTCTGCCCCATATTCTTTTAGAGTTGTATATAAAGTGAAATGAATGAATGTAAATTGGATCAACATCCAGACTTGTTTAAATATAGCAACCTGTAGACACTTTCCCCCTTTTTTTAAAAAAATCAAAATGCTGAGAATAGGTTGTTTGTTTTTAGAAACGATAATATTGTATCATTGTAACAAATGATACTTAAAAATCATTTAGTGTGAAATTGCGGATTAATCCCATAGGGACTAGGTATTAAGACTAGTCCAGCCCCTTTGGAGCATACAGATGGTGAATCTGAGATTTACAATAGGAACAATCACTGATTACATGCATGGATGTAACGGACAAAAAGACCTTCACAACTAAAGCACGGAAAATACAGTGGAGGTCCTAGTGCCTGACTTGTTCAGAATGCTCAACTTTTAAAATACCTATGTTTTATTCATCTTGCAAAAATGAAATTGTAATAGCCGACAAGCATGTATAGACATATGTACATATACGTATATTTATGCATATATGTGAAACTGTTTCCATTGATTAAATTTCAATTCCTATTTATTTTTTTTAGATCTATATTTAAAACTGAAGAGTAATAACTGGTGATGGAAATTTGGCAGATGTAAGTAGCAACCAACTCATTATTAAAACTAATAACTGCTGTTCGTTAATTCATTAACGAAAAAGTCATCATTCTCTGCATGGGTCAGGGTCGTTCACTTCATAAGAAATTAATCTTTGCTGAAAATGAAGCCTTTGACTGAGATTTTTAAAACTGTCACCCCACTTAGACACCAAATTATGTATTTGTGAAGGTGTTGACATTTAAAATAAAAAACTATATTTGTACATATGATTATAAATCGCTTATTAGCAAACACGGAACATCTTTTTCAAGACTCTAGAAATCCTGTTAAAGCTAATGTTTATTTTATACCATAGATCATTTAAAAAATAAAACAAATCCTCTGCTTAACTATTTCCTTTTATACTACAATATCCCCAAAGTTATGGGATTCTTATGCAACTTCTATACAAATAATCAAGCCAACTTTTCTTTTCTACTATCTTTCCTTATTGCTCAGTCGCAGATGTAAAGGTGAGAAACTTTGAGAATTACCTAATTTGGGAAAATAAATTGTTTACAAGAAAAGTTAGTTTCCTGGGAACTTGGAAAAATTGAATGCTACTCTCCCAGATGCTTAGACATTGTGAGCACAAAACATTTGTATCCAAATGTATTGTATTTTTTGATTCCCAAATGTGTTTTTTTCTCATTCTACATTCAGCCTATAATGAAGGAGATGGAGACAGAGAGAGAGAGAGAAAGAGAGAGACAGAGACAGAGACAGAGAGAAAGAGACAGAGAGAGAGACAGAGAGAGGCAGAAAGACAAAGAGAAAGACAGAAAGTCGGAGAGAGAAAATGTTTCACATGATATTTCTAGTCTTACTCTCGAAACAGTTGTGTGAGGAATATCCATGACATACATATTTGTCTGGGGGATCTGATACATTGTACCTTACCTTAAGGATAAGAGACCAGACTTCTTTTCCGAATTCATTAGGGAAACTTTCAGAGTGATTTTAAGAAGCAAAGTGGTGGGAAGAAGGACCTATTGTGAACTTCTCAGAATCGTTTGACACATGCTTGTGACGACTCCCTTTTTATAAAGCCTGCCCCCCAAGCTCTGGAGCTTGAATAACATCTTATTCAGGTTTGTCCTTGAGTTAGTAGTATTATTAGATCATCACTGAGGTTGAGAATTGCAGAGTATTCCCTGGGAAAATCCTATATTCCCAACTGCGGCAAATCTGGGATTGCTATTTTTAGAAAAGCATCAGAGACAGAAGCCCTGGAGATACCTAGATAAAAGACAGTCGTTGCCTTCAAGCAACTCACATTCTAATGGGGGAGATGATAAGCAAACTAAGTACAAATTCCATTCAGGAGAAATAATTGGAAATAATCTACAGAAGGAAGGCACTAGAATTAGGAGGGATTAGAAAAGGCTTCCTGTGGAAGGTGGGATGTTGGTTGGAACTTGAGGGAAGCCAGGAGACTGAGATGAGAGGGAGAGCATTCCAGGCATGGGGGGCAGCCAGAGAGAATGCCCAAATTTGGCAGTTGAACGGTCTTATTAAAGGAGCAGGAGGCCAATATTGATAGATAAAAGAGTACCCAGGAACTCCAATATATGAATGTCCATAGGGTGGGTGTTCAGAGAGGACCAGCATCTCTGGAATGAGGGCTTCTTATCTACCTTTGGTGTCCCCCTTCACCTGACTCTCACCTGGGGGTTCAAGAGGCTGGAGCCAGTCATCCTGATTTTTGTCTGGCCACTGAACTTCAATGCCTCTGGAAGAGAGAGTAAGGCCACCGATTTTGTGCAACTCTGCCTCACTTAAATCCAATTCACGGCGAATCAAGATGTTACTCTGTGGTGTCATTGGCCCTCTTTGAAAGGAAGGATGAACGGCACATATATGTATGGCTCTCTATATTTTTTACTAGTATGTGTGTGTATGTATATGTGTGTGTGTGTGTATCTGTCTTATTTGTGTTCCTATTCTACTCTCCCAGTGGGTCTGGGCTCTTATTTTAGGATTGTTCCCTTTAACAATGTAAGTCACAATCTTTTTTATGCCGGCTCATAATGTTCTTGTTCATGTTCTCTCATGAATTTGCCCTGCGGAATTCAGTTGACCTTGTAAGCCTTCCAAAGTGGCGTCAAATACTCCTTGGTCTTATTAAGTGACCAGTCTTGTTTTCTTTTCACTCTCTGGTGACATCATTTACTACTCTTCCTTTGTATCTCTTCATTTTAATATCTTGAAAATATTTTCCTTTTTCCCCCCAAATTGTGTGATTTTTCACTAAGCTTATTTATGTAATGATTTACTTGGCACCTCAGAGTTTTCTTTTAACATATTCCTTTCTTTTGTCTTCCTATATCAAATCAGTCATCAAATATAAAACAGGGCTCTGACCTCAAGACACTTACATTTTCTTAGGGGAATCTACCAGAGTAGATTTTAAAATATATGCAAAGTAAATACAAGGTAATTGGAGAAGGAGCTAGGAGACTAGGAGGAGGCATTAAGAGCCATGAGGATCTGGAAAGATCTCCTGGAAGGCATGACTTCTGAGAGGCAGAAGTAAGTAGGGGGAACACATTCCTTGCATAGGAGACAGCCTGAATGAAGACAGCAAGAAAGGAGGTGGGTTGTCATGTGAGAGGCACCAAAATCAGTTGATTTTTCTTTTTCAACATCTTCCATCTCTATCCCTTTGCATTCCTGCTACCACTAATCAGTCGGTCAACCATTACTTATTACATAGCTGCTGTGGGCCTGGCACCATACTAGGCACTAAAGATATAAAGGACAGCTCTCTTCTGTAGGAGCTCACCATCTATTAGTGGAAGCAGCATGCAAACAACCATGTACATATAAGATACAGATAACCTAAAATGCAGCTACATATTCCTATTTGGAATGAATATATTTATTTGAAGACTTGGATATATACATTAAATCTGTCTAGTTCAAGTGCCTTAACATCCCCCAACATACCTTCCCACCCTTTTCCCCTACAACAGCAGCTACAAAACAATGTGCTATGACTTTAGCCCAGTGCCTGGCAAGTAGTAAATGAAAACTCAGGGACCGTCAGGAATGAGAACCCAGGATGATCTTTTATTTCTCTAGCATATCCTGAAAACCAGCACTCCAATGCAGCATGTCAGGGATCTCTGCTTGCCCCCCTCCACTCCTCCCCACTCCAGTAATCTACTAAACAAATGATTTCACAGAATTTAACTTCTTGCCTCACCAATCCATCCTTCCTTTAAGCACAAGATTAACCTTTTTTAAACACTGCTTTCATGATGGTATTGACTCCTCAAAAGCCTTTAATTTTATATTAATTAATTCTATTAACATTAATTTCATATTTTTATTTAATAGCCTCCTCCTTAAGGATAGACAATAAGGAGGATAATATCCAAGCTCCTAACTTGACATTCGAGGATTTTCACCATTATCAGCCCACAACCTACCTTGCCAGTCTTCCATTACTCCAGTGTCACTTTACTGCAGCCAAAGCTAGTCCATTCACTAACCCTTAAATATTTCTAGTGCTTTCCCATCTGTTTTGGCTCAGACTGCTTTTTTCTTTCCTTTCTACCTATGCAAATCCTACCCACTCAACTCCCCCTCTTAAGACATAGTGGGAAATCCATTCATACTCCAAAGAGATCAAAGAAAGAGGAAAAGGACCCATGTGTACAAAAAACATTTATAGCAACTGTTTTTATGGTGGCCAAGAACTGGAAACAATGAGGATGCCCTTCAGCTGAGGAATGACTGAAAAAGCTGAGGTATATGATGAAAGGGATGACTTCAGAGAAGTCTGGGAAGATTTGTGTGAACTGATGCAGAGTAAGTGAGCAGAATTAGGAGAAGAGTGTAATATACTGTAATAAGTACATTTAAACAATGTTAAGAACCCCGGCCAATGCAATAACCAGCCATGATTCCAAGGACCAAGAGATAATGACATTTGCTATCTACCTCTTCACAGGGAGGTGTTGGTGCTTAATGAGACGTACTTTTTGGACATGACCAATGGAGAGATTTGTTTTCTTTGACCGTGTATTTTATTTTCCTTTCTTTTCCTTTACATTAGAGGGCTAGGAAGAGAAAGAGAGAAACATTTTGTTAATTGAAAAAGACATAATTTAACTACAAAAAGAAGAAAAAGCCTTGGATTTGAAGTCAGGGAAATCTTCATTCAGATTCTCTGCAGCCTTGGGCAAGTTACTTCCTCTTTCCAGGCCTCAGTTTCCTTAAGTGAATGGGATAAAATTGAATGGGATGATATCTAAATCAATAAACACTTTTCATTAAGGAACTGCTAAGTCCTTCCCATTTTTTTTACATCTGTGAATGTGAGTTCACACCTAGGCTTGGATCCTTCCTTATTAAATCTTTCCAGATTATTCTAGTGTCTAGGGAAGACCTCTGGTGTGATGGCTGCTGACCCCTTTTCAGGGCTGTTTGTCCATCTTTGGTGTCCATCTGCTACCCAACACTTGTCTATAGCTTCAAGAAGCTGCAGCATATGTAACAACCATACCCTGATTTGGTAAAACTGTCTCAGGGCCTCAAACCATCAGTGAGTTGGGGGCAGGAGAGTGTTTACCCCAAGCATGTGAAGACTTGTGAAGAGTGAGCAGATGAGAACAACTTATTCTGATGACCATGAAGGAGGCTGAAGTAGACACTGTGGAGCACTTAGAGCTTGGTCAGACATCAAGGACCCCAAGGTCATCCACTGCATCCTAGGCCACCACCAGTTGTCTTGATTGACTTTTGTCTTTCCACTGGACTTCAATGACTCAGGAAGAGAGAGTGAGACTGATGACTTCATGCAACTTTGCCTCACTTAAATCCAACTCACACCCAAGTCAAGTCATCATTCTTGAGGTCATCAGTTCTCTTTGAAAACGAAGGATGAGCTACAACAATGGCCCGTAATGAACTCCTCTTCCTCAGAACTCACATCGATGTAACAGCTGGCAGTTTGCAAGACACTTTCCTCATGACACCATTATGAGCTAGGAAGAGTAAGCATTTCACAGATGTGGAAACTAAGGCTTGAGTTTTTAATTGGTTTTCCCAAGATCACACCATTAGCAGAGGTAGAAGCTGGGCACAGTTTGTTCATCTCCAGTGGTCTTTCCATCGTGGTTTTCTCTAGAGGGCTAAGCTGCAGCGTTCTTGTCTGTGTCAATTTGTGTTAATTTGTCTTGTCTGTGTTAATTTGGCTATCAACTGTGTATATAGCATCCATTTTACTGAAAACTACCAGTTTACAAACAGATCACATAATAGTAATCCAATGCATTTTCCTACTGAATAGTGTTTTGGGATGGTCCATAAATACAATTTAAGTCACAGTGTGATAAAGTAGTAGCATTGACACATGTGGTAGACAACAGTTCTATTGCTATAATTGTTGGAGGTGACAAAAACTATCTAGTTTAAATGGTTTAACACCATTAACGTCCCCTTGCCCCCTCCACACACCTTTTCTCCCCCAACAATAACAAAGCAATAGGAGGGGATGACCTTGTGCCATCATGCAGGCTGAGCGGGCCTCTGCTCCTCGGTGTTTATCCCAGGTGAAGATGGAGATGTTGGAGTAGCATGAGCACCCCACATTGGTTTGTGGGTGGCTTTCCCCAGCCTAGAGAGAAGCAGGCGATCACTTAATTAAGCAACAAGGCATAAGAGTATGGGATCTGTCCACCAGGTGGTGCTAGACTCAAACCTTGGCCAGGTGACTTTGCCACTGAGCAGCTGGGGCTAATTAATATGTTCCCCAGAGGTGGGGGTATCCCTCTGCCCATCCCAAGGTGCTTGCCTACTTCTCCTTCCCAACTTCTCCGATTCTTATGGGTCCCAGGATGATACCAAAGGAAATTTATCATTCTGAAATATTAAAATTATGGAAATCTTCATTGACTCACCCCTCCCTCATGTCTGGGAAATTTCCTTCAATCTGACCAACATTTATATTAGCAAGATCATCCATACTGTGACCACACATGACTGGCCTAAGAAAGATTAGAGAGAGGGGCCTGAGTGGCTTGGAGTAGGATTAGGACTGTACTTAGATGATACTCAGAGAAGGTGACTTTTGTCATTTTTTCATCTTTTACCATTTTTACAAACTCCTACTCAATTCTGTTCTGATAAGTTCTCTTCACTGTAGCCTTGATCCTGCCCTGCTCACTGGGTAACTGAAGGTGAAGTCAGAAAGCAGCGGAAATCTTTGTTTCTGTCTGTGTATCTCTGTCTTTGTGTCTCTTTCTGTGTCTCTCTTTCAATCCGAGATCCTCCAGGGCAGAGGAAGACAAAACTGGGGCATTTGGGTGCCTGCATAGTTTTTTGCCTTCTCTCCGTCAAACCGACATATTTTTTTCCTTTTGAAAAAAGGAAATTAAGGATGCAAATAATTCGATGAGTTGAACCCCACAAAATTAAATAAATCTCTTTATGCATAGATTGGTTGTTGTCCTTCGTTTTGGAAGAGGATCAAAATGATATCACCATGTTTATGTGTAGATAAAGGCTGGCTAAAGAGGTAATGTCCATTTAAATGGAGATTCCAAAGATTTATTAGGACTGCTATGGATTTAGAAGTAGATGGTTCTCTTTTTCCATGATATAGACGGATAACTAGTACTATTCTTATTCTTATTAACTGTGAATAAGGTAACTTTTTAGTTGCCCAGAGGGAGGAAAGTGAATTTGAGAAGCTCTAGCTGTAAATTTAGGAATGAATTGCCTGAGGTGTAATTAACTTAAGAGTAACACTAGGCTGCCAGAAAAAAATGGAACCCTGAAGGGTAAGAAAGGAGGTGGTGGGCAAAAGATTCTGAGTCAGAAACCAGGTGATGTAATTGCTCCAAGAAAATTGATTACCATACAGAGTGAGGGAAAGGGCAAGGGAGAAATACCTAATAGGCTAGAGTAAGTGAAAGAGAAGGGTGAAAAAGAGTTTTTGAAACACCTAGGCATTGGGCAGAAGGAAAGAAACTATGACAAATGCAAACAAGTACTATTACTCAAGTCTCCTGACTTCTGATCAGTCTTTTCCACTGTTGTGATCCACATTGCCTGAAATTCCATCCGTTAGAGACTTATCAGGCTTGCCAAGCATTTGCCTTTAAAAATTTAGCCCTCACTAAAAATTTTGGTAGCCTCTTAACAGGAATTAGTTCAGTCTATTGCTTTCTTACCAACATGCAGCTTAGACTAACTGGACTGGGAGAGAGAGTAGAAGAACTGGTTTTAGAAGGGAATGGGATGAAGAAGAGACAGGGAACATTGGAACTTTGAATACTTCCAGGAGGAGGCTATTCTAGGGATGTGGCATTGTAGTGGGTTTACGGAAGTACAAGGACATTGAGGATGTAGAGACTGGTAAAGGGTGGGCACAGAAGGCTAAGTAGAGGATGCCTAAGGGAGACCCTTTATTTCAAATTAGCCTATGGCTGTTCCAGCATCCATGAAATGGAAGGGAAATCTCCCTTTCCTGCTTTTCCCCTTTGCATCCAGGGCTCCAAACTCAGGGCATTACAGTATGAATTTATTGACATTTGTGGGGCTAGCTTGGGAGTCTCTCCACCATTAAGAACTTTTTTTTTTTGGTGGGAAATTGCTTTCTGAGATGCCAGGTTACTCTTGTGCTTTTGGCACGCAATCTATTGTTAAGTCAGGAGCTGTCTGCAGTGCACAACTTTCTGGTCCTTGTTTTCCCATGGATAACTCAGCGATCATTCTAGTTTTCCAAATTCGTTATGGAGGACTGTTGATGTGAAATAGATCCAATCCTTTGAGATTTATTGACAGGCTGTTGTTTTCTCTCACGAGGAGCTAGCTGTATACAAGATAATTAACTGACATGTTGGTGGTCATCTGACATGTTATTCATACTGATTATCCCATCAGGTTTTACAATAAATATGCCAAGGGGCATTTCTTTCCTTATGCTCCAGGTTGCTTTCCTGTACCAGTATTTGCCACGATAGTCATATGAAACTATAATAATTGTGATAATATCACACTTGTGACAACAACATAGCTAGCATTAGCATTAGAGTTTTAAGGTTTGCAAAGAGTTATACAAATATTATCTTTTTTTTCTCAGTATGATCTTGATTTTACAATGAGGAAACTGAAGTAAAGTTCTTACCTACTGCCACACAACTAGTGAGTATCTGACTTGAGGCATGACTATCTGACTTGAGGGACGAGCATATAATTTCCACATTGAAGAATGGAAGATCCCGGTTCTTCGGGACTTTGTACAAAATTCCTTTGGAGAAATATGTGGTCACCGCTCATGGAGGGATATAAGGAGGCTAAGGAAATATGAGTTATCAAAATCCCAACAATGAAAGAAACCTACGAGGATAGGATCTGTACATTGACAATGAAGTTGATGCACGCATTGCCAGAATTAGCTCAGTGTTTGGGAGACTCTGAAGAAAGGTTTGGGAGAGAAGAGGTATTAGACTGACTGCCAGACTGAAGGTCTACAGAGCCGTTGTGCTGACTTCATTGTTATATGCCTGTGAAACATGGACAGTCTACTAGCGCCATGCCAGGAAACTGAATCACTTCCATTTGAACTGTCTTTGGAAGATTCTGAGGATCACCTGGCAGGATAAGGTACCAGACACTGAAGTCCTTGCCTGAGCTGAACTGCCAAGTATTCAGACTATGCTTCAGAGAGCACAACTCTGATGCGCTGGCCACGTTGTTCGAATGCAAAATGCACACTTGCCAAAAAGACTATTTTATGAAGAGCTTGCATGAAGCAGGCGATCACATGGTGGCCAGAAGAAGCAATACAAGGACGCTCTCAAGGTCTCTCTCAAGAACTTTGGATTTGACCGTGCAACATGGGAGACACTGGCACAGGACCATGCAGCATGGCGTGCCCACATAAGAAAAGGTGCTGTGCTCTTTGAGCAAAGCAAAATTGAGACAGCACAAAATAAATGCAAGATACACAAATTTGGGATATCCACCCCAAATATTCACACGGACTATCTGTGTCCAACCTGTGGTAGATTGTTCTGAGCTTATATTGGTCTGATCAGCCACAGTCGGGCACACTAAAATTTTTCTTTACAATGGTGATGTCATTTTGGTCCTCTTCCAAGATGAAGGACAACCACCAGTGAGTACCTGAGTCTGAATTTGAACCTGTCTTCCTGACATTGTGTCCAGAACTCTTTCTATTGCACCAGCTAGGTACCTCAGTAGACAGTTTTTTCAAATAAGGTATTAATATGCCAAGTGAGCATCATGATTCATATTGAAGGGAAAGATGTATGAATAGAATAAATATTCTTTTTCTTTTTATTAAGATTTTTATTTTAAGAACTTTTAAAATATAATCTTATATCTTGTATTTTTAATCAACCTTTTTCAGATCTGAGGAAAGGCCAGCTGTCACTTGAAACGTTTTTGAATTGAACCGCATCATTGATAACTCTTTTTCATGATTAATTTCTTGTCTTACTAACTTTATGTAAATGTCTTTTATTTGCTGTTGTATAAGAAGTCCTTGTGCAGTCCAAGGAGATGGCCCCTTTGGCCCCGTTAGTCTGCATTGTTCCCTTCCTGAAGAAGTTAATCAAATTTGTTAGGCATGACCTCTCTCCATTGTGAGTCCGTGTTCTCTGTCTTTGACCAGCTTGTACCTGCCCAAATGTTCTCTTCTTTCCTACTATAAATTGTTCCCATAATTGTTCTCATTGTTAAAGGCAGGCATGAGTTTGGACTTTTCTGGATTCCTTTTTGGTCCATTTCCCCACTCTTAAAGTTAGTTTGGTTTGTGCCCTTCTGTCTATAGAAAAGAAGGTTGTGTTGTTCAGTCGTGTCCGACTCTTGGTGACCGCGTTTTGGGTTTTCTTGGCAAAGATACTGGAGTGGTTTGCTGTTTCCTTCTCCAGCTCATTTTATAGATGAGGCAAACACAGTGAAGGATTTGCCCAGGGTCACCCAGCTACTACGTGTCTTAAGGTCAAATTTGAACTCAGTTCTTCCTCCTCCATTGCACCCTTTAGCTGCCCATGTTGTCATAACAATACACAAAGGACCAGATTTACTCCAATTATAAAAATAAAATAACTTTGTTGTCTTAATAGTTACTTAAATTTTTAATTTAAAATTTTTGTACATGCTGATATCTTGTCCTAATACTTTTGGAATAGTGATTCAACTATATAACCAAAAAAAAATACACAAACTTTTATGTATTGGTAAAAAAACCTTTTATACTTTTCGTAATAAAATAATATTTTATCCTATAATAATATTGTGATGAATATGCTTGTTTATCAGAGCAAAACTTCTCAAAATATATTTTCATGGCTACTTATAATTCCTTTTCAAACATTAATATGCATATATACATGTATGTATGACAAAATATAAATGCACACACACAAATATTCTTTTTAACAGCTACGCAGATATCTACACACCTCATTTCACATATATAAGATGTTACTAACAGCAAAAAAAATCACTCTGTTTAATATACCAGAGAACTCTTTATCCAATCAATAAGATTTTTTTTCAGTTTTAAACACTCATTTTAACATACATAATCAGCCAATATATCCACAATAATTTATTAAACGATCATTATGTGCCTAACGTTGTCCATGGTCTTAGACATAGAAAGACAGAAAAAGAAACTGTTACAACCTTATAGGACTTGTCTCTTAGGTCTATAAGTCAATCTTGTACAGATGAAATAAGATCAAATGTGTCATATTTGTTCAGGGTAAATGGCTTCCTTATCCATTCACATTTCAAAATATTTGGGTCTGTAAAGTGAGAACTGCTTCTGTAGACGAGTCAGGTGTTTCATTTTGCAAGGTAAATATTTTTTAGATTGGGAAACATGTGAAAACTATTTAATAAATGTATTATATCTATAGCATTAACTTTTTCATAAGTGTGGTTACATTATTTTTTGAGTTCAGAGTATTAATTTGAGGACCTTGCATTGCTTTATAGAATATTCAAGTTTTTCAAAAATGCCCACCAAATATGCAAATTTCAGGAGGAAACTTTTCTTTCAAAACATTTTTTTGTCATATATAATGGATTCAGTTCATCTTTATTATCACTAAGAAAAATGTGGCTTTTTTTCTTTTAGCTCAAATACCCTCCACAATACTTTGGCTCAAGCATTTTTTTCCCCTGTAATATCAAAGTGCCCTATGCCATATCCCCATATCATCACACAGCTTTGCAAAAACTTCTCCTTTTAATGAATGGTTTTTATTTTAATTTAAAATTTTTTATTTGTTTTAATCAGCTAAGATCTGCCTTCTCACTCTTCCACCCCACTTTCCCAAATGAGAACATAGGAAAAATAAAACCTGTTACAAATATGTATAGTTACTCAAAATAAACTTCCACATTGGCCATGTCCAAAAAAGTAAATTTCATTCTGCTATCTGGGTCCTTCACTTCTCTATCGGGAGGTAGCATGTTTCCTTGTTAACCCCCTAGAATCCTAGTTTGTGATTGCCTGGTAAGACTTCTACATAATAATATTCCATCACATTTATATACATCAGTTCTTCAGTTTATGGGCACTCTGTCCAATTCCTGTACTTTTCTACTTCCAAAAGGGTTATAAATATCTTTATATATCCTGAAACTTTATTTGGCTTAAAACTAATCTTTCCCTTAATCTATACTCCATCTAATGCCCCCTTTCTCCCCATTTCCTTGTAGAATAAAATGTATTTTTGCATCTAACTCTGTGTATGTGTACTGCTTTGTCTTTCATTTCCTCTTTTGACTAGTTCATATAAGTGTGAGGTGGGGCAGCTAGGTGGTGCAGTGGATAGAGCACCAGTGTAGGAATCAGGAGGACCTGAGTTCAAATTTCACCTCAGATACTTGACACTCACTAGCTATGTGACCTTGGGCAAGTCCCTTAACCCCAATTACCTCATCCTGGGTCATCTCCAGTCATCCTGATGAATATCTAGTCACTGGATTCAGATGGCTCAGGAGGAGAAGTGAGGCTGGTGACCTGCACAGCCCTCCCTCACTCAAAACAAAGTCAAGTGCAAGTCATGTCATCACTTCTCTGATGGCATGGTCTTCTTTGGCAACGAAGGACAAACACACACACACATACATAAGAGTGAGGTACTGGTCCCTTCCAATCCCCTCCTCCTTGTTTGTAGATGTCTATGTGTATACATGTATATACCTTTTTTTCCCAATTTCTATAACATTTTAATTTAAAGGTTTATAAGGCTCTTTCCCTTGTGTGAGGTAGATAGCCCAAATTTTATTATCTCATATAAATATATAAAATGTCTTATGTATAAGGAAACTGAAGGTCAGAGGATTTGCTCGGAGTACATGGATACTGAATATCAGACCCCAAATTTATACCTAACGTTCTCTAATGGTATCTATTTCCACTTTGACCTCTGAGTTTCTAAGAGATCTGGGCAACTATCCTTAAAGCTTTTTAAGAAATTTATTATCTAGTCTCTATTTTTGGTCAGAGCATTCAGGTAGCCCAGTGATTCTTAAATTTTTCCTCCTCAGTCTTTTTTCTAGGTGAGTTGTTTTTGCTATGAGATACCTTACATTTTCTTCAGTTTTTGAGCCTTTAGGCTTTGTCTTAACATTTCTTCTGTTTGGTCCACTCTAATTTTCAAGGAGTTTGTTGCTTGGGCAAGGTTTTGTACCTCTTTGGCCAAGCTGTTAATTCCCTTTCTAATTCTTTTTTTCCATAGCTTTCATTTCTTTTCCAATTTTTTCCTCAAGTGTTCTGATTTCATTTATAAAAAGCATTTTTCGCTCTTTAATTCTTCCTTCATCTCTTGCAGGACTTCTGGTTGAGTTTGAGCTCAAGCTGTGTTCTTTTGGAGGCAATGCTTGTAGACATGCTGGGGTTAATTCTCTCCTTCTGTATTTCCATCTTGAGCATCCCTTCACCATAATAGCACATTTTGGTGGGGTTCTTTTTTGTTTGCCCAGTCTTCCAACCTACTTCCGGATTTCAGACTTGATGTTCAGGGCTGGTCTTAACCAGACTTCTGGAGGGCAGGACTGATGTGATCCTGTTGTAGCTTCACTGGGATACTGAGTTTCATGTTATTCCAGGATCTCAGGCAGGCTGGGAACTTTCACACTTTTAGTGCTCCCTAAGTCATCTGACCTAGAACAAAGTCTGACCTCTTCAAGTTCCTGACCTGGTTTCAGTTTATGTAAGAGACATATTCCTCAATACACTTGGCTGTCTCCAAAGCATTCAATATGTCCAAATTCAGGAAGGGTCACATTTTTAACTAGGTCTCATAGACCAGTGTTTTGACTTGATATCAATTAGCTCTGGCAGTACAGGTTCCAATAAAATTCTCTTACATTATATCTTTTTCATTTTGAAAATCTGACAAGCATATTGAAAACTTCACTTGTGGCATTGCAACAACATATTGTACACATGTAATCAAATGAGCATCTTTAACAAAGTCTGTTGCTTCATCCATATGTAATGCAAAATGGGAAGATTTTAGTTTCTCAATTATTCAATTAAAAAAAGATCTTTAAACATGGATAATTCTCCTTTTCGCTGTGTTCTCTATAAGTGAACATTCAAAGTTGCTCGGCCTATGGTTTGCCTGCCACTGTGTTGATAGCTTATATTCATAACGCAATAGCACTAGGCAAGCATTATAAAGTCTTACATGCTAGGCATTGTGCTGAGCATTGGAGATACAATATAAGCAAAAAGAAAGTCTTTGCCTTCAAATTATAGTGGGGATGTTATAGTGGGGGACAAAACCACAAAAAAACCCAGAAAAGCTGGAGTCAGCAAGGGAAGAAAGGGTAAAGTGGTAAAATCCAGAGACTCAGAAATACTGCCAAGAGGGGAAATAAGGGAAGTCCAAACTGGGCCCATCCCAAAATGGAGGCCCCAGAAGGGCCTCATCATTAATGTGGCAGAGGAATGTACCAGGGTGAGAAAGTCCCAGGTGTTGAGAAAAATCACACGGTGAGAAGGCAGATGAGGGGAACGAAGAATGGCCAGGCTGGGCACCTACATTAAGCTTATTAAATGAGGTTTTATATGCTTAGGAAATCTGTGATGCAAACAATCTTTTGGATGTCACAGACATGGGTTTTTAAGCTTGTTTTCTCATTTAAAAAAAAATCTAATTTTTGTTGGAAAAATAATCATGTCTTGCCATTGGCTTTTGCCTGTACACTTTTAAGATATCATTTCAATTGATCTGATTTGTACATTTGAGGCAGGGGTCACCAAACTATAGTCCACAAACCAAATTTGGCTGTTGCCTGTGACCCATGAGTTCCGTGCTTACTCAGATGGCTAGATTTGACTTTCTGGATGTAGTTGGCCCTCCCTTGATCTAAAGCATTTATATAAAACAAATGTGATGGTCTTTTCTCTCCATCAAGATCTGACTGCTGCCATTTTCACTGGTTGAAATTCACATTCCCCCATCCCTAGAATTCTCCTTCCTTGTCTCCTCCCCTTTTCTTCCCTGGCTTCTAGTCTCACCTAAAATATCCCTTTCTACAGGACCCCTTTCCTGATTCCCCTTAATTCTAGCACCTTCCCTATGTTGATTATTTCCACTTTCTTCTGTCTATAGCATGTTTGTCCACAGTTGTCTTCCCCATTAGACTGTAAGCTACTTGAGGATGGGAATGATTTTTGCCTTTCTCTGTATCCCTAGTTCTTAGTATAGTGCCTGGCATACAGTAGGTGCTTAATACATGCTCGTTACTCATCAGCTGTTGGTGAATTCAAATTATAGGTCTGGTTGATCTCATTTTCTGAATTTTATTTTCTTTTTGCATATCTGCCACTTAAACCATCTCTTTTGCCTTTGCTTACACCAGTTCTTTCTGTTCTGTGGATTTTTCTTTCTAGCAAGTTATATATTTATCCATCATGAATGAAGGGAGAAGATTTCTCTTTTAAAAAAATAGTAACAATAAAGCATTTTAGACATTTCAATGTAATTGTCAAAAGGTTTAAACTATTATCTGTAACTGTTCTTGAGTAATTTCAATTTTTAAAAATTGGAAGTTTGGGGGAAACTAGCTCATTTTATCATACTTGCCAAAATGAATGATGCTGAGCAATATGACATGTTATGATAATTTTAACTTCCGTGCAATGAGAATTTCATTCCAAGTTGACGCATTTTATGTTCAAGTTCAGCAAGCATCCCCATGCCATGACTCATCTGTGTTACGAGTTAATGGTGAAAGAGGCAGATTGACAGATTCCACCCACATGGAGATTTGACAAGTGGTGACTAAAATTTGACCTGATTTGCACATGCCATGTTAAATAATCTGTGTCTTGCATTTTCTGTCAGTTGGGGCTGGTTTGCCAACTCAGTCTTGCTTTCATATGAACTTTGATTTCCTTAAAAAATGTGGATGTTTTTAGGCACAAGTTATATTTTTAAATAGCTAATTGTTTTAACCAGTACCATAATGCCTCCCCTGGGAGGATCTTTCCCCCACAAATCTGGAAAACTTTACCTTCTACCATGCTGCCCAAGGTCATCTCAGACCGGAAGCATGATGTTAGAAAACCCATTTCACTTCTTGGGACATTAAAATGAAGAGGTCAGAGGTCAGACTAGGTAAAGAACCATGATTACTAAATTCCCTAAGTAAGCATCATGGTCTATAAATATGAATGTGTCTGGTTTGTTTGCTTTTTTGGTAGCTATATTTAAGTTAGAATATTTTGAGTCTGTCATTGGCCAATGAGGAAGGAAAGTAATTTGCTCATTAATGTAATGGCAACTTAGAATTGGAACGTAAGAAAATAAGAAAAAAATTAATTGGGGTACTGTGAGTAACTAGGAAATATCCAAGTAGAAAAATCCTAAAATTCACTAATTTCCAATGCACACATGATGAAGTCAGTTATGTTTCTCTTATGTCTGGTCATTGCAAAAAGGTTTTTATCTCTATAAAAAACATATTTGGTTGAGTGCAACAGAATCTAACATGATGAATTAACATAATATGCAATAGAAAAAAATCTTGTGGGGGTTATATATGTTCTTTGGGAGATGAGGTACTTCCTACTTCCTTATTTAATAACTGGATTCTTAAAGGCTTTTTAAGCTTGACTGACCCGTGTTTTGTTGCCATGGCCTATCCCAATGACCCCTACCAAGACCCCTGTCCCAGTTCGTCCATCAGGGAAAAATGAATCTATTTTAGGCGCTATCAGTCCCCATTATCTCTAATTGGGTCTGGCGGTTGGAGACAGGCCTCATTATTTTTAATTGGGCACTATAGTTCTAGAGTTAAACTATACATAATTTAATGCTGGTAACTCATATACATTTGTATGGGAAGTTCAAAGTAAAAATGCAATGGGAGATTTTTAAAATATTGGTGTTTTTTTTGTACTGATTTCACCCAGCCATTCTAGGATTGTTACACTTTGGAAACAAGATGAGTGGGGATTCATAGTATCTGGACAGCACACTTTGAACAGCTGATGGGTTTTTAAGGCATGAATGAACGAATGAATGAACTCTGCATCCACACACATCATTTGACTGGCTTCCCACTAACATCATTTGAAGATGGTTTAACCTATAAAATGTGGGTGTGGCTGGATTGACTTCATAGAGAGTTATTTATTCTAGCTTACTATAACACTTTTCTATAAATTAACACTTCATGCTTTTTTTACTTCCCTTTGCTTTGCTATATTTTTTGCAGTCTCAGTCAATGGAACTAGGAAATATACTTCAGAAGAAGCTATCAAAACATTTCCATTAGGATCACTGAATGTAAACAGTTCCTGGTTTTCCCCGTTTCTAAACAAAAAAGCATCTAAAATTTCTTTAAAAGTTCATAAAACCATAATTCCTCTTCTGGGCCCCCACCCCTGCGTCTTGCTAACAGCAACAGTGATGTTTCTTGGAGATGCTCTCACTTTTTCCAAAGAGTATTTGAGGACTCATTTCCACTTGAGAATGAGGTTCAGCAACTGAGCACTGGGCAGGACCCTCAG
Organism: Bettongia penicillata ogilbyi; assembly: GCA_023548195.1. Taxonomy (NCBI): domain Eukaryota; kingdom Metazoa; phylum Chordata; class Mammalia; order Diprotodontia; family Potoroidae; genus Bettongia; species Bettongia penicillata. The sequence continues at coordinate 1,308,445 of JAJHZJ010000063.1, forward strand.
TAGGCCAATGTGGGGGTCTTCTTGCAAAACATTCCTATGAAAAGTCCTGGCCCTCCCAGAATCAAAAGCTTCTTGTGAGGAAGGAAGACCACTTGGGAATAGAGACTTCAGAAACACATTTTACTTGCCTTTGCCTCCCAGGAATATTTCCTAGACCTTTCAGAAACAGAGAAAAACACTTCCAAGTTCCCCTAGAACACCAAGGAGCCCTGATAGGGACAGCTGCAATTCTGTCACTGCTGTAAACTGCATTTCTGTTGGTTATAACTTCATGTCAAATGGGAGGGGGGGATTGTTTTGATTTGGGTTTGCGCTTTTTTTTTGACTCAGAGTAATGGCATAACCACACCTTCTTGTGAGCCTTTCTGTGTCTAATGACTCCCTCCTTCAAAAATTCTTTTTGCTTGTGGTAAGAGATATCAAATATGGATCATCGCTGACTTTGACTGGTCTTTCACCAATTAAAATACCAGGACTTGTCACAGCCTTTACCAAATTTATACCTGATGAACTAAGTGGGGGGAAAAGCAGCATATTTGCTGTCAATGAGAAATAAATAGATTAGGGGAATGCATTTCACGGAACCTCGTTTGTGTCTTGGATATTCAGTAGTACTGATGGAGTGTTTGGGTAAATTGAGAGAATGTACCTTCTAAAGAAAGCCTAGGAGATTGGTTTGCTTCAGGACTTGGGGAAGTGCTAACTAATTATTGATTATGCACTTTCAGGAGTGAGAGGGGAAGGGGTCCCATTACTCTACTCCCCAACCTGCCTCCTCCATGCAGGTTCATGGCCTAATGAACCAGAGAAGGCACGACGTGCTCATTCCCTTCCCTTGATGCCCTGGTTGACCAGGGATTGCAAAGATAAGCTGTTACTCAATTAAGCTGATAAATACTCTCTCCCAGGAACTGCTGGCAGCAACCTCAGGTGCAGGCCTCCCCAGGAGCAATACAGGAGCTCTAGGGCAGCATTTGTCCAGTAGGGGAGCCCTTTTCACTTTAGTAAGCCAGTCAACCCAAATAAGCATTGATTAAGCACTTACTATGTGCCAGTCACTTTAGTAAACTGGGGATATAAAGAAAAGCAAAAATAGATCATTCTGTCAAAGAGCTCTCATTCTGATGGAGGCAACAACATGCAAATAATTAGTTACACACATATGTTTGTAAATTAATAATAATATCTTTTATTTTAATTTTCTAAATTTATGGAATAAAACATATCCATAACATAGTATAATAAAAAAGATGATTACACATGAAACTGTGAATCTACTATATATAACTTATTATACCTTTTAAAGATATAATAAAGTTTTCATGTAGGTTTCTTTTTTCTTCCCTCCTGCAAACTAGTTATCTACCATTAGACACAATTAAGTAGATAGATAGATAGATGTATGTACATATGTATATATATGTGTATATATGTATACATATATACACACATATACACATGCAATATTATATATATGCAAATTTATTATATATGCATGTTTCCAAAACTATTCAATACATCTATTTATCAATTCTTTCTCTGGATGCAAATTTATATATAATATATAAATTATGTTATGTTAAAATATATTTATCTGTGTACTATTTATATGGTGCTTTTACAAATATTCTCTCATTTGAGTCTCACAACAGCTGTGTGAGGTAAGTTCTGTTATGTTTCCCTTTTTACATGTGAGGAAACTGAGGCAACAGGTTAAGTCACCTGCCTGGGGTCATGCAGCTAGTAACAAATTGAGTCAAGATTTGAACTCAGGTCTTCCCTACTTCAAGTCCTTTGTGCTTCCTTTTACATAGACATATGCATATATCTGTGTATGTATCTATACATATACACAAATGTGTATATGTACATACATTATACATAGAGAGAAGAGACAATGGAGAGAGAGAAAGAGAAAAAACAGAGAAAAGGCAGGCATAGAGAGAGAGAAAGAGGAAAGAGAGAGACAATGAGAAGATGGAAGACAATCTGAGAAGGGATGGCACTCGCAGCCTGGACTAGGAAGAACTGGAATCCCACTTCTTCCATGTGGGATTTGACCTGAGTCTTGAAGGAAGCCTGAGAAACTAAGAAGTAGAGAGAACAGTGAGTCTTCCAGGCAGGGGCAGGGACTGCAAGAGCAATTTCATGGAGCTGGGAGTTGTTCCCCTCCCAAATCTAGGTGGCGATATGAGGTATCCTCCCTTGTGGGAGAGTCCACTTCCCTTTCTTAGGGCGAGAATGGGCTCCTTGCTTTTTACTTATAACAATATACAATGTTGTTGATATGTTTGCAAATATTTCCTCTGGTGCATCAGATGGGTGGGATTACACAATGAAAAGTATTTAAAAGAAAAAAGATACTTTTCTCTCTCCTTTTGGAGGTGCATGTTCAATCTTATTTTGGTTCACTTTTTTTTAGAATAATTATTTTGGTTTCTAAAATTTAAGAAAGTATCTTTGTGGATACACTTGAACCAAAAATGAATTTCTCTTTGTACAACTGCATCTTCTACCTACAGTCTCTTTGCTGTTAGCACAGTGAGGCAGTCAAGAGCCCCAGACTGGAAATTAAATGAGACCTTAATTCCTTTCACACTATCTGGGTGATCTTGAGTCAATCACTTCCCTTTCTGAGCCTCCATTTTCTTATCTGTAAAACAGAGACAATGGTGGGTCCACTCCCTACCCCAGGGGGTGACTGTACGGAGATTGCTTCCTAAATGGCACTGTACTTCAGACTTGCTGCAAGTGTGTGGACCGTGGATCAGTTTGACAAATCATTAAGGCAACCTGTGAAAGCTGAGCCCACTCACCGATCAGGCTGCTCAGTGAGCTGCCGGTCTGTCCCCACAGAAGCATAGCCTTCATTTCACGGTCAAGCCCAAATATTCTCTTCCCTATCTTTTCTCCACCTTCTTCATTATTGATGTAACTGGTATCTGACCCGTATGTTGATGCCACCAACTTGCTTGGCTGAGGAAGTTCTCCCAAGTAGAGAGAAGAGGGAGGGATTTGACTTCCAGGAGAGCGGTGGTGACCACGAACTCCAAGGCTGCTCAGAGACTCAGCAGGTAGAGAGCTGGCCCCAGAGTCAAGAAGACTTGAGTTCAAATCCAGCCTCAGATGCTTCCTAGCTCTGTGACCCTGGGCAAGTCACTTTACCTCTGTTTGTCTCAATTTCCTCATGTGTAAAATGGAGACAATTACCCCATTTTACCTCCCAGGGTTGTTGTGATGATCGGATGAGATACTGTTTGCCACAGTGCTTTGTAAACCTTAAGGTGCTATTTAAATGCTAGCTAGTATTATCGTTATTATTGAAACCATGGAGCACATGTCACATTCTGTAACTTATTTCTGTAGGCTCACCATGGATTGCCTACAGAAGTCTTCATAGAGGCTTATCAGTCTCAGCTACTTGCTCTTGCCCTGTTTGGTGGGTCCTTTGCTTACAGCATCCAATGAGAGTCAGTGTTATGAGAGAAGAGGCCATGAGGCCTTCTCCCCTTTGAAGCGGTATGACCCCGTGAAAGGGACCTTGGTCCTTGACCGAGTTGTTCTTCCGTTTCAGACAACCGAGACTGGAGCTTCTGACCAAGTGAATTTGAAAGGTCGGGGGAGCTCTCCAGCATTTCAGCATCCTAGAATCTGGGTACCAGACTAAAAAAAGGAGTGACCTTCCCAACTGTAGCCTGGCAGTAGCTGAAACAAAGGCTCATCCATCAAAGGTACCACCATTAGACATGAACCTGGTGGGCCAATGCTGTATAGAAACTGAATTAGCCAAGTCTTTATTAAACTCCTACTAAAGGAGTGCTAAAGTGCAAAAAAAGAAGGCAAAAAGATAGGTCATGCTTCAGAGACCAGTGCCCTAGAAAGGTATGCCCTTAGGGAGAGGGTGCCCCTGAGCTTCTGGGCAAGATAGGTGTATGTTTACTCTTGCTAATAATTCCGAAGTAAATATTTCTTTGTAAGAGTTAATTATGTTAAAGAGTTAAATGGAACTGGGAGTCTAATTGTTGGCCTTTTACAGTAAGAGTGGAAGAACACAGGGCTGGGGGCTGGGGTAGACAATAGTAGAAAAGAGACACCACCCCAGTCCCTAGAACCCTAGGGACAGATAGGTGTTGTTGGCCTGGGCCTTGGGGGAGAGAGAGACAGAGAGAGTGCCAGAGTCTGCTTTTTTACATTCTTTTTTCCTTTTGTGTGTGTGTGTTTTCCACATGTACTATGTGTCCCAGTCAGTGGTGTCTGCGTGGTTATTCCATTTTTTTAAAGGAATCTTTGGCAAATCAAAAAGCATTTCCTACATCTCTGTAGAAGGGGATGTGTCTACATTTCTTTGATGTGGACTTTTTTTTATTATAATAAGTCTGCTAAAATGTGATTCTTGCTAACTATTGGAGAAGCATCCTTTTAGTCAATAACTACAAAATTAAGGAATTGCTTTTACTACCACCAGTCTTTGGATATTCTATAATATTCCCCTGTGTACTTTCATTTTACAAATACCAAAAAATCAGCTATGTATATTGCATAATCCTGACTCCCCTTCATATATAAATGCACACATACACACAGATATCACAGCATGATTAGATCCTTGCTTCTGATGAATGTTAATCATATCTTAAATTTAAAGAACTGAAAAAATTGTCAATAGAGTGGAATTGTTCCATCAACAAGCAAAATTTATTGAATATCCATGCATACCAAGTGTTATACTAGCTACTCTACAAAGCAAGAGGGTCACAAGACAGTTGTGTGTGTGTGTGTGTGTGTGTGTGTGTGTGCAAAAGGAAAATGCATAAAATTATAAATTTGGGGAAAAACTGAAGTGGCTTTTTGAGGGGGCAGTTGGTGACCCACGTAATTAGACCTTGCATTTCTCAGAACAAAGTGTCAGTCCTGGAACCTTTTGAAACCAAGATCATATTTGGGTCAGAGATTTAGAGATGGAAGAAACCATCTAGTTCAACTATTTCATTTTTATGGATGAAGAAACTGAACCCAAGATGTAAAGTGGTTCACCCAGAGTCACAGAAGTAGTAGATGACAGGTAGGATTTGAACCTTTGGCACAATGCCTGGAACAAAGTAGATCCTTAAGAAATACTTTCTGATGGAATGAATTTACTACTTCACTATGGTAACAATAGGGGCAGCTAGGTGGTGCAGTGGATAGAGCACCAGTGAAGGAGTCAGGAGGACCTGAGTTCAAATCTCACTTCAGATACTTGACACTCACCAGCTGTGTGACCTTGGGCAAGTCACTTAACCCCAACTGCCTCATCCTGGGTCATCTCCAGTCATCCTGATGAATATCTGGTCACTGGATTGAGATGGCTCTGGAGGAGAAGTGAGGCTGGTGACCTGCACAGCCCTCCCTCCCTCAAAACAAAGTCAAGTGCAAGTCATGTCATCATTTCTCCGATGGCATGGTATTCTGGGCAACGAAGGATGAGCACACACGGTCACAGTAACGATCGTAGAATAATGCCCAGCATTGACATGGCATTCTAAAATTTGCAAAGTGCTTCACAAATATTACCTCATTTGATCCTCACAACAAACCCTATGAGATCAGTGCCAATATTATCCCCATTTTACAGATGAGGAAACTGAGGCCAAGTGGTTAAGTGACTTGTCCAGGCTCCCACAGCTAATAAACCACTAAGTCAGGATTCAAACTCAAGTATTCCTGGCCACAAGTCCCATGCTCTGTGCACTGCCCTACCTAGATGGTTGGTAAATAATAGAATTCTTGAGGGCAGGGAATGTTTCAGTTTTTGTCCCCTCACTAACGCAGTACCTGGTACGTAATGGGCATGTAATAAATACTTATTGATCAGTTGATTTCCCCTGTCCCACATCTCCAATCTATGAGCAAATTACGGTTTGGACCTTTTGAAATTAGTAACTTGGAAAAGAAGAGTAAACATTTTTCACTTTTTTTTAAATTACTGGAGTGTTCTTAGTATATTTATTTAAGGAAAGCTATATTTGTTTTACGAACTATAAAACAGGATTTCTATCATGAATAAAAAATATTGGGTTAACAGTGTTCCCAATGTACAGATTTTATTTGAACCAACTTTTTTGCCCATTGTGAATGCATCCAACGTAGATCAAGCCTTAGCCCTACTCTCCTTTCTGAGAGATCAGGGGTTGCCAAACTTTTTCTGTGAAGGACCAGATAGTAAATATTTTAGACTTTGCAGACCAAGAGGCAAAATGGAGGATATTGTATGAAAGAGAAAACAAATTTCTGCAAATTTTTAATAGACAAAATTCAAAATATAATAATATGGTCTTTTGTAATATGTCTACTAATGAGAAGAATGAAATTGTTTTCAAGGAGATGACATTTTATTTAATGAAGTTTCAAAATTAATGTCTATCATCAAAGTTGATTGCACATGATCATATATTAATGCTGATCTGTAATGAGGTTTTATGCATTTCATCTTTGAAAATGCCTTTTCACACAAATACTGATATCAATTCACAAGCATATGATTTTAATTGAACTAAAAGGCCAATAGTCTTAAATGACCTTGTTTTCTCTGTCGGGTTTCTTCCACTGCTACATCCAAACACTATTTAATTAACTCAAGATCCTTAAACTACTTTCCTTGCTTGGCTAAATGTTTGAGGATAGGTCTCTGGCTGTCCCTGAGATACTACTCATCTCCTGAGTCAATGATGAAAGACTCTTAAGTATGTTTCAGTTGATGACAAGTTCAAATCTCTTTTCAATCAATCAATTAAATACTGGTACTTAGCTTCAAGGAAGAAGCTAGAAGGTGAGGTGGCTAGATTACCTGACCTGGAGTTAGAAGACCTAAATTTAAATCCAACCTCAGGTACTTATTAGCTATATGACCTTGGGCAGGTCACTTATCTTTTGTTTACCTTAATTTTTTTCCCTTTTTTTGTTTATCTTGATTTGTGCATAAATTGGATTTTAGTGAGGCAGAGTTGCATGAAGTCATCAGCCTCACTCTCTCCTCCAGAGTCATCATAGCTCAGTGGCAAGACAGAGTCAAGACGACTGGCGGTGGCTCAGGACGCAGTGGATGACCTTGGCGACCTCAGTGTCTAATCAAGCTCTAAACGCTCCACATCGCCTGCTTCATTTGCCTTCGTGGCCGTTGGAACAAATTGTTGTCATCCACCCATTCCACCAGCTGAAGTCTTCACATGCTTGGGGTAGACACCCCCTAACTCACTCATGGCTTTGAGAATGCTTGGTTACCGTCAACCTGGTTTGGCCCATCCGCCAAAACGGTTTACTGGGGTGTGACTGCTGTGCATGCTGCAGCTTCTTGGGTGCAGGGTGTGTTCAGGGAGGACCAGTACCATCACCTTTGGTGTGATGGCTGCTGAGCCCTTTTCAGGGCTCTGTCCACCTTTGGTGTCCACATGTTCCACCCAACTCTCAACTTACCTTAATTTACTGGGAAAGGAAATGGCAAACCATTCCAGTATCTTTGCCAAGAAAATGTGATTGAGTATATGGTTCATGTGGACCTTTGACTGAATCCAAACTTCACAGAACAAACCCTTTTGTTAAAGGGGACTGAACAGCAAAACTGTACCTGGAGTCAGGAAGACTCAGGTTCAAGTTCAGCCTCAGACACTTAGTAGCCATCTGACCCTGGGCAGTTCACTTCACCTTTGTCTGTCTCCATGTCCCCATCTGCAAAATGGAAATAATGGCCAAGGGATCAAATGAGATAACACCATCCTCATTATTGTCCCACTCACTGTCTTTGTGACTTTCACTACTTCATTAGACTATAACAATGAGGTCAGCACAACGGCTCTACAGACCTTTAGTTTGGTGGTCAGTCTAATACCTCTTCTTTCCCCAACTTTTCTTTGGAGCCTCCCAAACACTGAGCTAGCTCTGGCAATGCTTGCATCAACCTCATTGTCAATGTGTACATCCCTGGAAAGTACACTACCAAGGTAAGTGAACTTATCCACAGCATTCAAAACTTCTCCATTTGTTGTAACTCATGGATCCAAGTATGGATGGTGTGGTGGTGGCTGATGGAGCACCTGTGTTTTCTTGGTGTTAATTATTAAGCCAAAATTATCACAGGCAGCAAAGAATTGATCCGTACTTTGTTGCATCTCAGCTACAGAGGCTGCATTGAGTGCACAGTCAACGGCAAACAGAAAATCATGCACCAACACTCCCTCCACTTTGGTCTTGGCCTGTAGCCTTTTTAAATAGAAGAACTTACCATCAGTATGGTAATTGACCTTGATGCCGTGTTCATCCTCATTGAAAGTGTTTGTCAACATGGCTGAAAATATCATACTAAAAAGCATGGGAGCAAGCACACAGCCCTGTTTCCCTCCATTGGTGACTGTGAAGGCATGAGAGCTTTGTCCATTATCCAGAACCCAGGCAAACACGCCATCTTGAAATTGACATTCAACATTTTTTCTTTAATTTTTTTAATTTTTAATGTTCTACAATCGCTACCATAAACCTTAGATTCCCCCCCTACCTACCCCACCCACCCCCCTCCCTCCCCAAGATGCCATACAAGTCTGTATAGGATCTACACATACATTCCTATTGGATATATTTTCACTATAGTCATTCTGTGTAGAAGAACTAAAATAAGTGGGAGAAATCATATAACAAACCAAAACATAATACACACACACACACACACATACACATACACATACACATAAATGATCTACTACCTTCTGCAGTTGAATTCCATAGTTCTTTCTCTGAGTGTGGAAGGCATTTTGCCTTAGAACACCATTGAGAAGTTTTTTTTTTCATGTCCTTGCATTGCTATGAAGATCCAAGTCTACCAGAAAAAACTCTCGCACACTGTGGTCATTGCTGTGCACAAAGTTCTCCTGGTTCTATTCCTTTCACTCAGCATCAGTTCATATAAGTCTTTCCAGGCTTCCCTGAAGTCTTCCTGTTCATCATTTCTTATAGCACAATAGTATTCCATTACATTCATATACCACAATTTATTCAGTCATTCCCCAATTGATGGGCATCCCCTTGATTTCCAGTTTTTGACCACTACAAGAGTGCTGCTGTAAATATTTCTGTACAATTTTGTGATCTCTTAGGGATACAGTCCTAGAAGTGATATTGCTGAGTCAAAGGGTATGTACATTTTTGTAGCCCTTTGGACATAGTTCCAAATTGCTCTCTAGAATGATTGAATGAGCTCACAGCTCCAACAATGAATTAGTGTTCCAACTCTCCCACATCCTTTCCAGCATTTATCATTTTCCTGTTCTGTCATGTTTGCTAATCTAATAGGTGTGATGTGGTACCAATTGATGTTTAATATTGATGAAATTCTCTGGGCAACCAAATTTTGACATAATTTTCCATAAGCCCTCATGACTAACAGTGTCAAAGGCCTTGGTCAGATCCACAAATAGAGGTCTGTGTACAGTGCTCCTGGCATTTCTCCTGGAGTTGTCAGGCAGTAAATGCCATGTCGACTGTCCCTTGGCCCTTTCTGAAGCTACACTGACTCTCAGGTATATGACCATCTTCCAGGTGAAGGATCAGCCTATTAAGGAGGACTCTGGCAAGTATCTTGCCAGCAATTACTAAGAGAGAGACCCCCCCTGTGATTGTCCCAGGACAATACCCTTTGAGATGGACAGTGGAGGCATCCTTGAACTCCTGGGGAATAACCTCCTCTTGCCACGTAACATGGACAATTTCAGCCGGCTTTTGTATGAGCAATGGGTCCCCCTCCCTTGTAAATCTCAGCTGGAGTAGAATCAGCACCAGGTTCTTTGCCACATGAAAGGAGTCTAATGGCCCTCAAAACCTCTTCTTCAGTTGGAAGTTCAGCTAAGGAGGGATTGACTTCAACCTGAGATAAATGGTCAATGGCCTCAGCATTGATTGATGATGGTCTGTTGAGAACACTATGGAAGTGTTCAGCCCATCTGTCTAGGATCATGACCTTATCACTAATCAATGTGGCTCCATCAGCACTGAGTAGTTGTGATGCACCATAGGTTTTTGGTCCATAAATAGCTTTCATGGAATCATAAAAGTGTTTTGGATTGTTACTATCAGCATAAAACTGAATTTCATCTGCCTTCTTACTGAGCCAGGAATCCTGCATCTCTCCAAGCTTTGCTTGTTCTTTGCTTTTGATGGAATTAAATGCTGCCTTCTTAGAGGTGGATGAACTATCCTGCTGATAAATCCTGCTATATGCTTGTGAAACATGGACAGTCTACCAGTACCATGCCAGGAAACTGAATCGCTTCCATTTGAACTGTCTTAGAAAGATTCTGAGGATTACCTGGAAAGATAAACTTCCTGGAAGTCCTTGCTTGAGCTGAACTGCCAAGCATTCAAACTATGCTTCAGAGAGCACAACTCCGATGCGCTGGCCACATTGTTTGAATGCAAAATGTACACTTGTTAAAAAGACTATTTTATGAAGAACCTGCATGGGGCTAGTGATCACATGGTGGCCAGAAGAAACCATACAAGGACACTCTCAAGGTCGCTCTCAAGAACTTTGGGTTTGACTGTGCAACATGGGAGATGCTGGCACAAGACCACTCAGCATGATGTGCCCACATAAGAAAAGGTGCTGTGGTCTTTGAGCAAAGCAGAACTGAGACAGCACAAAGTAAATGCAGGATGCGCAAATTTGGGATATCTATCCCAAATATTCACACGGATTTTCTGTGCCCAATCTGTGGTAGAGCATTCCAAGCTCATATTGTTCTGATCAGCCACAGTCGGACATGCTGAAATTTTACTTTACAATAGTGATGTCATTTTGGTCCTCTTCCAAGATGAAGGACAACCACCACCAATCAACCAACCACCAACCAACCTCATTAGACTAGAAGCTCCCTGAAGGTAGGCACTTCCTCTTTTAAATTTGTATCCCCAGCACTTATCTGACTTCATTTCTACCCCTAAGGGTTGAGAGGTATAAGAATAAAGATTAAGGAAACCCTGGTGTTCAGAATCTTTGGAATGGTGGAAGGTATGATTGGTGAAAATTTGCTTATCCTCAAGGAATGAGGTCAGGTTTACACTCTGAGTGGAGAGTTTTCAGGGCCTCAGGGCTGAAGTTTATAGTTTGAGGAAACTGAGGCAAGGAGGTTAAGTGACTTGTCCAGGGTTACGCAGCTAAGTATCTGAGGTCACATTTGAACTCAAGTCTCTCTGACTTTAGGTCCAGCACTTTGTGCACTATGGCACCCCCCTCCCCCAACTGCCTCCTACAAAAGAAAATGGATTATGCATGACCCTGTAAAGGAGACAGATTCACCAGAATGTCAGGATGTGTTCCTACTGACAGTCCTAAGCAGAGTCCAAACTGTGGGGTAGAACTGAATCTGGAGGCCTCTGGAAAATCAAGACAGACAAGAGAGAAAGAATCAGGTAGATAAGTTCATTTGTTTCTGATAATCCCTTTATGTGTTTTATGCATTTGCTTATGGGCTCCTGAAAATCTCTTGTATTTTTGCATTTTTCTGTAGAATATATTAAAAACTCTCCTGTACTTGATATAATCTTTATCTTTAGTGCTTGTGAGGGAACTGAGGATCTTGTTATTTATTTTGGGGAAACCTAGAGACAAGTTATTTTTGAGTATTTTCCAGAGGAAATGCTGAATGGAGGCAATAACAAACCAAGGAAGGAGGGATCTTTGGGGGCAACACTTAAGATTAAACACAGTCTGGGTGACTCTGAATCAAGGGGCCCTATGCCATGAGTTACATCTATTTAGAGAATTAACTAGTGAGAAGAAAAAGTAAAAATGCCAAGTTAAAGGAAAAAATAAAGATGAGAAGATACTGCATCTCAATGACTACAGCTCCCATCTGACCTATTCGAACAATTTATTAACTATGGGAAATGGATTAAAGTAGAGATATTGACTCTGATCATTGATATTTCTTCAAGAAGTTTAAGCTTTGTAAAACAACCTCTACAATGATAAGACAAAAGAGATCCTAGAAACTGCCCAACCAGCAAACATTTAATTTCTTAACAAATGGAGATTTGTAATTCACAAAATTATTTACAAAATTTTATAGAAAAGGAATAGGAACCATATTGCCTCACACAATAACAAAAATAAATGAGTACAATAAGCTTGGAGAATGCTTGGAATAACACTCAACTAAAACCAGCTCATCCAGAAAGCATGAATAGACTGGAAGGAGGACAACAAATGCATCTGAGTTGCTACAGAACTGCTGTCATGTCTATATCAATTGATTCTCATCACTGCTGAAAGTGAAATAACCACTTTTGGACTCAATCACTTTAGTATCCAATTTTCTCTAGGGATAAGTGAAAATTGAATTCCAGAAAATGAAATTAGGAAGAGCTACATGTGAATAAATTCATACCGAGGAAATCCAGTGCGGATGCAACAGAATGTTAAGGGCAGTCAGAAATGAACCTTTAAGATACCTCAAATAGTGGGATATTCCAGAATATCAAAATTGGTGTTATTGCCCCTCCCCCCAACTAGGCAACCCAGAAGACTTGGTAATTACCTATCCATATGAATTTCTCATCTTTAGAGGCAGCTAGGTGGTGCACAGAGTCAGAAAGACCTGATTTTAAAGTCATTCTCAGATACTAACTCTGTGACCCTGAGCAAGTCATTAGCTTCTGTTAGTTTCCATTTCCTCATTTGTAAAATTTGATAAAATTTGGTATTTGTAAAGTACTTTGCAAACCTAAAATACAAATGCTAGCTTTTATTATTATCTACATAGCATCTATATGAGAATGCTTTAAGAATACATTTAGGGTATAGTTGATGAACATATAAGAATGAGTAAATTTTTACATGAGAGTCTCTGTAGGAGACCACATATTTATTATCCCCATGGACTGAAAGATAGTTAGTATAGAGGTAGGACAGTGGATAGAGCCTGGAGCCAGGAAGACCTGAGTTCAAATCTAATCTAAAGCATTTACTTAGCTGTGTGACACTGGGCACATCACTTTACCCTGTTTGCCTCAGTTTCCTCATCTGTAAAATGAGCTGGAGAAGGAAATGAAAAATCACTCCAGTATCTCTGTCAAGAAAGTCCCAAAATGAGTCATGGAGAGTCAGACATGACTGAAAAATGATGGAACAGATATGCTAAGAGTTGTGGTTAGTGCTGGGGATACAAAAACAGGAGATACAAAATCCCATAATCAGTGCCTCTGACATGCACTATCTGTTAGATCAAGGGAAAAAGATCATTCACAAAGACCATCAGTCACACACACACACACACACACACACACACACACACACACACACACACACACACACACACACACACACACACACCCAGGCCAAGACAAAAAAAAGAAAGAGAGGTACCAGAGTTGCATATTGATGCACAATGTTTTAAAAAAGGGAAGTCTCATTTTTTTCCACACCTGCCTTGTCCAGAAGTAAGATGCATTTGCACATCTCTGTCCTCTTTGGGGACCCAGCCAAGCTCTATAGAAAAAGAGTCAGCTCTAGAGATCAGGGCAGCCCATAGCTTCTGCCCCATCAACATGGTTTCTGCTCCTTCCCACTGACTTCAGTCTTCTGGGCTGTTGGTTCTCTGTTTCTTCTGAGTACAGGGACTCTTGGCTCCTGTCCAGCCCATCCAGCTTAGCTAAACCTTGGTAACAAGATCTCTCAGCTTGACTGCTCCTCTTACAGGTAGTGCCTTGACATGGCAAGATCATTCTACCCCAGTTTACATTTTATTCATGAGTATTGACTGATAAATATTAATAGAAAATCCAAGGCAACAGTAGACCTGGGGGTACCTCAAGGAAGGAAAGAAGGAAATGTGCATTTATTAAGCACTTACTATATGCCAGATACTGTCCTAAATTGTAGAGATACAAATACAAACAAAACATCAAACCCTACCCTCAAGGAGCTTGGGAGAAGGGGGAAGGGGAGCAAAGTGGGGAAGGTACCCAGAATGGGGATATGATTTTAAGTCCAAAGAGTAAGGAAGAGGGCCAGAAAGGGAATTGGGCTTTTTTTCAAAAAAAAAGTGAACGCTCTAGGAGGAACTCCCCTATGGGAGAATGGAAGCAGGCCTCATAGAAAAATGTTTCAGGGTGAGGAGACCCCAGAGTTTGAGGGAAGAGACAACAGTGGAAGCCTGATTTTAAAGTCCAGAAAGTTGAGAAGAGGGCAGGGAGGGGAGATCAGTATAGTTCTTCCTTTTAAAAGAAAATCTAAGGTAGCACTGTGGATAAAGCCTTGGACCTGGAGTCAGGAAGATTCATCTTCTGAGTTCAAATATGATCTTGGATGCTTACTAGCAGTGTGTCCCTGGGCAAGTCACTTAACCTGTCTGCCTCAGTTTCTTCATCTGTAAAATGAGCTGCAGAAGGAAATGGCAAACCACTCCAGTATCTTTGCCAAGAAAATCCCAAATGGGGTCACAAAGAATCAGGCATGACTGAAAGAACTGAACAAAGCAAACAAAATAAAAGGGATTTTAATACCAGCCTCCTATAGTACTTCCTTGGTCTTCCTACCTCAAGTCTCTTCCTGCTCTAATCCATTTTCCACTCAGCTGCAAAGTCTTTTTCTAAAGCACAAATCTGGCAATGTCACCACCACCCCCAACTCAATAAAATCCAATGACTCCTTATTCCCTTCAGGATCAAATATAAAATCTTTGGTTCTGTTTTTATAGTCCCTCATCCTGGACCCTTCCCACATTTCCAACCTTCTTATACATTACCTTCTTCCATGTATTTTACAATCCAGTGACCTCCTTGCTATATTTCTCATAAGGCACCCCATCTCCAAACTCTGACCATTTTCGCTGGGGTTTGCCATGCTTAGAATGCTCTCCTTCCTCATGTCTTCCTCCTGGTTTCCTTCACATCTAAAATCCTACCTTCTACAGGAAGCCTTTCTAGTGGCTCTTCCCACCACACACCCCAAACCTGCCCCTCTGACATTCTGTTCCATCTACTTTGCATACATCATGCAGTAGGCTCCTTGTGAGATTCTTGTGACCAAGGACTGTCTCTCCCTTTTTGTGTGTCTCTAGCACATTCACTTACACATAGTAAACACTGACTAAAACTATGCCCCATCCCTGCCTTTTAGACAGAGCTGTAAATTCTATATGACCTAGCCTTATATGGAATCCAAGAATCCATAGGTATGCTGAGGAAAAAACCAGCCTTCCTTACTGTTTTACCCCCCAGAATTCACCACCTTTTTGACTCTCAGGAACAGGGAGAAGGTAAATGAGAATCAGACAGAGATAAATAAGGATCTATATAAATCCCAACTTTAATATATATTTTTTTCTTTTCATGCATTGATGCCTTTAAGAAATAAGAAGCTAGAATCAGAATCCTTTGAGTCAATCCCACCAGACAGTTTTACCCAGGGCCATCTAAATAAATTAAGTAAATTGAAGGTTTAACCTTCAGTCTACAACAGCATTCCTTATAATTAAGAGAAGACAATAGCGGTAATGATAACGTCTGCTCCTTCAGTCATACATTTGAAAGGCTGGAGACTTGAAGAGCGACCCTCCCTTGGATGTAGATGGTAGGTTAAATTTCTCATTGCAGTTGCCTTACCTGAGAGGCTAATCTGCTGTATTCCTACTCTCTGTGGATAGACTCTTTAATCTTGGATTTGTATCGTAAATGCGGGCTTATAGTTAAGTGAGTTCTTGAGATTACTTCTGATTCCAGATCTAACTAGTTTTCTCTCAAACACTGGGATGCTTACAACTACTTTAAAATAAGGTTTGGAAAATTTCATAAATGAGCTGAAAGCTGTACTTGTAACTTTTCAGAAGGAAAGGTCAATTGCAGGGGGTAGAAAGGGAGGACAGGAGAAAACTCCATCTAAAGTCCATGGATTGACTGACAGTTTTCTCCATGCACATGAGTGAGCAGTTTGTCATGGCAGCCAGGAACACTCATGGGATCTCCCCATGCACATTATTAGAAGTTTCATGGTCCAGATGGAGAGAGGTGACAGCCTTGCTATCCTCTCCCACCATCTTATCACTGTCCTTTCTTAAATATGGTGTCTACAACAGAAGGCAGTACACTAGATATGTTCTGCAGGGAAAGCATCTAAACTACCACCTCCCTTGTCATGGACACTCTGCCTCCCTTAAGGCAGCCTAAGGCCACCTTAACTTTTCTGTCTGTCAGTTCACCACTGACTCACCTGGAGCTTGTGGTCCAATGGAATCTTCTGATCCTTGACAAATGAATTGCTACCTGATCTGACCTTTCCCATCTTCTACTAACTTGATTTTTGGAACCCACATGGAAAACTTTACATTTATCCTCATGGGATTTCAGTTTATTAGTCACTCAATGCTCAGTTGGTATCTTTTTGCATCTTGACTCTCTCATCTGGTATATTGGTGCTTCAAAGCTGCCATCAAACCATTATTGACTGTCCTTGGGATCTGGCCGTTCAAAGTCATCTCTGAATCCACCATGGTATACCCCACATCTCTCCATCTTGTCTGCTAGAAGAGCATGAGAGGTTTTAAATACTTTCTAAGAATCTAGTTAAAGTGTATATATACCATTACTCTCATGTGCCAGTCAGTTAACCCTGTCAAAAAAGGAAATTAGATCATTCTGTAATGTGAATTTACTTAATGAGACAAGCCTGGTTCTTGGTGATCATTACTTCTTTTTCTAGGTGTTCAATAACAGTTGCTTTGATAGTATGCCCTAGAACTATTTATGGGATCAAAATCAAGTCCCTGGCCCAAATTTGTAGATATCATTTTCTTCCCTTTTTTGGAAAATCCTCATTCTCTTCCCATTTTTCCTCCTTCATTTCTTCATGCTCTTTTAACATTTATTGACAAGAACCTCTTGGATGTAGTTCACCTGAGCTTGAACTCTGAGAGTTGGGAAGTGTTCTCTTACTCTCTCCCTATTTATTCTAGGTATCAATGGAGCCATATGTGGAAATTTCAGCATTTGAAGTAAATTCAGTTGAGCAGTGTAGGGGAAGATGCTACAGAAGTCCCAAGACACCCTAAATCTGGCATAAACGACTATTATGACTGATCCTGAGTAGCTATTGTGTTGGCATTTGCACTGGTAGAGGAGAAGGACCTAGTAGAGGGATATGATGGTGACCTTAATCTTTTGGGACTAAAGACTCCTCTGCAAATTGTGGTATATGATTGTGATGGAATACTATTTTTCCATAAGAAATGATGAACAGGCAGACTTTAGAAAAACCTGGACTTGCATGAATTGATGCTGAGTGAAGTGAGTTGAACCAAGAGAACACAGTACACAGCAGCAGCAACACTGATGACCAACTTTGATAGACTTAGCTCTTCTCAGCAATGCCAGGATCTAAGACAACTCAGGTTGGGTGATGCTGTTCATATCTAGAGAAAGAACCATGGAGTCTGAACGCGGGTTGAAACATACTATTTGATCTCTTTTTTGGTTTGTTTCTTTTTCCTCATGGTTTCTCCCATTTATTTTAATTCTTTTTTCAGGTATAATGAGTACCTGAAAAGTTCTTAGCCTAAAAGGCCGATGTCTCCCATTGCATCCTGGGCCATCTCCAGTCATCCTGATAAATATCTGGTCACTGGATCCAGATGCCTCAGGAGGGGAAAGTGAGGTGACCTTGTACAGCTCTCTCTCACTCAAAACAAACTCAATGGCAAGCCTTGTCATCATTTCTCTGATGTCATGGTCCTCTTTGACAATGAAGGACAAACACAAGGTGACTAATGTGAAAATATGTTTAATATGAATGTGTATGTAGAGTCTATATCAGATTGTATGCTTTCTTGGGGAGGGGGAACTGAAGAGAGAGGAGGAAATTTAGAATGTTGAAAACCAAAAAATAAATAAATGAATTAAAAAAAATGTTTTGGGCCATCTGACTCAGATTCCTCTGATGGTTCAACTTTTGGATTGGAATAAAATGAGAAACATGGACATCAGCTAATATTTAATAGTAAGATGTTTTCTCAGCAACAGTAAGGAAAGAATAGTTAGCAAAGACACAGGATTGGTTCAGATGGCTACAGCTCCCTTCATGTTTGTTGTGGTGGTACATCTGGGGAGAAAAGTGAATTGATTTTCATGGCTGCAGTTGTTGACAATTTTGAGGAATTGCAGCCAACTCCTCATGAGCTGAGTTTTTTAATGTCTTAGGTAAGTCCCTAAGAACTTAGCCCCTTGAACCAATTAAGTCTGGAGGTTGGTTTCTCTACATTTTTAGGGAAAAAAATAACCTAGCTATGTGCAGTAGCTGCTGTTCCTATTATGAGCAGGTTCCATGCTTCCTTCTCCCAGAGTAAAGACTTGGTTTTCCAATGTTGTTTATGGCTGTAGGTATCAACTCTTTTATAAGACATTTTTTTGTTTTCTTCTTTCCTTTACAAAGATGATTTTCCTGGCCTAGAAAACTGAATAAATGTACAGTATAACATTATATCAAATTGCTTGCCTTCTCAATGAGGAGAGAAAGAGAGAATTTGGAATTCAAAATTTGAAAAAAATTAAAATAATTTTTAACCTGAAATTGTAGAAAAATATTAAATTAAAGAAAGAAAATTGAGTAAAATTCTTGAGTAGTTCTGTCTTCTCATCCTCAGTCATAATTGTCCCATCCAACTCAAGTAATGGCCCTGCCCCTTATTTGAACCTCTTCTCCCCACCAAGCCTCCTTTTTGTTCTCCTTAGTTTTCCCTCAGTAACACCAGCTCCTCATGAGCTTTAGCATTCTGGACAGGATTCCTACAGAACTACCCCATGCTTGTTATCTCATCCTGTTATCCCATGTGTTTTCAACTTCTGTTTGTCTTCAAGAAATCTTAATGGATCGATGCATTCATATTGGTCCCTTTTCCTCCTCACTGAAACTCTATCTCTTTGTGTCTTCAGAATACAACTCTTGAGAGACCTTCTTAGATCAACTTCTCCCATACTTTTAGCCTGTGAGATCCTACATTTCCTTTCTCTGCAACCTTCCTCAGGGGCCAATTTCTACAGCCATCCTTCCCTTAAAACAGGGGTGGGAAACCTGCTACCTCAAGGCCACATATGGCCCTCTAAGTCTTCAAATGTGGCCCTTTGACTGAATCCAGTTGACTGAATCCCCCAGCCCTCTGACAAACCCCAGTAGTGCAGCAGTGAATGCAGCACTCTGCTGAAGGATTTTAAATTTTCATTAATTTTATTCTCACAACCTCAAAGATAGATGTTATTATTACCTGCACTTTAAAGTTAGAGAAACTGAGGTAGACAGAGATAAATTACTTACCCAGCTAGTAAGTGTGGATTTGAACTGGATTTGAACTCAAGTCTTCCTGATTCTTGAGCCAGGGCTCTATCCATTGCACGACTAACTGCCTCCAAACTTCTGAAATCAGCCTCTAGGTTTACAGGTTTCTTTCATACAGTAGTCAGTTGCTGGTTGTGGGTCTCCAGTCATCCTGATCTATGTCTGGTCACTGAACCCAGATGACTCCAAAGGTGAAAGTGAGGCTGGTGACTTTGCACAGCCGTCCCTCACTTAAATCCAGTTCATTTGCATGTCATGGTAGCATCTCCTTGATATCACGGTCCTCTTCCAGACTGAAGGACAAGCAACACCACCAATGCATCAGTGAGAGTATATATGAGGTCATCCTTGGGCAGCTGGTGCCTCATGGCCTTCGGGCCACAGCTACACCCCCTGAGCTATCACCCCTGCACGCTAACTCTAACTGTGCTGCTTGTATCCAATCTCTCCCCACTCATCCTGTGCACACCTTCAAGAATAACCTTCTGGAAATGTTCTTTTTATTATGTCATTTCCCTCATTAAGAACCTGTTACACAGCAGTATTGTAATGATGATCAACTGGGAGAGAGCCACTTTGCTAATATTTTATTTCATAAAACCAGTTTTTAGTTTTATTTATTAGTTCAGTAGTTGTTTTCTTAATTTCAATTTTATTAATCTCTCTTTTGGTATTCTAATTTGGTATTAAATTGGGGATTCTTAATTTGTTCTTTCTTTTATTCATGTAGACATAAAACTTCCCTTAAGAGCGGTTTTTGCTGCATTCCATAAGTTTTGGTATGTAATCTCGTTATTATCATTCTCTTGGATGAAGTTATTGATTGTTTCTATGATTTATTGTTTGACCCACTCATTCTTTAGGATGAGATTATTTAATTTCCAATTGATTTTTAGTCTACCTTTCCATGGTCCTTCACTATGTATAATTTTTATTGCATCATGATTTGAAAAGGATGCATTTAATATTTCTGCCTTTCTGCATTGAATTGTGAGGTTTCACACACCAGTATGTGATCAATTTTTGTGTAGGTGCCATGTACTGCTGAGAAAAAGACATATTCCTTTCTATCCCCATTCAATTTTCTCCAGAAGCCTACCATATCTAACTTTTCTAAAATTCTATTCATCTCCTAACTTCTTCGTTTTTTATTTTGTGATTAGATTTATCTAGTTCAGAGAGGAGGAGGTTGAGGTTCCCCACTAGTATAGTTTCACTGCCAATTTCTTCCTGTAACTCTCTTAACTTCTCCTCTAAGAACTTGTATATGTATATATATGTATGTATATATATATGTATATGTTTAATAATGATATAGCTTCATTGTCTATGATGCATTTTATCAGGATATGGTTTCTTATCTCTTTTAATTAGATCTATTTTTGCTTTTACTTTGTCTGAGATCAGGATTGCTACCTGCTTTTTTTTTTTACTTCAGCTGAAATATAATATCTGTAATGTTTTTGCTAATAATTTATTTCATAACATCAGCTCTTAGTTTTACTTATTAGTTGAATGGTTTTCTTAATTTCAGTTTTATTAACCTGACTTAGCCACCCTGATCAAGACACTGATCCAAGAAAATTCTGAAGGACCCATGATGAAAAATGCTCTCCACCTCCAGAGAGAGAACTGATGAACAGATTTTCCTCTCTTTATTTTTTCTGCGGTTTGTGTATTTTCTTTTGTTACATGGCTAATATGGAAATATGTTTTGCATGACTTCACATGTATAATTGATATATTGCTTGCCTTATGAGGAAGGATGAGGGAGTGAAAGAATTTGGAACTCAAAATTTAAAAAAAACTGAAAGTTAAAATTTTGAAAAATATAATAGGGAAATACTCAATGAAACAAATTATAGTTATTATGTCATACCTTAAGTTCTCTATCAAGAGTTCAAGGAAATGCTTAAAGGTCAATTTTCACCCCTTCCCTGACCTTTGCCATCACATCTCTTATTATTCCTCAGCATGGCCCATCCCAGTTTTTTACTCTTCCCTTCCCTTTATTCTCCCTCCCCAATTATAGCTTGTTTTCTTCCTTTTCTCCAGACTTTACTGAGAAAATTCCATTGGCTGTGGTTGGTAGGAAGTTATTGGGGATATATGAGATTACGATTTCAGTAGTGTGGTTGGGATGAAAGCAACATTGACCCATTTTCTTCACATAGTGAGGGTAAAGTTCCAGGTACTTTCTGGGTGATGCTCAGATTGGCTTATTATTGTAAATCAGGACTCATTTTTATGATTGCTTTATGAAGTTACACAAAAGGATTGCCATAAATACAAAGTATTATTTTAAACTTGCCATTAGTTTGTTTTATGGGGCAGCAAGGTGAGGTACTGGGACTGGAGTCAGGAAGACGAGTTCAAATTTGGCCACAGATATTATTAGCTGTGTAAGCCCTGGGCAAATGACTTACCATCTTTTTGCCTCAGTTTCCTCATCAGTAAAATGGGGAGAGCAATAGCATCTTCTTCCTAGGATTGTCATGAGGACCTGATGAGATAATATTTGTAAGCTCTTAGCCTAGTACCTGACACATAGTAGGTGTTTTTTAAAATAAATATTGTTCCTTTCCCTTCCTCTCTCTGGATAAATGTTTATTGAATTTAACTCAATTAGAACAGTTGCACAAGTAATATCCACAGATGTGAATTCTTCTGTATTTGGCTTAAAAGCCTACCCAGTCCTATCGGCTTCCAGTTACTATAATAACTCGGTATTATTAGGGGGTGCGTACTGGTCACGTGCTTGATGGGGAAAAATATTTCTAAATCATAGCTCATTCATTAGAACAGTTTTGTTTGTTTTTAATCTTTTGCTTTCTAAAATATATGTCATCTTTCAGAACAAAACTAGAGAAAAATTATTATACTCTTTGCCAAGAAAACCCCAAACGGGGTCATGAAGAGTTGGACATGACTGGGAAACAACAAAAACTTAATATACTCAGTGCAGCGGATAGAACTCCAGGTGTGGAGTCAGGAAGACCCGAGTTCAAACACAGCTTCAGATACTTACTAGCTCTGTGACCCTAGGCAAGTCATTTCACCCTTTTTGCCTCAGTTTCCTTATCTGTAAAATGAGCTAGAGAAGGAAATGGCAAACCACTCTGGTATCCTTGTCAAGATAACCCCAAATGGAGTCATGAAGGATCAGACACAACTGAAAAATGACTGAATGATAAAAAATTATTATACTTTCTTCTATGATTTCTTTGAACGATTCCTTAAGTTAAAATGTAACTTTGCTGCTGATGGTTTACTATTTACATGTTAAGTTTTTAAGAGTAACCTGAAGTAAGTCTGGGAAAAAAAAGAGACACTGTATCCCACAGTCTATATATTATTAACCTAAAAGCTACCCAGTCCACTCAGTTCCTCGAAGGTCCAGGTGGATATAAAGTTCTCCAAACACAGCCAAGAGATCATAGTAGGAGAATATCTGTTGGCTGCTGGCTCCATACACTGCAACCTGGCCCCAAGCCTGGGAGATTTTAAAAAATATAGCACACTCAGGCGCCTGTGCTAATTTCAATAGTTTGTAATTAGTAATGTAACTGACTGATCAAAGATCAGTAGTGATAGTAATGTAATCTCAAGGTTAGGTTTTCGGATCTTATCTCCATGAAGCAGCCAGAGGAGGTGTGTATACAGGTATCCATAGGGTGAAGTCAATGACTGGCCATGAATTATTAACGATGCTGCACCCAGGGAAGGCAGAGCCTAAGACCTTGTCACATAGAGCTTAGTTCCACTGAACTTAAAACAAGTGTTCAATGGCTTAGGAAGCATCCTGCTTGGCAACTCGGCTTTTGCGGCATTGAAGATGAATTCCAAGGTAATGTGGATTATTAGTGGGATTGAGCTCTGGTGGTTTAAATATTTGTGGCAATAGCGAGGAAGCTCACGGGCATAATGAAAGAATTACCGAGATGGCAGCCAACAGGACAAGCATGTATGGAAAAAGAAAGCTGCTGATGGTTAAGACTAAGAATTGAGATAGGTGAATGTTCTTCTGGGGAGAAGCTCAGTTGAATTATCCCCCTGATAATATGGCCAGAAGGAGCAAAGGATTATTGACCCTTTCTAAAGGTCTTGTGCCTTGATGATTAGATGTTAAGCTAATCTTGAACAAAACCTTACGCCCTTAATTGGTCTTTAGACTTTTAGACTTTAACTTTCTTTTTATCTTTGGGACACTAATTTAGCCACCCCAAATTGTTCTAGATTAAGATAACTTTAGAAGTTCAAACTGAGATGGTTTCCTTGGTATGTAAATGATGATAAAGGTTTAATGGAGAAGATGAAAGATGGACCTCGTGTCATAATGACTGCCCTTTCCAGGATCTGAACCAAATATGAAAAGTCTATTAAGGACATTTTGCCACTGAAGTCTTTCATATTAAAAGTGTGAGAGAATGTGTTCTTTGTCCTCCAATGCCTTCTCCTCCTTCCATAGATTGCAGATAAGTTTACATTTCTATATTTAGCTAGAATAATTTAGTAGCAGGCAACAGAAGGTTCACTCTGTACAAGGAAATTCTAGCTACAGCCTGTCACTGATCCATCTATCCAATGTCTATAGCACCTATTACTGTAACCTAGGCAACAAGGAAGTCAAAGAGATGGGGAGAAAATAGGACTCTGGGGCATTAATGTGTTTATGAAAAATGCAGGAAAGAGGTCATCAATATACTTGGCATTCCTCCATGACATCTCTAAATGGTAATTCTAGGAAGGATACAGGCTGTTGTTAGAAGAGGCTTTCGGTTGATTGATTGTTGATAGCCCAGAATAAGGAGGGGTCAGGATAAAATGGATACCACCTAGAAGCCATGGGAAAGTGGCAAATCCTGTCCTCAGGAAGCATTCATATAAGCTATTATTAATTGTTATCTATGGTTAATTAAAATGTAAACTCATACTGCTGTACACCTTTTTCACTGTTACTTTAATAATGGAGGGAGGAATCTGTATTTTAACTGGGAGGGGTCTTTCCCCCACTGATGCAGATGGCTTTGGAAATGACTCTCCCTAGTTGTTGTGGCCAAATAATTAATCCTTCTGAGACCCAGCTGATGACAAGCCTCTCCAAAGTGAGCTAGGCTTATCTTTAAGCATAATCCTATACCGAGCCATGATTCAAATGTTTAGACTTTGTTAGCCCTATCATAGAGTAGCTAGGTATTGCAGTGAATAGAGCTTGGGGCCTGGAGTCAGGAGGAGTCCTCTTCCTGAGTTCAAATCTGACTTCAGCCACTAGTTGTATGACCCTGGGCAAGTCACTTAACCCGGTATGTTTTAGTTTCCTCATCTGTATAAAATGAGCTGGAGAAGGAAATGACAAACCACTGCAGGACCTCTGCCAAGAAAACCCCACATGAGGTCACAAAGAGTCTGATATCACTGAAATGACTGAATGACGATGAAAAGGCCTATCATAATTTTCATTCAACTAACATAGAACTAGGAGAACTCTCAGTTATCTCCACCACAGTGAAGCATCTGTGTATAACTTTGGTGGTCATACATTCACTATAAACCTGCTAGAGATCTGGGAACATGTGAAAGAACAGAGAGCTCCTAGTGTGGAAACTTCTCTTTCCATCACAGATTTCCGGTCCCACCTCTGACTTAGTCAAGTCCAAGGGAGCTGTTAACACAGAAGTTGTCATTAGCCTGAGGTTACGGTAACTATCAGGTAAGATTTGAACTCAGGTCTCCCTGACTCCAAACACTTCATTTTCTTCAATGTATCACATTGAGCCTCTGACAATAGAAAAGGGGCAGTATGGCAGAGGTCGAACCATGGAGTTAGGAAGACCTGGGTCCAAGGTCTGTCTCTGACCATAGTTTTATAACCAATGACACTTAACCTGTAAGTGCCTCTGAGGAACTCTTAAACTGCTACTTATAAATAAGTTGCTGATTTGCAGCAGTAGAGGGCATTTTCATGCTGGAAGTTCCCTCACACTGATGATTTCATAAATAATTTCATAATTCATAAATCATGTTCAGTTCATTTATTTTCAGCTGTTTCTGACTAAAAATCTTATTTGGGGTTTTCTTGGCAAACATTAGAATGGTTTGTCATATCCTTCTCCAGCTCATCTTATACAGATGAGGAAACTGAGGCAAATAGCATTAAGTGACTTGCCCAGGGTCACATAGCTAGTGGCTGAGGCCAGATTTAAACTCAGGAAGAGGAATTTTCCTGACTAAAGGCCTGGTGCTCTATCCACTGCACCAACTAGATGAAAGAAGCCTGGGAAACTAAGAGGCAGGAGTGAGGAAGGAGGGCATTTCAGGCAGAGGACACAGCCAAGGCAAAGGTATGGAGGGGGAATGGAGGAAGGGAACATGCGTGGGGAACAACAGCAAGTATAGATCAGTATGACTGGATCATAGAATGCACAGAGGGGAGTTAAGCGTAAGAAAGCTGGAAAGGTGGGAAGGGGTCTAATTATGAAGAGCTTTAAATGCCAGAGGAGTTTCTATTTGGTCCTGTGAGTGACTGGAGTTTATTTAGCAGGAGAGTGTCATAGTCAGACCTACACATTAGAAAAATCACTACACCAACCAAGTGGATGATGTATTAGTGTGGTGTGAGATCTGAGGCAGGGAGAACCATTGGAGGTTATTGTAATGGCCCAGACAAGAATGGGCACTACCCCCTCCAGACCTCTCTCAATCTGCATGTTTCTTCAAGGCTGAGTACAGTTCATAGGACCACACACCCAGAGATGGAAGGAGCCTCAGAGGCCATCTGACCCAATACTCTTATTTTACAGAGGAGGAAATAGAGGCTTAGAGCAGGGGAGTGGGTGGGGGAATCATGCAAGTAGTAAATGACAGGTGTAGGTTTTAAACCCAACCAGGCAAGAACCCTGGAGTCTTCCTGATTCCAGGCGGGGAGCTCTATCCACTGTGCCACCTAGCTTTCCCAAGATGCAAATGCAAAAATGAAAAAGTCATACCCTCAAAAAAATTACATTCTATTGGAGAGGCTTACATGGGAGATGTTAGGGAGGTAAAAGTTGGTAACTGATTGGGTATGGGGAATGATGGAAATAGAAGCACCAAGGATAACTCTGCGGATACGAGCCTGGCTGCCTGAGAGCCCTCAACATAAATATCCTCACCAGGAATCAAAAATCACCACAGTCTAATACTAAATTAATATACTGTGTTGCCTTGGTAAAATCTGCTTGACATCTCTCCAGAGATGAGAATTACAATAGTTTCATAGAATTGCCATCCCCCACTCCCCACACCCCTAGTCACATAGCACTTAGTAAGCACACAATAAATATATGTATGGAAGTGGGGGAGGGGTGATGGACAGGGAAGAGGTAAAGATGACTCCGGGGTCGTGAGCCTGGGTGATTAAGAGGATGTTATGAACCCTCAACAGAAATACGGAAAGTGTGGAGGCAAGCTGAGCTTAGGGATTCTGGACATACTGCTCTGTATTAGTTGCACTGAAAATTCGAACCTGCTCATTTATTACTTAGGTTGCAATATAGATAGTAGGGAAGGCTTATTTCCATTCAATATATTGTGTAAGGTCCCAGATAGTCTTGTCTGTCTGCCTTGGCATGAATTCAGATTAGCACAGCTGAATGCAAAACTGGACTGCTTGATGGACGGGATCAGGACACCTTTTCAGTGAGTAAAATTACAGTAATTTCATAGAATTTAACTCTGCCTGGTTTGATTTTTTTTTCAACTCAAATATGGTAATCTCATAGACACAGTTTCATGGTGAACATAGTACCTTCTCATCCTACTTCCCCCTCACCTCAATTTTTCTAGCTCACCTTGATGAACATTATCTTCCTGTAACCCTCCCTGCCCCCACTACGAGAATGTAAGGTCTTTGAAGTCAGAGACCACATTTCTTGCCTAACACAAGCACTTAACATTCTATCTATCTATCTATCTATCTATCTATCTATCTATCTATCTATCTATCTATCTATCTATCTATCTATCTATCTGTTTCTCTGTTCATCCATCCATCCATCTCTCTCTCTCTCTCTCTCTCTCTCTCTCTCTCTCTCTCTTCCTCCCCCCTCCTTCCCTCTCTTTCTTTTTACTTATAATGTGTTGAAATCTGCTCATGCCCATCATACACCTCTCCACTGAATTTTGGTTGATTTTCAACTTCTGTCTCTCAGGGACTGAAATGATCCATGACTTATGTCATGTATGACTGTACAACACTACCAGCAGAATATTAGTGTTAAAGAGACAGACCTTTTTTCTGGGGTAAAGTAGGGCTTACTAAGAGAGCTCTGTAATTCCCCAGAGGTGACCTGACCTGCACTCCTTCTCACATTCAATTCTGGACCCAATTCTGTCCATTTACACTGTCAAATACATATATGTATATCTATCAATCTATCTATCTGTCTGTCTCTATCTACATATGTATATATCCATATGCACACATATATGTGTGTATAACCTTATTATATATAATAAGAACATACATCTATATCTATATTGAAGTCTGAATTATCTAGGTTGACTAACCAATTGAATATCATTGTGTGGACAATAGGCATTCTTCATCCACTTGGTTTTTTCTGTGTGGATAGTTAGACCATACACTTTTGAGTGATTATGGATATTATTTAGGAGGTTTTGCAATGATCCAAGGGTTGATATGATCAGCACAGTGACATCTACAAACAGGACCACCTGGAGTAGCTCATTCTCTTTAGTAAGTCCCTCTTCAATTTGGAATGTACAATAAAACTCTCCAGGACAGTAGTGGACATCTTTTGATAAGCATAATACTGTATGTTATGCCTTACTTGCTATTAATGATCCAAGGGTCATCAAAGTTATTTCTATTGCTATGTATTTCGAGGAATCTTAAATAAAATTTGATGTATGCATGGGAGACATCTTTTGGAGAAGAGCCTCTAAGGTCATGTTTTTTCTTTTCTTTTCTTTTTTTTTAACATGTACACTTTTATTTAAACAGGTCTTAAGTCAGTGTTCAGGGGGAGCTCCTCAACTCCCCAAAGTACTGGCACCAACCTCAAAAACTCTCAGGGAGATTGTAAAGTCTTCATTCACATCCATGCTGGGGTCAAGTTGGGAATTTAGGGGGCCATTCAATATGGCTGACAATTTAAAAAAAAAGAATAAGTATTAAGGTTGAAGATGCAAAAATTTTTTTTAAAGCATTACATAATTTACATGTAAAACAATACTAGTACCTTCCTCGCTCCCCTCTCCCCATCGGGATTTTTGTTACATAGATCCTTTGCTCTAGCAAAGGACAGCCTTCAAGGACAGCTTGTAACTCTGTAACAATGCATTATACAATATTTGAAATGACTATTTAAAAAAAACAACAAATGTACCATCAGAGAGCTGAAGACACATTTTAGAACTTTGGGGGATGTTTGCTTCCAACATACTTAGAGTGCTCATCACCTTCACCATTCCAGTTTTTAAGGCCTGAGTCAAGTGCCAAAAAAAAAAGCCATGCCAGTCTTTTTTGGGGGGCAATTATCATGTCACACATGATAATTTTTTTTACAAATAAATAAATTTTACAAATAAATAAATGAATAAAAACCCACAAACAATCCATTTAGAAGTATTCATGGTGGACAATGAAGGGCCCAGATTCATCATACTCCTACTTGCTGATCCACATCTACTGGAAGGTAGAAAGAGATGCCAGGATGGAGCCTACAATCATTTGCGCTCAGGTGGGGCAATAATCTTGATTTTCATTGTGCTGGGAGCTAGGGCGGCAATCTCCTTCTACATCCTATTGGCAACGCCTGGGTACATGGTGGTACCAGCGGACAATACAGTATTGGCATACAGATCCTTACAGATGTCAGCAGCACACTTCACAATTGAGTTGAAGGTAATTTTGTGGGTTCCACAAGATTCCATACCTTAGAAAGATGGCTGGAAGAGAGCTTCTGGGCACTGGAACCTCTTGTTGCCAGCCGTGATAACCTGACCATCAGGGAGCTCATAGCTCTTTTACAGAGAGGAGCTAGATCACTGCCAGCCGGATCCATGTGGAGGATGGCATAGATGGGCACATTGTGAGTCACACCATCTCCAGAGTCCATGACAATACCAATGGCACGACCAGAGGCATAGAGAGACAGCACAGCCTGGATGGCAATGTACATGGCTGGGGTGTTTAAGGTCTCAAACAAAATCTGAGTCATCTTTTCTCTGTTGGCTTTGGGCTTCTGTGAGCAGCACAGGGTGCTCTTCAGGGGCCATACGGAGCTCACTGTAGAAAGTATGATGCCAGATCTTCTCCATGTCATCTCAGTTGGGTACAATACCATATTCAATGGGGTACTTCAGGGTCAGAATACCTCTCTTGCTCTGGGCCTCATCCCCCACATAGCTATCTTTCTGGTCCATACCTACCATCATACCCTGATGTCTGGGGTACCCAGCAATGGAAGGCAAGAAGGCCAGTGGGCCATCCTCTCCTGCACATTCCAGCACCATTTTCAACAAGAGCAGCAAAATTACCATCCATGGTGAATTTTGAAGCAGGAAGTTTAAACCTGACAGAGAGAGAGAGAGAAGGAGGTGGTGCTCACCTGGAGGCAGTGCAAGGGGGAAGGGGGGGAGGCAAGTGCATCCTGGGGGGAAGAACTCACAGCTCAGTAGTGTTTTGTTCTACTGAATCAAAAGCTTTTAATGGTCAATAAGCGGTAAGCACATGGGGATCTCTTATTCTCTACAACTTTAAAACAATTGTGAGATTGATAAAATCTATAAAATCATCACAAATTCTATTGTAAAAATCTATTATAAAATTTCACAATTCTATTGTGGAACATTGCTGGAAAAAAACCTGATTATTCCCTTATGATACTTTCATAAAATAATCTTTGCTGTGTATGTGGAATATTCTCATAAAATTTTCACATAGATGGGAAAGTAAGCCTATGGTTTGAGTTACTGACATTTCCTCAGCTGCTTTTTAGGGAAATAATACAGTGAGAGATTTTTCTCCCTGTGCCTTTGGCATCTTCCTCTCTTTCAGAAACTTTGAGAATTAGTCCCTCCGTATTCAGCAACTTGAATCACTTCCCTCATAGACAGCCTTTCTTTATAGTTGGTCTCTTCCAGCTGCCTTTTCTGGCTACGTTAGGATTATATTAGAATGTGTATGTGATGGCTCCATCCTACTTAGTGGTGAAAAGAGCTTGTTACTAAAGCCTTTGCAGATTGTTTCTATTTTTTACCTCTTTGTTATCATTCATCCAGTTTCACCTTAAATACCTTGGGATGACTTTGCTTAGCTGGGCATCTCCTTGACTTCAATGAGTATCTGGCTATACTTCTTTTTCTGGTTCCAACCTTGCACCTTTCTTCCCTGTAAAATTTTATGAGTTCACATTCTAAACTAGTGCAGCTCTTGGCCTCCATGTCTCTTAAGATGGTCATCTAGGGATGGTTTTTAGTGGGTCTCTAATCTCATCCGAGCAGCTAAGGGTGCCATAGTGCATGGAGCAACGGGCCTGGAATCAGGCTGACTCATCTTCCTGAGTTCAAATCCAGCCTCAGACACTTACTAGCTGTAGGACCCTGGGCAAGTCACTTAACCCTGTTTGCTTCAGTTTCCTTGTCTGTAAAATGAGCTGGAGAAGGAAATGGCAAACCACTCCAGCATCTTTGTCAAAAAGAAATCCAGATCCAAATCCATATCCATGTGGGACATTACTGAACAACGATCTCCTTATTATGGCAATTGATTTTTATGAGTCAAGCTTTTGTATGGAATTGTTATAAACTATACCAATTTCTCATATTTTAGGTCATTGATAACTTATCTAAATAAGTCAGGTTAAAGTTGTTTTAATCGAATATAATCTTTTTTCTCATTTTTATTCTTTCTTCTAGTTTTGTATTCCTTTTGAATTTTAAGTTGGTGGCTAAATATAAATGCACAGATAATTTAGGACTGAATGAGTCATTTCCCAATTGTTAAAATACGGTAATCTCAGTTTTCGTGTGATACTATTCAGTGCTTGCTGTATTCAATTTTTTCTTTGGGATGTATGTGGGGTTAAGTGACTTAAGGTCACACAGCTGGTGGGTGTCTGAGGTCACCTTTGAACTCAGATCCTCCTGACTCCAGGACCAGTGCTCTAACCACTGCTCCATCTCGTTGCCCCATAATTATTTCTTAAAGAAAACATGCGTAGGAATGAGACTTTGGTGAATTCTACAAGTTTTTTGGCTCCTTTCATTCCTTATACCTGAACTATATTATTTTCTAACACTTTTTGTCAGCCCTCATCTGTGCCCATCTTTTCATCCATGTCACTAAATAGCAGAAGTATGAGCTGATTTAATTTGTGGGATATTATTGAATTCTTGCTAGGTTTTATCTACTTCTCCATCCTCTTCAGCAAATGTCAGCGTATAAGCTGCAATTATTTTCATGGTGGTTTTGGAGCAGAAATTGCTCATGAACATAACAGAAGTTGGTGAGACCTCCCTCTTCTCTCTCCAGCCCCTTTAAAGTCCCTGGGATCTCTATTTCTTCCCAGGGTCTTTAGCAACATTGACACCTTTGCAAGGCAGCCAGTCTAAGTCTTGCCAAAAGACTGTTACATAAACAGTGTCCATCAGTCAACAAGGACTTATTGATCAGGCACTGGGCAAAGCCCTGAGGATACAAAAAATGTTAAAAAAAAAAAAAAAGAGAGAGAGAGAGAACAGTCCCTGTTTCCTTGTTCTCAAAGAGCTTACATTATTTTTGAAAATTGAATCTTGATTTTATTTTTTTAAATACATAATTTATATATTTTTTAGTTCTTAACATTCACTTACTCAAGAATTTGAATTCAAAATTTTCTCCCCATCTCTCCCCACTCCCCACCCCAGGACAGCATGCACCCCACTCACCCCTTCTTGCAGTCTCTCCTCCCTTCTATTACCCACTCTTCTTCCATATTCTTTCCCCTCTATTTTCCTGTAGAGCAAAATAGATTTCTATACTCCATTGCCTGTATAGCTTAATTTCCAGTTTTCATGCTAAAACAATTTTTAACATTCATTCTTAAAGTTTTGAGTTCCATATTCTCTCCCTTCCTCTCCACCTACCCTCATTGAGAAAACAAGCAGTTCAATAGAGGTCATACATGTGTAACAATGCAAAGCACTTCCATAATAGTTATGTTGTAAAAGACTAACCACATTTCCCTCTGTCCTATGCTGCCCTTCATTTATACCATTCTCTCTCTTGACCTGTCCTTCCACAATAGTGTTTGCTTCTGATTATCCCTCTCCCCAATTTGCTGTCCCTTCTATTGTCTTCCCTCTCCTATCCCCTTCCCCCTTGCCTTCCTGCAGAGTAAAATAGATTTCCATATCCTATAGAGTGTATGTTATTCACTCCTTAAGCCAAACTCCATGAGAGTAAGGCTCAATTGTTTCCTTTCATCTCTCCCCTGTTCCCCTCCATTGTAAAACTCTTTCTTCCCTCTTGCATGTGAGATGATTTGCTACATTCAACCTCTTCCTTTCTCTTACTCCTAGTACGTTCCATTCAACAGTAAATTTTGGTTTTTTAGGTATTCTCCCTTCATATTCAGCTCACCCTGTGTTCTCTATGTATGTATATGTATGTACACATATACATACATACACACGTACCTATACATACCAACACATATAATATCCATATCCATACATACCCATACACACCTACATATATATGTTCCCTCTAACTACCCTAATGCTGAAAAAGGTCTCGTGAGCAACAAATAACGTCTTTCCATGTAGGAATGTAAAACAGTTCAACTTTAATGAGTTCCTTAAGGCTTCTCTTTCTTGTTTAACTTTTCATGTTTCTCTTGATTCTTGCATTTGAAAGTAAAATTTTTTATTCAGCTCTGGTCTTTTCAACAAGAATGCTTGGAATTCCTCTATTTCATTGAAATTCCATTTTTTCCCCTGAAGTATTACACTCATTTTTTCTGGGCAGGTGATTCTTGGTTTTAATCCTATCTCCTTTGACCACTGGAATATCGTATTCCAAGCCCTTCGATCTCTTAGTGTAGAAGCTGCTAAATCCTGATCATATTTCCACAATACTTGAATTGTTTCTGTCTGGCTGCTTATAATATTTTCTCCTTGACCTAGGAACTCTGGAATTTGGTTACAGCATTCCTTGGCATTTTCCTTTTGGAATCTCTTTCAGGAGGTGATCGATGATTTCTATTTTACCCTCTGGTTCTAGAATATCAGGGCAGTTTTCCTTGATAATTTCTTGGAAGATCATATCTAAGCTTTTTTTTAAATCATGGTTTTCAGGTAGACCAATAATTTTAAAATTATCTCTCCTGGATCTATTTTCCAGGTCAGTTGTTTTTCCAATGATATATTTCACATTTTCTTCTATTTTTTCATTCTTTTGGTTTTGTTTTATACTTTCTTGGTTTCTCATGAAGTCATTAACTTTCATCTGCTCCATTCTAATTTTTAAAGAACTATTTTCTTCAGTGAGCTTTTGAACATCTTTTTTCATTTGGCCAATTCTGCTTTTTAAAGCCTTCTTCTCCTCATTGGCTTTTTGAACCTCTTTTGCCATTTGAGTTAGTCTATTTTTAAAGGTGTTATTTTCTTCAACATTTTTTGGGTCTCCTTTAGCAAGCTGTTGATGCACTTTCCATGATTTTCTTGCATTGTTCTCATTTCTCTTATCTATTTTTCCTCAGCCTCTCTTATTTGATTTTCAAAATCTTTTTTGAGCTCTTCCATAGCCTGAGACCACAGCATATTTTTTGGAGGTTTGGATGAAGAAGCCTTGACTTTGATGTCTTCCTCTGATGATATGCTTTGTTCTTCCTCATCTGAAAGGATGGAGAAAATATCTTTTTACCAAGAAAGTGACATTCTGTAGTCTTATTTTTCTTCCCTTTTTGGGACATTTTCCCAGTCAGTTACTTGACTTTGGAATCCTTTGTCAAGTGGGGGGTATACTACCTAGGTTTCAGAGGGTTTGTGCAGCTGTTCTCTGAGATATCTCTAGGCACCTATAAGTTCTCAGTTCCTCCAAGCTGGCCTGTGCTCTTGTCTGTGAGAAACCACAAGCACTCTTTTCTGCCCAGGATCTGCGAATAGGGTTCCCTCTCCACAGCCACCACCATGCCAGTGCTCCTCCTCATCCCAGGACTGACACTCAGGACTGACACTCAGATCAGCTGCTTGATTCCCCTAGGGTCTTCAGACCAGGACTACAAAAGTCAATGCTGCTGCTGCCTTGGTGCCAGAGCTGGGGCCAGACCTCCCCCCTCCCATCCCACCCACCCAGGTGAAAAAGCTTTCTTACTGACCTTTGAAGCTGTCTTTGGAATTTGTGGGTTGAGAAATCTTGGAACCACAACTGCCATCCATGATTCCACACTCTAAAGCCTGTTCTAGTCCTTTCTGTACCACACAGCCCATGCTGAGCTGAGCTCTGCTCTGAGCCCAGGGTGATAAACCATTCCTGTCAGCCTTCCAGACTGTGTTAGGCTGGAAATCTCTTTCACTCTGTCATTTAGTGGCTTCTGCTTCTCTAGAATTTGTTTAGAGTCATTTTTTCAGATATTTTATGGGTTATGGAGGGAGAGCTAGAGCAGGTCTGTTCTCCTACTCCACCATCTTGGCTCAGCCCCAAAGAGCTTACATTCTAATGGGGGAAACAACCTGTAAAGAATTAGGTAAAGTCAAGATGTGTACAGGACAAATGGGAACAGATCAAAGCTGCGTCCCAGAAATGGCGTTTCTTTGCCTTTGGATGAACAATAAAGGTCATTTCACTAACTCCTTTATTTGCCTTTCCCTGAAGCACCTATAAGTCATACTTTCATTAGGTGCAGCTCACCTTTTTTTCTTCTGATTTTGTTTATGGCAGGAATGTCAAGACACTTGTTTTAGCTTCTCCAGGAGTATGAAGGTGACTCACTGGGCATTGGACAAGGATCTCACTTCAGACTAGCAGCAGCTAAGTTAATATTCATTTATGTCAGGCTCGTAGGATCATGAGTCTAGTGCTGGAAGGGCCCTCAGAGGCCATCTCATCCAACCCTTCCATATTTAGCATAATCTAAGGCTCATGGAAATGAAATCCAAGATCACACAGATGGTCTAAAAGTCATGATTCTTAGCATTCCCTTTTCCATAGTTCTTCCACCATCACTGTGAAAGTGGAAGAGATGGGTGTATGGGACTGGGGGCCATTTTGTATTTTTCTTTGTTTCATGGGTTGCCATGACTAAAGATTCCACCACCAAGTGGCTAACCTAGCCTAAACAATGATACATACATGCATTCATTCATACATACATACATACATATATATATATATATGAAATAGAGCAGTCAGAACTCAATCTGCTGCTTATCAAATTTACATGTGCTTTGAAGTTTTCTTCACTTATTGCAGTTTGTTTACTACATTATAAGCTTAATCCCTTTCAGGGATACTCATCCATCTTTGGTGTCCACCTTTATCCAGCCTTTACCTGTGGCTCCACAAAGCTTTAGCATGTGCAGCAGCCATACCCCAGTAGAACTGCCTCAGCACATGGCTTAAGTCAGTGAATTAGGGCAGTGCCCACCCCAAGCATATGAAGCCTTCCCCTAGCAGAATGGTGAATAAGAACAAATTATTCCAGTGACCATGAAGATGCTGAAGTAGGCATGTGGAGTGCTTAGAGCTTGGTCAGACACTGAAGATGCCAAGATGCATCCCAGGCCATCGCCAGTCATCCTGACTTTTGTCCTGCCATTGGACTTTGATGACTCTGGAATGAGGCTGACAACTTTAAGCAACTCTGCCTCACTTAAGTCTAATTAATGCACAAGTCAAGACATCACTCATGACATGATGTCATTTTCAAAAATGAAGGATGCAAAGCAATAATATAAGTTGAGTAAAGTCAGGACTAGGTTTTATTTCAACACTGGGTTTTCTAAAACATGGTGTTGTTCTCTACCCAGTAGATGTTGTTTAGTTGTTCAGTTGTGTTGGACACTTCTTGAACCTGTGGTCCATATCACACCAATTACTGTCCATGGGGCTTTCTTGGCAAAGATACTAGAGTGTTTTACCATTTCCTTCTCCAATGGATCAACTTTTTTTGGAAGATAACAAATAAATGTAAGTATCTATTCGTTAGACACCTACTAAGTATTTGCTGAATGAATACATGACTTTCTAATGCTTCTTATAACTTTAAACTTTTGGAATTATCAGCTCTTTCTTTGACCCTGACACTGTATGATTCCCTGATTCTTAAGCAGGGGTCCATACTTGGAAAATATATATATATATATTTTTGTCCCAACATCTAGACTAAGAGGATTGAAGTTCAAACATTGTGTCCCATGTGTCTCTGGGCAAATGATTAACCTCTTTGCCATCTAAGTCACTCATCTGTTAATGAGGGAGTGCAGCTAAGTGGTGCAATGGATAGAGCTCTAGTCCTGGAGTCAGGAAGACCTGAATTTGAATATGACTCAGACACTTCCCAGTTGTGTGAACCTGGGCAAGTCACTGAAAACTGTTTGCCTCAGTTTCCTCATCTGTAAATGAGCCGGAGAAGGACATGGTCAATGATTCCAGTATCTCTGCCAAGAAAACCCCAAATAGGGTCACAAAGAGTTGGACACAACTGAAAAACAACTGACCAACCACAGTATTACAACAGAGAAAGAAGGAAGTTGTGGACATCTTGGGAAATGAGGAAAGAGGCATACAACCTTTGTTTTGTCAGCTGTGGACAAGAGGACTCTTGTTTCAAGTGTGTGCCATGGAGGCCTTTTCTTCTTCGTGGCAGGTTGTGTTTGCAAAAGCCATTTACAAATATTTTATGTACATTCTGCTTCTTTCAAGGCCCAGCTAAAATCTCCCTTTCTGTAAGAAGCCTTTCCTGACATCCCTTAGTGCTCATGCCTTCCATTTGTTTATTTCCATTTTCTTCTGAATTATTTCTTGTTTGTACACAACTGTTTATATTTTGTCTCCCCATTAGAATGGGAGCTCCCAGAGAGCAGAGACTGTCTTTTGTCTTTCTTATTATCCTTACTGTTCCACACAATGTCTCATACAGTAGGCACTTAAATGCTTGGGACAGCTAGGTGGTGCAGTGGATAGAGCACCAGTGCAAGAGTCAGGAGGACCTGAGTTCAAATCTCACCTCAGATATTTGACTCTCACTAGCTGTGTGACCTTGGGCAAGTCACTTAACCCCAATTGCCTCATTCTGGCTCATCTCTAGTCATCCTGATGAATATCTGGTAACTGGATTCAGATGGCTCCGGAGGAGAAGTGAGGCTGGTGACCTGCACAGCCCTCCCTCACTCAAAACAAAGTCAAGTACAAGTTATGTCATTATTTCTCTGATGGCATGCATGGTCTTCTTCAGCAATGAAGGACGAACACACACACACACACACGCACACGCACACACACACACAAAATGCTTATCAGTAGCTTCCCTATGCATCTCAAGGTTAGAGGGATGGGATATCTCTCTCTGTTTCTTGAAGTTACAGCCTTCCCAACACCCAGCTGTTTTCATTTACAGGATCTTCTTTTATCTCTTTCTCAACCTACTTTCTCTGATTCCTTGGGAGAAATTGAAATGATTGCAAAAATAAAGCCATGTTTCACTTGAAACTTATCAACCAAACCTTGTTTGTGGAAATTTGCCAACGAGGTGAATTCAGTTAATTTTTTCACAACCAAAGGAATGCCGAATCAGGTGAAAGTAACCACGTGAAAATTCCAGACCACACTTTCATTTGCCAATCCAAAACAGGTTTCAGGGTAATCTATTGTCCAAGTATAGTTTCTGCTAAGTGATTGCAAGGTTCCTAGACTGTGAAATGCTTTTTGTCATAGGGAAAGATACATGAGGTAACTGGGGATGCCTAGGAGAGTTCAGAGGTACAGTATTTCTTTCTCAGTGCTTTTCTATGGCATTGTGGTAAGCTCTGAGACAGAGGATGAAGTTAACTCTAGGAACTCCAGAGAAGGGTAATTGCACTAGATGAAGAGTGTATAAAATACAACTTCTGGTCTGTCCCTCATTTTTGGAAGTAGCCAGAGCCAATTACAAAATTTTTAGATTTATTATTACTAAGCAAAAACATTATTTTTTTCATCTTTTATTGAGTATTGTGAACTTTCTATCTGTGCAATTGCAACCACAATACAATACCGTAATTATCATCAGGAGACTAATCTCTAATGCAAGGATTTGTAATGTTTTCTTTTTTAGTGTGTGTGTGTCATGGACCATTTTGGACCCTTTCTCAGGAATAATATCTTTAAATAATGGAAGGATGTTCTAGATTTCAGTTCCAGGCTAGTTCATAGACTCTCTGAAATCTATCCATGGACCCCATGAGCTCCACGTTAAGAGCTCCTGTGCTGAAGTAATTTTAACCCTCAGTGTTGTTGCTGTTGCTGTATTTATCAATAGTCTCTGCGTCACTCATGCCTGTTGATGTTCAAAATTACATTGATTCTGTGGTGACTGAAAGTCTGTATTCACATGATGAAATTTCATGGAACCATTTTCTTACAAAACAAGTGAAAAGTTATCCTTAATTGGTGTGATGGCATACTGTTGTCCCTGCTACTGGCTTGAGTTCCAGAGTTCTAAACTGCAGCAGGCTTAAAGTCAATCAGAAGTCCACATTAATTATGACACCTTTGCAGCAAGTCTCTGCAACCATACTGCATAAGGAGGGATACACTGACCTAGGTCTGAAAAACAGAACAGGTTAAAGCTTCCATTCTAATCAATAGTGAGATTAGACCCACAGGGAGATGCTCTGCTTCCAACTGGGTGAGATATGGAGAGCTAGTCTCCAAAATAAAATGGTATCCTCAATAACAACTATTGACCCCTAAACTCAAGGAGATGAAAGAACTAACGAAACCTTGAGAGGGAGGGACCGCTCCTAAAGGCTCCCCTAATGCCACTTTGCCTTTTTACTCCCCAATAATACAACCTTTAAGAGAAATGGAACTAACCAGGCATTAGACCTGTTCACTTTTCTGGGTTTCCAAGAACTTTTCAGTTGAACACACAAATTATATCTTAGAGTTAACATTTCCGAAGAAGAAACTGCTTTTTTTCCTTCAAAATCATTGACTTTGCAGTGTCCAGCAATAGACTATGAAATATCGCACTTTAATATCTCTGACTCTTCTCACCTATTTATTTGCACAATAAAAATCTTGGAGACACAGGCCAGTTCTGAACAGATTCTTAGCTTTTATTTTCTATTTTCTTGTCAGGGAATATAGGAAACCTATACTCTCTAGACCAAAAGGTCTTTGCTTTTTCCATGTCCCAAATTCTTATAGCAGTCTGATGAAGCCTACAGACCCTTCCCCAGAATAATGGTTTTAAGGTCTTCAAGGAAATCTCAGTTCAAGGTTAGTGAAAATAAAGATGTATTTTTTTTCCATCCAAGTTCACAGACCCCTCTGAAATTTATCCAAGGACCCCTGGGCAGGGGAAGCAGTCTATAGACTTCAGGTTAAGAGCTGTTACTCTATAAGGTGTCACTACTAGAGAGTAAGAATTCATCCAGCAGTTAATAAGATTTTAGTGTGAATTTCAGTTATGCCCATCAGAGCTGATCCAGTATCATTTTCAAGCGACTTCCTTTACAGTTTTGAGAAACATGTCCAGGCAGTATTTTTGAGATTTTTTTAAAGGGGAAATTTAGCTCATAAGTCCTTGTTTGTCTTTTTGTTTCATATTCTTTATATTAAGATTAGAAAAAGTATTCTTTTTTGTAATCTATGCATTCCATCAGAAATGTGAAGGTAGTCCCATGGGGTTCTGAGTTAAAATTAGAGCTAAAACCCTATTTTCTATATTCATCTGGGAATGACCTTTTATTATAAGGGGATAGTAGGTGATGGGGGAACGGTTTACTAACCTATTACTGCAGAGCAGGATTACTGGCATGGGCCCAAAAGTTTGAGCTCCTCATATTAACCCGACAGGCAATTGTATTATTAAAGCCGACATGCTGAATGGAGTCTTTTAAAGTTATTCTTTACCTGTCTCATTGCGTTAAAGTGGGAACATGCAAAGGAGCATAGGAGAGAGGGAGATGGCAGGTGGAACAAAATATCTGAACCAGTTCCCTGTATCAAGCAGCCAGGCTTAGTTGATGTCCACCACATAACAAGAAAGAGTTGCTAAGAACAAATCCCTATTGTTACTTGTCATCTTTAAATGAGTGTCAAAGTAGGCAGGGGGGCTTTGACCGTTAACCGCACAATTTAGCTTGCCTGTTGTGTCCTGTAAGCCCCACCTCCTCGGAGTTTCTCAGATTAGAAAAGAAGGCCCCAGTCCCTTATAAATGGGCCAACTCTTTTCTTTTGTGTGTAGACTGCCCAGTGTGAAATCTGCAGTGACGTTAAATGTTTTCTAATGAATAATTACTGAAAGGAAATGGAGGACTATATGTGTAATGGATTGTAGCGCATGAAAATGTTTTATTTTGCGCACAAAAATGTTGTCCTTCACAAGCACTGCAATTGTTTCAAAAAGTCTTTTGTGTAGATTTGATTCAATGGATTATCTGTGAGTATTTCCATTCCAAATAGAAATCAAAGGGAGCTTTTGGCAAACTAATGTTTTGCAAAATGGCAGCCATGAAACACATTTAGTATTTAAAGTTTCAGTTTTAAAGGAATGTTTGAACTCTGGAGATTTTCTCACTTTTTTCCATCTTTTGATTTGGGAAAGTGAAGTGGTTTGCCCTGACCTCTGTCCTGTTCAGAAGGACAGACAGTCAGCCTCTTACAAGGCTATTGGATACTATTCCCTAGAAACAAACAAGAGACCCGAAGAATGGTTCGATATTCTCTCTTGGCTTGTGATTAAACTTTTACTCTGGATGACTGTGGATAAATATAAGAATTCGGTGTATTTCACATTTCACTTATTATGAAGTTATTCCACATTTGGCAGTTCTTACCTGGCATAATATTGGGGCTCTAGTTGTATTGTGGTATTGATACTAGGGAATATTGAATACAAGACATGGCCAGAGCTTTCATCTATGTTTAGCCATACTATCCTGGGTCTCAAGAAGTCCAGAAATTGTTCTGAGATGTCCCTGTTTCCATTTGTGGTGCGAAGTAGAATTAAGACTCATATTCATATGGGCGAAAACCAAAAGTGAGGTTAAGTATTGTGTGAATCCCTAGTCACATCAACAATATTTTTAGAGAGAACAGACCAACACTATTAATCAAAACATCAAATGAACCTCTTTTCAAATGTGTCGGCCAACTCCTTCCTCACTTGCCTTCTTGGGGTAGGTGTCAGGTGTAAGATCTGAGAAGCTGAGCCTCTTCAAGAAGGTGACAACATGTTGGGCGTGTTTAGTAGTATTGCCATTTTGCTGAAGTCCAATAGTAAAGTTCAGAAAGGGAGACCTAGAAATTCCAGAGGAACCTTTTTTTCACCAGTGGATTTGAGATCTCCCCTATTTTAAAGTTGCGATTATATACTTTTACTGTGGAACTGTCTGGACTTGGCTAAGAATAGTTTAAATAGAAATCTGTAGTGTTTGGAAGAGGTTAAAGGAGATTAACCTACTCTCCTACCAAAGGGCATGTAGGTAACTCCCCCAGAATTATTTTGTTACACTCTTTTCCTTCCAACTTTAATACTCAAACTAGCTTCTAGTGAAGGGTTTCTTCACCTTTATGGTGTCATGGACCCCCTTGGCAGTCAAGTGAAATAGCTATGCTACCTTTCTCAGAATCATGTCCTTAAATGCAAAAAATAAAATAGAAAATTGCAAAGGAAACCCATTATATTGAAATACAGGTATCAGAATATTTTTTTAAAAGAAGTTTACAGACTGTAGGTTAAGAACTTCTTGTCTAAAGAGAAACATTCCAGGGACAGCTAAGTGGTGTAGTGGATAGAGTATAGGTCCTGGAGTGAGGGTCAAATTCTGCCTTAGTTACTTATTAGCTGTGTGACCCTAGGCAAATAATTTAACCCTGATTGCCTTCATTGAAATATATCTCTTTATCTATCTATCTATCTATCTATCTATCTATCTATCTATCTATCTATCGACAGAGAACTATTTCACGTGGCAGCATAGATTTGTTTCTGTTTCTTGAAGATACAACACAACAGAACTACATAATGCTACATTTTTAATATAGCTACATTATTAGACAACTTGAAAAGCTTTAGAGGTAGTTGTTGCGGTTGTACTTCTGGAACAAAACTTTCCTTGTTGTAGATCAGGGATAGAGAAACCTACAGCCTCAAGGCCACAGGTTCCCCACTCCTGTTGGAGACCAAGATGTGTTTTCAGTATTAATCTCTAACTCAAAAAGATTAAAAGTAAAGTGAAATCGATCTCTCAGCAGCATTTGTTACGTGTACATTACTGGTTTTGCTCCTAGTTGTAGCCATGAGTGTTTTCTTTCTTTGGAAATGATTTCTATCAATTTGGTGACCAGGTCTATGTAATCAAATAGATGTGCTGTGTGCTTTGGGCTGAGGAGGAGCTCTATGGGTCAAAACAATGTAAAGTCAATACCTGCGGGTCTTTTTAGGTACCCACAATCCCGCAGCCTTGAAAATGAGTTTGGCGTTCTCATTTGCTGTTGAATTCACACAATCATCTTATAATAGGACCCAGTTCACAATAGCAAAGTGGGCCAACCTCACATGACCGGTGGAATTTTTCAGTAATGTTTCTAAGCAAACCTTGTAATTTGCAAAAAAAAAAAAAATCTGTGCTATGTTATTTTCCCGATAATGAAATAACTTATATAAGACTGGGCAAAATTTAAAGTGCTATATAAATGCTAGCTATAATTAATAATAGTAACTAGTACTTGTTGCTTAGTCTTTTTTAGTCATGTCTGTCTCTTCATGACCCCCATTCTTGGCAAAAGTACTAGAGGGGTTTGCCATTTATTTCTTGAGCTCATTTTACAGATGAGGAAACTGAGGTAAACAGGGTGAACACAGCTAGTAAGTGTCTGAGGCTAGATTTGAACTCTGGTCTTCCTGACTCCAACACTTCATGGTGCTTGAGTAAAATTTTGGGGTGGGTGAAGCAAGCACTGGGTTTTGAGCCAGAAAACCCAAAATCCTGATTTCTGCCCTTTACTGTTTATCTGACCTTGTGCAAAACACTTTCCCTCTCTGAGCCTCAGTTTCCTCA
Organism: Bettongia penicillata ogilbyi; assembly: GCA_023548195.1. Classification (NCBI taxonomy): domain Eukaryota; kingdom Metazoa; phylum Chordata; class Mammalia; order Diprotodontia; family Potoroidae; genus Bettongia; species Bettongia penicillata. The sequence continues at coordinate 1,352,048 of JAJHZJ010000063.1, forward strand.
TCTTTCAAATGAGCATGGTGGCTGCCTTGGTCTCTAAATTTCCTTCAAGCTCTTGGTAATTTCTAGGCTTCACATTCTGCACTTCTCTTCCCTTTCTTGATTGCTCACTTCCTGAGGTGTCTGATGTTCCTTGACTTGTCAAGAACTTCCCCGCTACAGCGTCTTCTTCCCAACTTACACATATTTGAATGTGAATTTTTCCTTTTAATCTTTTCTTCTCTTATTCCCTTCCCTGTATTAAAATCTACTAATCCCACATCCAGTTATATTTTGGGTTTAGACATTATTTACAATGAAGGATTTCCAGGTATGGTGGCCACTTGATAGGACGGCAGTTTGGGGATGTGGAGGCCTGACACCTTTCATTATGTGGTATGACTTCTATAGGAGGGAGTCAGTTAGACTGGCCCCATTATCTACAGTACTGACCTGACACAGAGAATTTGAATTTGTATTCTATAATTTTAACATTCAGAAGGGTCCCAGTTCAGCTGGTGCATCATTTGGAGGATCACGTTTAGTTTGGGGTATCAGGAAAGGCCATGACAAATAGGAGAATGAACTCTAAGCAGGATGACCAGAGTGGCAAAGGGCCCAGAGACCATGGGGTCAGACAATTTGGAGGCAGGAAGAGGAATAACAGTTTCCTTCAAGTACTTGAAGGTTTGTTTTGTTTTTGCTTTTTGCTAGGCAGTTGGGATGAACTGACTTGTCCAGGGTTACACGGCTAGTACGTGAAAGGTTTTCATATGGAAGAAGAGGGTTCTGACATTCCTTTTAACTCCCCAGACTAGGAGCAGAGAGTCCCCAAGGGCAGACCTTGGACTGATGTATGGGTGAGGAAAGAAACAACAGTAATTGGAGCTATGGAATGGGTGCTGGGGTAGGGGTGGGGGAGGGTTCCCCCTCCCTAAAGGTTTTCAATTAAAAGACCCAGAGCTACTTAACAGGGACATCACAGAGGGAGTGTTTGTTCAGGTATGAATGGACAGCCTTGGTCCCTCTTCCAGCTCTGAAAATTTCATACTGTGTGGTCCTGCTGAGCTGGGCTACCATTATGCCACCTACTAAACATTTCTATGTCTTTCTCCTTCCATCCTGTGGGTTCCATTGACTTCCATAGCCAAAATGGCACCACCTTCCCATCCAAACCCTACCTGCCATCTTTACACATGAGTTCAAATTCTATGATTCTTCCATGCCTGGAATTCCCTCCCTCCCTCCTCCTCCTCCTCTCTGCTGCCCTGGCTTCCTCAAGGGCTAGATAAAACCCTATATTCTACAAGAAGTCTTTCCTGATTCTTCTTAATGCTCCCCCATGCCTGGAACCCTCTCCCTGCTTTACTCTGACTACCCACCTTTCTAGCTTCCTTTAAGTCCCAACCAAAAATCCCTTCTTTCACTGGAAGCCCTCCTCAGTCCCCCTTAAGTCTAGTACCTCCCCTCTGTTAATTCTTTCCTGCTTACCTTGTATAGAGCTTGTTTTGTATATATTTGTTTGCATGGTATCCCCTCCACTATTGGATTATAATTAGATTATAAACTCCTTGAGGGCAAGGACTGTCTTTTGTCTTTTTTTGTATCCCCAGTGCTTAGCACACTATGCCTGGCACATAGTTGGTTGTTGTCCTTCATTTTCAAAGAGGACCAAAATGACATCACCACTGTAAAGTGAAATTTCAGTATGTCCGACTGTGGCTGATCAGACCAATATGAGCTCAGAATGAACTACCACAGGTTGGGCACAGATAGTCTGTGTGAATATTTGTGATGGATATCCCAAATTTGCGCATCCTGCATTTACTTTATATTGCCTCAACTCTGCTTTGTTCAAAGAGTACAGCACTTTTCCTTATGTGGGCACACCATGCTGAGCAGTCCTGTGCCAGTGTCTCCCATCTTGCCCAGTCAAATCCAAAGTTCTTGAGGGAGACTCAGAGTGTCTTTCAGGTCTACTGGATTTTGTGTTGTCTATTAGTGTGCCCATGTTCCATGTGCCGGTGGTGAGTGGAATCATCTTTGTAGGTGGTTTTTTACGTTTTTTTGTGTTTCATCTGCATAGTGGGATTCCCTGCCTGCCATGGTAATCAGGTCAGGGTTGGGTAAGCAGGCAATGTTTAGGGCACCTTTTCTAGCCCCCTTCCTCACACCAGGAAATGGGCAGCATGATCCTTAAAATACAGACACCCAGGGAGTTGCCGAGTCCCACTGCTGTTTCCAGTGGGAAACAATCCTATGGCCTGGGCCACCTGTGTGCAGGGTCATGACTACAGCTCCCAGTGTATCCGCACCTGCTGCTTCATCACTTGCCTGTTGCCATAGGACTTTGAGGCATAATGATGAAATGGTAGGGTGATGTCTTTTGATTCATGCATAAATTGGATTTAAGTGAGGCAGAGGTGCACGAAGTCAGCAGCCTCACTCTCTCCTCCTGAGTCATCATAGTCCAGTGGCAAGACAGAGTCAAGATGGGTGGCGATGGCAAAGGATGCAGTGGATGACCTTGGCGTCTTTGGTGTCTAACCAAGCTCTAAGCACTCCACATTGCCTAGTTCATCTGCCTTAATGGCCATTGGAACAAATTGTTCTCATCCACCCATTCCATCAGAGGAAGTCTTCGCAAGCTTGGGGCAGACACCTGCCTGACTCATCAATGGGTTTGAGAACCCTTGGTTACTTTCAACCTGATTTGGTCCATCTGCCAAAATGGTTTACCAGGGTGTGGCCGCTGTTCATGCTGCAGCTTCTTGGAGCCACAGGTGAGAGTTAGGCGGAACAGGTGGACACAGAAGGTGGAAAGAGCCCCCAAAAGGGCTCGGTGGTCATCATACCAAGGTACTGGTCCTCCCTGAGCACACCCTACACCCCTGCTTAGTAAATGCTTACTGACGGGCTGTTGAAATTCTACTCAACCTTCAAAGTTGATATCAATGCTGTGTCTCTTTGGCTTCCCTGACCTTCCTCCCATCACTCCCCACCCTCGGGGATTTCTCCTTCCACTGAAAACCTACAGCACTATAAACCTCTCACTGTTTCTTGTTTTGGCATTTTATATGGTGTTCTGTTTCATAGGTGTGTCTGCTTCCTCTGTCAGCAGAGATCAGAGTCATCCTTCATCTCTGTGACGTTTGTCTGACAAGCCATCCTTAGAGTAGCTACCTGGGTGTGCACGAGGGAGGTCTTCCTCTTCATCTCTGTAAGCTTTGATCTTCAGAACATTTATATATCATTTAGCGTGTCCACCAATCATTTTGCATCCTTCATACTTGACTGCCCCTCCCCCTTATTCTGTTGGGGTTATTGTTCTGTTTTTTTATTTTTGATAAATATATTTTAAGGCAAGGTGTCCCAAAAGTCTTAGTGCAGTTTTAAACTTTAATAAGCTATTAAATAACAGGCATCTAGAATAAAGTTTTAATTAATTAAAGCAAATTATCATTCAGTGAAATAATTTAATTAAAACAATTCATCAGTCTAAATTAATTAAATTAAAATGTAATTAAGGTTATTAAATAAGCTTTAATCAGTTATTCAAGTTTAAAACTGTACTAAAGCTTTGGGGACACCTTATATTGAAATGAAAATGAAAGTACAAGTGCCACACTTTGTAGAGTTGGTTTCCTTGGTAATCTTATGTACTTCACTTTTTTGCACTTAATAACATTGTTCTGAATGAGGCCAGTTTATGTAACATGATACAGAGGGCCAACTAATGTCTATGCAGTGAGGCTGGAAGGACAGGTTAGGGGTTGGCTGTTAAAGGGCTTTAGAAGCTAAGTGGAAGAGTCTCCATTTTATCCTACAGGTAGTAGGGAGCCATTGCAGTTTACTGAGTAGGGTCATGACATGATTGGGTCTGTACTTAAGTAAAAACATGTCAGGATGAACTGGGGCAGAGAGAGACTTGGAGCAGGAAGACCCTTAGGAGGTACTGTAGTGATCTAGGTGACAAGTAATAGGGGCTCGACCAAAGTGGGGGAGGTGGACTGTATGAGTAGAGAAAAAGAGTCAGGAGATGTCAAGGAGGTAGAAATGGCAAGATTTGGTGACTGATTGGATATGTGGAGTGAGGGAAGATGAAAAGTCAGGGGTAATACCAAAGTTATTGGCCATGGAAGGCTAGAAGGATGGTTCCTTGGAAAGCTTGTAAGATGCTACAAGATGTTGTAGGGAGGAAAGGGTCAAGATAATGAGTTTTGTTTTGGATGTGTTCACTCTGAAATATCTCTGAGATGAACAGTTTGGAATGTCCAATAAGCATTTGGTGATGTGGAATTGTAGAGAGTGGGCCCAAGAGACTGGAGCTAGATATATAGATCTGTGCGCCATCTGCATAAAGATAATTAAATCCACAGGAGCTGATGAGATCATCAGAGAGGAGACAGAAACAGAGGAGACGTAGCGGGAGAGAGGGAGAGAGACAGATAGTGAGAGAGAAGAAGAAGAAGAAGAAGAAGAAGAAGAAGAAGAAGAAGAAGAAGAAGAAGAAGAAGAAGAAGAAGAAGAAGAAGAAGAAGAAGAAGAGGAAGAAGAAGAAGAAGAAGAGGAAGAAGAAGAAGAAGAAGAAGAAGAAGAAGAAGAAAAGGAGAGAGAGAGAGAGAGAGAGAGAGAGAGAGAGAGAGAGAGAGAGAGAGAGAGAGAGAGAGAGAGAGAGAGAGAGAGAGATGGCTCCCCATTATCTCCAGGATAAAAAATATATACTGTTCATTTAGTTTTTAAAGTACTGTACAATTTGCCTCTATCTTTCTAGCCTCATTGGACATGCTGTCCCTCCCACGCTGTGCCCTCTTTTTCTTTTTTTCACGGCGCTCCTCCTGTATCCATGCTTTTCATCTCCCATATGTGGGATGCCCCTTCTTTTCACCTCCATCTCATAGACTCCCACTCTTCTTTCAAGAAGCAGCTCAAGCAATATCTCCCTGCATGCAGCCTTTCTGAGTTCCCCTACGTGCTGGGCTGGGCCTTCCCTCCTAAACACCTTGTATTTTATAACATTCATTTCCAATCATTAGCTTATTTAAGCCTAGGGCTAACATAATGGTCCCTCAGATCCTCATGGCTTCCTCCTTTGCTGATATACGGCGTTTATTAAGAGAAATACTAGGAGTCCAATCACAATAGCTCCAAGCCCCCAGTTAGAAAATTTTCTAACATTTAGGCAGAGGTTGGTCTTTCTGCTTAAATTTACAGTTACAAACAACTCTGGATAATATCTGGCTTTTTGTCTTTTTTGATTGAAGCAAAATTTAGGTTTCCAGAAACATGGGCAAAAAGGCAGCAGAGTCTAATACAGTGTTTGCTAACAGGCAGGGACTGGGAGGGAAACTTGGGGGAAAAAGCTTAGTTTTTCATGGAATTTCTCTCTGTCCTGGAGGAGGTGGGTGGTGCCATCCTTAGGCTCTGCCCTGAGATGCCTGTGGGGTCCATGGCCCTCTTCCATATCTCCCTTCTCTGCCACATTTCAATCCTATCACTCTCTCTCCTTTTAGTGGTTGGCCTTGTGAAGCCCATTTCTTCTAGCTCAGCTCTTGGTGTCCCAGAAGTTCTTCTCAACTGCCAAGCCTTCAAAGTCTCTAAATCCCAACTAGCTTCATGAAAGTGCAGTGTTCACACCTTATTTATACCTATAGTGAATAACTGATTTGTGTTCTCATCTGACAAATGTATCAGGGCTAAAGAGACTGGGGTAATTTAGGTTTATTCTGTAACAACATACACACACACTCACACACACACGAGCACAATATTATATACATATATGTACACACATACATTTAATATCTTTATTCTGTAAAAACACACATATTTTATCTATATCTATATATACATACATATATTTATGAAGCTAGGTGGCACAGTGGATGGAGAGCTGCCGAGAAAACTGGTGTCTGAATGCAGTCTCAGAAACATCCTAGCTGTGTGACCTTGGGCAACCCATTCAACCTCTTTTTGCAGAAGAAAATAGCAAACCACTCCAAGATCATTGCCAAGGAAACCCCAAATGGGGTCACCAAGAGTCAGACATGACTAAAACAACTAAACAACAACACGTATGTATGCATGTATATATGCACATATACATACATATCTATATAAAAATGTGTATATGTGTACACATACACATAATGTATGTGTGTATATGCATGTATATACGTATGATTCTAAAACATGGTATATAGGTATTATAAATAAAATATAGGTATATATACACACATTTTTGGTATTTGCATAGCTACACATATATAAATCCAGGTATACAGGTTATGTACAAATACATGCACGTACTTTTTGAATCGATCAATAAGCAAGCTTTTATTAAGGACTCACTATGTGAGAGGCAATGTGTTAGATGATGAGATATGAAATAAACCCTGCTCTCGGGAGGTTTCCGTTCTAATGAGGGAGGCAGCAAGTACATAAATGTACTTATACATAATTTACTTATATGTACAGTGTCATATATACATAGATATATGTACATGCATGTTTACACACACGTACATATATGTATATGTACTTGCGATCTTCCTTATTAGAATGGAAACCCCTAAGAGTGAGTTTCATTCCCCAGCACCTTGTACATTGCCTAGCACACAGTGAGTACTTAATAAATGCTAGTTCCTCCATGAACAACTTCATAGTTACAAATGCCTCTGCCGACTCTAGACGTTCTGTCTTTCTCTCGCTAACCTAGGGGGACACCTGGTGGTTGATCGGTTTAAAACTCTTTTAGCCCTGAAAATGTAAATTACCTTGAAAAGATCTCTCTTTCTGATAAGAACTTCTGAGAAAACTGCTGAAAAGCAGAAATTAGTCTTAGGTTAATGTCTTAAACCATATTCCACCATTAATGGAAAATGGTTACATGGGCTACATACTAAAGATCATATCACAAAAAAATTCAAAGAGAAACAAATCACATAACTCTCCTGGCTCTAGGTAGGAGTTGCATTGTTAATCCAACAAGGAATAGAAGGAATTACAAAGAAAAATCAGATACTTTTGATTACATGAAATTGGAAAGCTGTTGAACCAACAAAATTAATACATGTAATATAAGAAGGGAAAGGTCAGCTGAGGAGTATCTTTTTACCAAATATCTCTGATCCAAGACAGAAATAGACAACAGAAGCAGACAACAGAAATATAGAAGACCAAGCGTTATTCCTCAGTAGATTATTGTCAAGGGATATGATCCAAGAATTCTCCAAAGAAGAACTACGAAGGATTCACAGCCACATGAAGGAATGCCCCAAATCACTGAGAGCAGGAGAAATGCATATCAAAACAACTCTGGAGTTTCACCTCACCCAGTAAACTGGCAAGCATGAGAAAATAGGACACAGTGGGTGTTGGAGGGGTTGTGGAAAGATGTTGTTGGAGCTAGAAATTGGAACAGCCATTCAGGAAAGCAATTTGGAGTTGTGCAAATTAAGTGATTAAAATGTCCATCTTCTTTTTCCCAGAAAGTCCACTGCTGGGCAAATACTCTAAGTAAGACAGAGATAAAAAGAAAGACTCCATACACACCAACATATTTTGTAGCAGCCTATTCTGTGGTAGCTGAAAACTGGGGGAGAAAACAGACTCTTATTGACTGAGGAATGATTGAATAAGTTGTAGTACATGAATATAATAGCTTCAGGCTCCAGGATCAACAGGATCTGAGTTCAAATCCATCCTCAGACACTAGCTATGTGACCCTGAGCAAGTCACTTCACCCTGTTTGCCTCAGTTTCCTGATCTCTAAAAATGAGTTAGAGAAGGAAATGGCAAACCACTCCAGTATCTCTGCTAAGAAAACTTCAAATAATGTCACAAAAGTCAGACATAACTCAATAACAACAGCCTACCTGTGTTATCTTTCACTTAGTGATTTCACATTAGGAATGCCCAGAGAAGAACTTCAGGGATAGGGAACATTAACTTCAATGTTCTTTTTTAAAGTTTTTATCATGAGTATAGCTATTTGTCAATTACAAAACTGAGGCGATAAATTTGAGGTTCTGAATTCCTAGTCAGTAGGTTGACGTGGATTTTGAGAGGTAGGGGAAGTGTGGTTCCAGTTAAGAAATATGTAAAGCCAGAGAACTTTTTCAGATGGGGCTGTATGAGGGAGTTCTGATCCAGCATCAGATGCTTAGTCTCAGAATCTTAATTTTATCCATTTACTCAAGATAGATCACAGTCAAAGGAACTGGAAAACCAAACTCACAAAAAAGTGGCTTCATACCAGTGTCAACCTAATTTACCTGACAGGGGTCTTACTTTTCTAGGGAATAAAGTAAATTGATCAACCAAGATTTATTAAGCACCTACTGTGTGTCAAACTTTGTGCTAGATGCTGGAAGTATAAGTACAAAGAATGAAACAGTCCCTGCCCTTAAGATGTTTATATTCTAATGGGGGAAAGAAAAAGTACATATACAAATATGTCCAGCGAAATATAAACTGAAAAATATACACATGTCAAAGTATTTAAATACTAGGTGGTTTGGGAGCAAGGGTCCAGTTGGGGTGATTAGGAAAGCCTTCTGTTTTCATGCAGAAGATGGTTCATTTTTTCTGAGAGGAGAAAGCAAGGCAATAGGGGTTAAGTGACTTGCCCAAGGTCAACTAGCAAGTGTCAAGTGTCTGAGGCCAGATTGAACTCAGGTCTGGTGTTCTATTTGCTGTGCTACCTAGCTGCCCCAAGATGGTTCATTTTGGAGGGAGAGAGGGGCTCTGCCATGGAGGTAAACTGAGCACATTTCAGGAATGTGGAATATTGAAATCAAAGCACAAAAATAAGATATAAAATACCGTTATAATAGCGATAGCTCTCACTTGCACAATGCTTTAAGGTTTGAAAAACATTATATATGCGTTATCTCATCTAATGTTCACAACAACCCAGGGAGATTGGGGCTGTTATTAGATTTATTTTAAAGTTGTGGAAATGAAGGCAGATAGATGTTAAGTGGTTTACCCAGGATCTCATAAGCTAGTAATTGTCTAATGCTAGATTCCAACTCGGGTCCTCTTGACTTCAGGTCCAGTGCTGGAGGGATTTAACAGAGTATAGGAGGGAGAATAATGTCCACTGAACCTGAAAGATAGGTTGAGGCCAGGTGGTGGAAGCAATATTAATAGAAGAGTTTATATTTTATCTTAGAGGCAATAGGGAGTTAATTAAGATTAATTAATAGAATCACATGATCTGATCTGTGCTTCAGGAAAATTGCTTTGTCAGAAACGTGGACTGGAGTGAGAAGAGAGGAGGAAGGAAGAACTATTGCTGCAATAATCTAGGTGAGAGATGATGAGGGCTTGAACCAAGATGGTAGACATGTGAAGGGAGAGCAGACAGATGCAAGAGCTATTGGGAAGATAACAGCAGCAAAAGTTGACAACTGATTGACTATATGCAGTGGTGGAGAGTGAGGTGTTCAAGATGATGCCATGGTTCTGAGCTTGGAAGACTGGAAGAGTGCTGGTGCTATCCACAGGCATAAAGCTTGGGAGACGGGAGGGTTTAGAGGGAAAGATCATGGAAACTTGTGTCCGCTCTTCTGCCATCCCATCTGCTAGCTGAATTAGCAATCTGAGAGTTGCTTGGTGAATCTAGGTAAAGGAAATTGAATGGTTTTGAGAGTTTCTTTCAGCAATAGAAGAGCTGTTGGTATTATACAACCTGTTGACTTTTACAAAGATGTGAATGTTCATGTTGCCCAGGCATCTGTCTATTTCTTTTTCTTTCCTTCTCCTTTTTTGTATACTCTTGGATAAATCATTACATTCTTAGATTTCAACTGTCCATCATCTGCATGTGGAACTATTAACCTTCTATTCTTGTTGGAGTAACATACTTTTAAAATTTCAATATGAGTCCATCTTTCATGTTAAAATCTCCCCCTAGCACCTCTTTGTGGGATGATGGTGACTCTGAGTCATTGGCCTCCAAGCTGTGCTAAGTCCTTTTCAGCTCTAGCAATATGGGATTGGAATGATTTTATGAGGTCCTGCCAAGTCAGAGAGCAGCTAATTGGCTCAGTGGATAGAGCACTGGGCCTGAAGTCAGGAAGACCTGTGTTCAAATGTGACCTCAGACACTTACTAGATGTGTGATTCTGGGCAAGTCACTTCACCCTATTTGCCTCAGTTTCTTCATCTGTAAAATAAGCTAGAGAAAGAAGTAGTAAACCACCCCAGTATCTCTGCCAAGAAAATCCCAAATGAGGTCATGAAGAATTAGACACAACTGAAAAAATGGCTAAACATTCCCCCTCCCCATTTCAAGGCTCCTAGAAAGAGAGACAGAGGAGGGGGTGGGGATTTCAGCTCTAATCCTTGCTCTTTGCCCACCTCTTCTTCAAATAAGAAGCTGGAACTGAAGTGCAAGGGGATGGCAAAATGGTCATGATTCTTACCTTTGGAGATGTGGTGGAGATGAGAAGGCATAAACAGAATCACGATGATCCTCTGTGCAGATGAACATTTCAAGAGAAGTTTTTATTTTTTTCTGTCTCTCTGATATGAGTACCACCATACTGCTGATGTGAATGCCACTTTGACCTGGAAGGTGGTGAGCCTTTTAAAAATGTTGCTTAAGTCAAAATTGAATACTTACAAAAACTTTACATGGTGTTGGAACCACATTTTTTACAAAAGAAGAATAAATAATTTTTATGATTTGTGGGGGAAATTCAAGCTAACAAAGATAAATGTTAGAAGTACAAAAAGTGACTAAACAAATATTTTGATAATGTTACAGTTCCCAGGTGTGCAGATTTATTTCTCATTGGCCGCGTTTTCCCTTGACTACTTCCCGGTAATGTAACGGGAGATGTTTTTCATCTCATCGGTGAACTGTCTCCAAATTCTACGGACTATTTCTGGGAAGCTGCCTCTAGTTGAGGAGTTTTTCACCTTTTTCCTTTCATGGGTCCTTTTGTAATCTGGTGTGGGATGAACTTCTTCTAAAAATCATGTTTTTAAATGCATAAAATCCAATACACAGGATTATCAAGGAAACCAATTACATTGAAATACAATTGTCGAAAAATTTGTTTAAAAAGTTCAGAGACGCCAGATTAAGAACTTCTGATTTGTAATATTTTCATATTTAACTTTCTAGGCATCTTATTGTCCAACTCGATGGTAAGCTACCAGAGATCAGGGTCTGTCTCCTATACTTCTATCCCCAAAGCATGTTGTATTATGTCATTCATTTAGGAGATGCTCAATATATGTTGCTAAATAGCCTTCTGAATATTTTTCTTCTTTTAGAAAGAAGAGGTGAGGCGGAAACACATTAAGCTACACATGGAAGGGGCACTAACGGCACGTGACAAAGTTGGGGTTCAAGACTTTGTGCTGTTAGACTCTTACACCAGCGAATCTGCTTTTGTGGATAACCTTCGCAAGCGTTACCGGGAGAACCTCATCTATGTAAATGACCCGATTTCTCTGCTCTCTCCTTTCTTTTTTCTTACTCCATAGTTCTCCTGGAGAAACCAGCCCTTATGGCTAATAGGACACTAATAGGTGAATAGAACAGAATTTGGAGGAATGATTGAGGTTGTCATCTGACTCCCTACCTCCCCTCAAACCCTAGTAATAATCTCTGAGCATTTTTAAAATGTCCTGTGGGTTGTCGTATATCCCACTGGAGGAGTATCCCATTGGGAGGAACTCTTGAGTTTTTATGCTTTATCCTTGAGTTCCTCAGGTAAAACTATGATGAACTTCAAGGGCCAGATATATTATTTCCTTGTAAATCTGGTCTCAGACGCTTACTTGCTGTGTGACGCTGGGCAAGTCATTTCACCTTGGTTTGAGTCCTACTTCCTTTGACTTCTGGAATATCCTATTCCACGCCCTTCAATCCCTTAATGTAGAAGCTGCTAGATCTTGAGTTATCCTGATTGTATTTCCACAGTACTGGAATTGTTTCTTTCTAGCTGCTTGCAAGATTTTCTCCTTGACCTGGGAACTCTGGAATTTGGCCACAATGTTCCTAGGAGTTTCTCTTTTTCACTCTTTCAGGTGGTGATCGATGGATTCTTTCAATACTTATTTTGCCCTCTGGTTCTAGAATGTTCAGGGCAGTTTTCCTTGATAATTTCATGGAAGATGATATCTAGGCTCTTTTTTTGATCATGGCTTTCAGGTAGTCCCATACTTTTTAAATTGTCTCTCCTGGATCTATTTTCCAGGTCAGTTGTTTTTCCCATGAGATATTTCACATTCTCCTTCCATTTTTTCATTCTTTTGGTTTTGTTTGGTGATTTGTTGGTTTCTCGTAAAGTCATTAGACTCCATCTGTTCCATTCTAATTTTGAGAGAACTATTAAATTCAGTGAGCTTTTGAACCTCTTTTTCCATTTGGCTAATTCTGCTTTTGAAAGCATTCTTCTCTTCATTGGCTTTTTGAACCTCTTTTGCCAATTGAGTGAGCCTATTTTTCAAGGTGTTATTTTCTTTCAGCATTTTTTTGGGTCTCCTTAACCAAAGGTATTGACCCGTTTTTCATACTTTTCTTGCCATCTCTCTTCATTTCTCTTCCCAGTTTTTCCTCCATCTGTCTAACTTGCTTTTCAAAATCCTTTTTGACCTCTTCCGAGGCCTGAGCCCACCCGACATCCCCCTGGGGTGTCTGGGGTGTTGAGGCCCCACCCTCCACATCTTTCCCTGATGGCAAGAATATTTCCTTGTCCTTGTCAGATCCGAATGTCGGGATCATTTGCATTTTTGTTGGAAAAAACTCTCTATAGTCTTATTTTTCTTCCCTTTTCTAGGCATTTTCCCAGCCAGTTACTTGACTTCTTGGGGTTTTCTTGGCAAAGGTACTGGAGTAGTTTACTACTTCCTTCTCCAGCTCGTTTTACAGATAAGGAAACAGATGCAAACCAGGTGAAGTGACTTACCCAGGGTCACATAGCTAGAAGAGGCTGGATATAAACTCAGGTCTTCCTGACTCCAGGGTCTCTCTTTTATTCACTGTGCCACCTAGTTGCCTAGTACATGCCTAGTATATAGTGAGTGCTTAATACATGTTTATATACTGACCAATGTTTTAATCGCATATACTGTCAAGTGAATTACATATTGTATATTTGTCAGTCACTTAACTAACATTTATCAAGTGCCTGCTGTATGCCAGGCTCTGTGCTAAGTTCTGGGGATACAGAGAAAGGCAAAAGACAGTTTTGCCCTCAAGGAACTCACAGTCTAATGGGAAAGACGACAAGCAAATAACCATGTACAAATAAGCCATAACCGGGGATAACCATAACAGGGGGAAGGTGTTAGAATTAAGTGGACTTAGGAATGAGCCCTACAATGTCAAACTGTAGTTAGCCTGTTATGAAAAATTTAAAAGTCTGCTTTCCAATAATTGTACAGGTAGAAAAATGGGGAAAGAAGAGATCAGGAAGGAGGTGTTGGAAAGCCTAAGTGGGATAGCTAAGTTTAGTATTTCAGATTTAGTCAGATTTTGGAAATTATTTTTCTGAATTATTTTGAAAAAGTATTTTGAAAATCATTTCAAAAATTATTTGAGATCAGGTTTCTGTTAATCAGAAGGAATTTATGATTTCAGTTCAAACTGACTTTTCTTCGATTCCATGATTCACTTTTATCCTGGAGCTATGATCAAGTTGTACAGTTCACTAGAATTATAGTTAATAATAATAATAATATCAATTCACATTTATAAAGAGCTTGAAGGTCTGTAGAGTACTTTACAAATATGGTTTCATTTGATCCTTGCAACAACTCTGATACGTACTATTATTTTCCCCTTTGACAGTTGAGGAAACTGAGGGAGGCAGAGGTTAAGTATCTTGCCTAGGATCACACAACTAGTAAGCTAGCTAGGAGGTGGAACTTGAATTGAGGTCTTCCTGACTCCAGGATGTCCAACTGCTCTCCCCACCTGGCTGCCTAGGGATTAAATACTTCAAATACTGACCAGTAAAGGAGGAAAGGCACAAGATTCTTAAATGCAGAATGTGTCTTGAACAGGAGTTGTGTAAATAATTCCTTTCCTCCCATTCCATTTGTCTTACAAAAAGAGGAATCTATGTATGAATTCACAATCCAAAATTCCCCAGTGCAAGAGCCTCAGATCCATCTGCTTTGTCATTTTAACAAAATGCTTGAGAAAGCTTCATTTCTCCACTTTGTGAAAGACCTTTTGTTGGATGATGTTCTAGGTAGAGGTTGGCATTAGACAATTCCAAAGGTCCTTTCCAACTCAGATTATTCCAACTCAGGAATCTGTAAAGGTGAGGCAGGGTATGACCAGGGGGGCCTATAGTACCAAACCTGGCACTGACTTAAACAAACCTAGCAAATCACTAGTACCACCACACAGACATTAAAAGAAGGAGCATTCCAATATGGAGCAATGGATGATATTGATGGGTTGGCTCCCAAGTGTTTGTCTCTTTATTTTAGATGGTTGATTTTTGCTCATGTTGGGCATGTAAAATGATAGCCTATGATCTGACCTTTGGAAGGAGTAACTTACTGTGTTAATGAATTCACTTCATTGGTTTGTCCCTCCAGACGTACATTGGGACCCTCCTCGTGTCGGTGAATCCTTACCAGGAGCTGGGCATCTATACAATTAAACAGATGGAGCTTTACCAGGGGGTGAATTTCTTTGAGCTGCCACCACATGTGTAAGTGACACTAAGGTCTTCCATGTGGACTTTTGGTCTGTTTTATTGGACTCCTCTCCCTTACATGAGCTGCCCTCATCCTGTGGAAGAAGACGATTTTGGAATAATTGAAAACCCTTGTCTTCTTTCATATTGTTTTGTTTAAAAAAAAAAAAAGTGAATGATTTTTTTTTCAAGTTTGTTGCTTGCTTGTTGACTCAGGAGGCTTCCTAATAATTAGTATGGCACCCAAAAATGATAGTCTATGGAGATAAAGAGTTTTCCATTGCTGGATGTCTGCCAGCAGAGGTATAAAGAGCATTTTAGTAGACCTCTTGTTGGATGATACTCAAGGTAGAAGTTGGTTAAAGCACTTCCAAGGCCCTTTCCAACTCATGATGAGCCTTTAAGGATAATGTGCCAATATTGGCCTTTTGATGACTCTTGGGCTACCTACTCTCACAGGTCAGAATGATACATCTGTGTGGGAGGAACAATAGCTCCTCTTGGGATATGCCAATCTCAAATCATCTCTAATGGTTCCCCAAGCAGAAAGAGGTCACATCAGCTACAGCCTATTATAGTGGGCCTATTTTTCCACAGCCCCTCCACCATTTTATGTCACCTTTATCCATTTGCCAAATATACAGTGAAACCTCAGAGTTGTTTTGATTTGTGTTGTGTAAGTTTTCATAACTTGGTGCATTTTAAAAATAATGTTATTGCTACTGTTCTAGATCATTCATCCTAGTTTTTAAACAAAGCTAGAGATTAATTATATTAATTATGTTATATTAATTACTCATCACATCAATTACTAATATGGAGCTAATAATAAAAATATTCTGTTTGGTCGATAAATGAGTCATGCTTGAGGCTTAATGTGCTTGGTTTATTGAAGGCATCTTAGTACCATATACAGATATTATTACCTGCTGGGAGACAGAGGATCCAGGCGCATTGTAGATCTGTGTGGGGATGCACAAAAACTGAATTCCTTCTGTCCCTCTCCTCATACAGTTACGCCATAGCA
>JAJHZJ010000063.1:1372728-1660228 GCA_023548195.1 Bettongia penicillata ogilbyi
TTTAGTCATTTAATAATTCTTAAAGAATGTCTTTGTTATAAAACTAAAATGATTTGCTTTATAATACAGTCATCATTTTTTCTTCTGAAAATTATTTAGAATTTTTATAGTAAATAAAATTAGAAATTTTTAAATTATTTTTCTATTTATTTATATTAATAATATTATTAATATAAACTAATACTGAACATTATGTACTTATATAAAATATATTTCATATTAAATATTTATATATTTTGTTATTGTTTCTTTTTTATGAGTTTGATAGAAATAAACAAACATGATCTTTCCATATATTAAAAAAGAAAAGGGAAATTGCATATGAAGGCCATGAATCTCAATTTTTTTTTATGCTTTATACTTTGTCCTTGTACTTCTTTTGAACTTCTGTTCTCATTTGTGTATTTTATGAATGTTTCATTATGTCTTTCTTTTTCTTTTGGGGGGACATCCCTGTTATTTTCATCTTCCCAACATCTTTATTATAACAAATAAGTACGTTTAAGAAACCAGATACATTTTTTTGGCCAGGTTGGAAACTCTATGTCTCATTTTTTACTTCTAGCTATCATTTCTTTGCCAAGAAGTAAGGGGCATTATCATCTAAACTATAGTTTGGTCATTGCATTGATCAGTTCTTAAGTCTTTCAAAACTGTATCCTTTTATAATGTTGTATAAATTGCCTTCCCATTTCTACTTCTTTCCCTTTTCGTCAGTTCTTACAGGTCCATTGGTTATAAGGAGGATCTTAGGAATTTGAATCAACTTTATGTGGGAAAGAGGATCTTAGATTCTATCCTGTTTTAGATGACTGGTGTGAGTTTTGGCTTTGAATTTTCCCAGGGAATTCCAGTAGGTGGTCATATCATCAGTTACCTGATAGAAAAATCTCGAGTCGTTTTTCAAAACCACGGAGAGCGAAATTTTCATATCTTCTACCAGCTACTGGAAGGAGGTGAAGATGACCTATTATCCTACCTGGGACTTGTGCGGAACCCCCAAGCATATCTCTACCTTAAACAGGTTGGAAAAACACAGCATCTAGTGCCTAGGGTTCTCCTGGAGGGTGGGACTCATCTCCCCTTCTTGGAATAGTCTCACCTCTTCCTAGCTTCCTTCAAAGTACAGCTCAAAGGTCATCTCCTAAAGAAGACCTTTCCTGATCTCCCCAGCTATCAGCGATCTCTCCCTGACCAAATTATTTTATATTTACTCTCTTTATATTTTTACACACTTGTCTACATATGTACTATTTTCTTCCCAGTGGAATATGAGTTTTTTGAAATCAGAGACTGGTGGTGTGTTTCTTTCCCTTTGCATCCTTGAATGTGTTGAGTTATCTATGGTACATGTAGGGTGGTGATGCCGGACGGGAGCTCAGGAGAGAAATTAGGTAGGATAGGAGAAATAGATCTGGGAATTATCAGCACAGATTGATAAATGAACCCATGGAAACAGATACTTATCAACTAAGGGAAAACACAAAAAGAAAAGAGGGCTCAGGATAGAGCCTTGGAGGATGTGTGGGTGGAACATGGATGGTCATCCAGTGTGTAAGACACCAAACCCAAGTTTGAGCTGGTATAAAGTTAAATAAGAGCCACTAGGTGGCACCATACTACATAGAATACCCAGCCTGGAGTCAGGAAGATTCATCCTCCTATGCTCGAATCTGGTCTCAGCTGTGTGACCCTTGGCAAGTCACTTCACTCTGTTTGCCTCAGTTTCCTCCTATGTAAAATGAGCTGGAGAAGGAAATGGAAGATTTATTCTAGGATATTTGCAAGAAAACTCCAATGAGGTCACAAAGAGTGACTGAAATGACTCAATTACAAATTTAAAGAAAGTACCAGGAAGTTTTACTTCCATTTTACTTCCATCTATGGGTAACAACATAGGAAGCATATTTAATAAAGACACAATATTTAAAAATATAGAATATCTTCCTTTTTGAAGCTATAACATTCGTTGGGTTGGACACATACATTAAGTGAGCATTTGCCTATTTTAAAGCCTACTGACAGAATTAATAGAAGTCTTACCGAATCTGTTCTGCGGTGATGCCTTCAAAATAATCCATGTTTCTCTAAGTGCTAACCCGACTTCCTAACTAGAGAGTCTCCTTCCATCTGGCCAGCAGAGAACTCAGAATCTTGTATCTGTTGGCAAGGGAATTATAATATTCTTTTCTAAATCTGAATGTTGTGATATCACTGCTCAAATTCTAGTGTATGGGACTGATACATGCATGTAGATGATTTGATTTGATTAGTATGTGAGTGACAAATTATTGTGAGACAATGAAATTAGCTATTTTTAAAAAAGTTTTCTCACAACAGAAATTTCCTTTTGGCATTTCTCATAAATACTATTAAAAAGATTGAGAATTATTATTACTTTTCTTATGAGTTGTTAAATAATAGTTGACTTTATAGCAGGGAAATCCATTTTATCTGTTCAGGAAAGTAATGCCTGAGCTTTTGTATCCTAGTACAAAGAGAATTATTGTAGCAATCAACCAGTCGGGATTTATTAAATACCTACTACGAGTCAGACTCTGTACTACGGTGCTGGGGATATAAATAAAACTGAGACAATCTGCCCTCCCCAAACCCTTCATGGGGGTGGGGCAGGATATAACATATTCACAGAGAAGAACATATGGGACATGGGAAAAATAATATCTTGCAAACTCTAAAGGGGGAGATCTTAACTCAGTGTCCATAAACTTTAAAAATATATTTTGAGAGCTGCATTTTGATATGGTTGATTTCTTTTATAATCTTGTGTATTTTATATTATGCATTTAAAAACATGATTCTGAAAAGAGGTCCAGAGGCAACACCAGCCCACCAAAGCAGACCAGAACATAAGAAAAGATTCAGAACCCCCGGCCTGAAGTGTTTGTATGTAACTTATGCCCATGTGTGCCTAATAGAAACTAAAACTGGCACCAAAAAATCCTCTTGGTCTCTTCTCCTTAGGGACGGTGTGCCAGAGTAACTTCAATTAATGACAAAAGCGACTGGAAAACCGTAGTCCAGGCTTTCTCCATCATCGATTTCAATGAAACTGACTTGGAGGTAGGGACTACAAGGACGTGGCTGCCATCTTCCTGTTAAGGTTGAGGATGGAAGCAAGGAGTGGTTTCTTGGTGGCTTCCTGATTCTTCCAAAGTTTTGGGGTAGCACATTATGGAGGGGAGGAATTTGATTGGGGTGTAAATGTCTACTGACCCAGATGACTAAATGTACTAGGATTTAAGTCCCATGTAAATTAGAGTTCAGTGACATCTCCGTGTTTCATGTAACTTATCCTAAAATGTAATGTAGGGACATTTATTTTCTATATTTTCCCCTTTCACCTTCCTATTTTGTCTGTTACTCTACATTTAAAGAACCGTTCTTTTGAAAGCCAGAGTAGATACTATATATATATTCACACTTACATTCCCCTGTGTGGTTTTTCTTCCCTTTCTCTTAAATGCACGTTTTAAAGTTTTCATTATTGTTTTAAATGCATCATTTACAATAAACACCAGTTAAATCAAAACTGAGGTTAATCTCCAGTGAAAACTCCCATGATATGAACCATTTACATGAATGATTGAATGAAGTATTTTTCACAAACACTCCTTTAGTGCCAAGCTCTGTGTGAAGGAGAAAGCAGTGAGTGAGTCTCTCTGAGTGAGAGAGACTCAGCCTCTGTTTCAAAAGACAATCATTGCTTCCATTCTAGTGGAGTTGACCTTTGTAAATCAATCAATCAATAAATGAATGAGAAAAAAATAACCAACAAATCCATTTACTCTGACTGCATATGCAATGTTCCAACATCCATAGTCCTCCACCTCTGCCAAGAAGGAAGCACACATTTTAACAAAACAAAGTCAAGTTAATCCCTACTCACCCATCAAAATATCACTTCCTTTGTCTCCCTTTTCAAATGAGGCATATTTATAAATTCTCTCTACCTTTCCACTTATATGTATATATACAAGTATCTACCTGTGCACATATACACACGGATATCTATAGCTATACACATATATACATAGAAATCTATTTGTCTATATCATATCTATATATATGATGTGATGTATAATGTATTTCACATATATGATATAGATAGATCTGTATATAGATCTATCTATGTCATATATACCTATATAGTTTTACCTATATCACATCTATATAAAACTATATTAATGTATGATAGGCATATCTCTATATAGATACATCTATATCATATATATTTATGTAAATATATTTATATCATATCTATATATGATTTATACAGATATCTATATATCTATAGCTGTGTATGTGTATCGATGTGTGTGTATGTGTATGTAGGTATAAGTATATAGGTACATATATATATAGAGAGAGAGAGAGAGAGATAGAATATATTTGAATAAATGAAAGATCACTGTTATTAAGCACTGTATTCACACACACACACACACATGTTTGTAGAATATTTGTGTCTCTTTTCCTCTGATTCTGCTGACCTCATCTGAGATCACTTGATCTTCTGTATTCCTTTCTTATTGCTCACATCTTTAATGGTGCCATAATGTTCTATCATGTTTATACACCATTATTTAGTTATCTGTTCTACAATCATTAGGTTTTGTCATTGGGTTCTTCCATCTGTTTGTTTTTTTGCTGTTATTGCAAATAAAGAAAAAGCGCACATTTCTGGACAGATTTGTCCCATTCTTCCTGCCGCTCCAATCTGCAGGATGTAGTGATAGAATCTGACCTGAGTCAGGGAGCGTAGAGTCATGGCTGGAAGAGCTGGAAGGGCTGGAAGGACCATGAGCGATCCATCTTTGTGGCTCTCCTTCTCCATTGATTGCCTGATTGCTCGAGAAGCCTCCACCCACAATGTAATAGTCTGTTTCTCTGCCCACGCTATTTTATCAACGTTTTTGTTGAAGGATGGGGCTATTGGTCAATCTCATGCCCATGAGGGGTGGCGCCATTGTAATCTCTCAGTTTAGAGTTATCCGATTGTTAGCAGTTGGTATTCCCCCCGAAAAAATTCTATTCCCCTTTATGTCCTTTGATCATTTCTACATTGAAAAGCTCATATTTCTAATGATCTAAGACAATTCCAAAAGATTCATGGCAGAAAATGCTGTCCACATCCAGAGAAAGAATTATGGAGTCTGAATGCTGATCAAAGCAGACTATTTTCTCTCTTTTTTTTTCTTTCTCGTGGTTTTTTCCTTTTGCTCTGATTCCTCTTTCACATGACTAATGTGGAAATATGTTTAATATGATTGTACATGTATAACGTATATCAGATTGCTTGCTGTCTTGGAGAAGGAGGGAGAAAAAAGTTTGGAACTCAAAATCTTTTAAAAGGAAGTGTTGAATACTATCTTTACATATAATTGAAAAAAAACCCAAAATACTATTAAGTGGAAAAAAAGAAAAAGAAAAGTTTGTATCTCTCTTATCAATTATATCAGTTCCTTATGAATTCTGAATATCAGACTTTCTGCACTAAATTTATCAGAAAAATACCCCCCCAGTCAGTTTCTTATCTTTTCATTTTAGAGATACTGCTTTAGATCATGTTTTCCCATTATGATTAATACTAAGAATTAATAGCAAAGCATTTAGGAGAAACACAACAGAAGCATTTTCAGCAGCTAAGGACTATAGTTCCCCCCACTTTTATTTTTAGTTAATGTATCCATTCACTCATTTATCTATTTATGTGCTTTTTATTTATGATGTACAATTTAAACAGTTTTGAGTTCCAAATTCTCTTCCTTTAGCCTCTCCCCCATCCATTGAGCAGACAAGCAATGGGATATCAAGTACACATATGAAGTCATGCAAAACGTATTTCCATGTTAGCCATCTTATGGGGCGGGATTGTGGGGGGAGGGAAGCAAGAAAAATAAAGTGAAAAGAAGAAATGCTTCCATCTGCACCCGGAGCTCATTGGTTCTCTCTCTGGAGGTAGATGATGTTTTTGACCATGACTTAAGTTGAGGTAGACATAACTGGATTCTACATCAGGGTCCTCCTCCCATTACTTAATCAGACAACTTGTTCCCCCTCCCACTTCGTGGTTGCAGAATCTCTTTGGCATCGTCGCCAGCGTCTTACACCTGGGGAATGTTCATTTTGTAGAAGATGTCGATGGATGTGTCACTATCCCTGATAACAGTCAGATCAGGTGGATAGCCAAGGTAACCCTCCTCTACCCCCCCAAAGGGGGTTCTCTGATTTCATTCTTCTCGAGGCTGGAGATGAGAGATGCCCCAAACCAGGGCAGAATGATGATGGTCAAGTCACTCAATGAGGCTACTGGATGGCATGGTATATAGAACACCCTACCTGGGGCCAGGAAGACCTGAGTTCAAATGCAGTGTCAGCTACTTACTAGCTATGTGACGATGGGCTCATCAACTTCTCTCAGCCTCGGTTTTCTCATCTGTAAAAAGAACTTACGGTGCCTGCCTTACAGGGGGTATTTATGAGAATGAGATAATATTTGTAAAACACCTTGTAAACCTAAAAGTACTATAAATGCTGGCTGTTATTAATAAGCAGTTTGTATTTCTAAGGTTGAGGCTGCTGTTATAAAAAAAAAAAAGCAATCGTGACAGCCTGGGCCCAAGTCTAACCACTGGGGCCTTCTGGTGATGTAACCCTAGGCTAGTTGTTTACTCTCTTGATTCTAAGAGCCACTCTTTGCACTGGGAGAGGGAGTTGGGGATTCATACTGAGAGAATATTAACAGCAGATTTCTCATATGAATTCTAGTCAAGGCAGCTGAGCCAGTCTTAAGGTCTTAGGTTTGAATTCTGAACAAAAGATCTAGCAATTCAAAAGGAATACTCCAAGTTTATTAAGTATAGAGAACAGGATATGACTTTAAAGACTATATAGTACAAGGTCATGTTTAGTACTTTGGTGACCTTAAGTAACTCTTTGTCATGGCAAGTGATCATGATTCAGATATGAACTAGAAAAAATTTCTGTGCTAAATGTTTCATATGAAATTTCTGTAGCAAAATCAGCAAAGCACCATTGCTTGGGGACTTAGCTTACTTCAATAGCAGGGCAAGGGAAGGGGAAGGGGAAGGGAATAAACATTAACATAGCACCTACTGTATACCATTCACTGGGGTCTCATCAGTATAGGTCCTTCTTCTAAAAGTACAGAATTCAACCTATCTATATTTCTCATCCTTTGTTACTATCCATAGCTACCCATGAGTCTCCTATGAAGTTCCATCCAACATTCTGAAGACTTTCCTCTAAGTACTGTAAATAACTAGATGGTGTTGTGGATAGACTTGGGAAGACTTGAGTTCAAATCCAGCCCCAGACACATCTTAGCTGGGTGACCTTAGGCAAGTCACTTTACCTCTGCCTCAGATTCCCTGTCTGTAAAATGGGATGATAATAATAGCACTTCCCTCCCAGGGTTGTCATGAGAATCAAATGAGATAACATTTGTAAAGAGGTTTGGAACCTCAAATTGTTCTATAAAGCTTACTATGATAAAACTGGTGATGATGATGATGATGAAGATGATGTGGATTCCAACTTAGCTCTCTTTTTGTCTCTTTTAATCTGAGTCACCAATTTACCTTCTTTTTTCATTCACTTTTTTTCATGTAAAAAGGGCTGGTATTGGCTAAGACTTAGAAATAGTCTTGTTTATAAGACTTTAGGACATTGATTATAACATCATCACTTTGGATATAATGATTTGGTTTTTCAACTAGAGTTTGACCTACCTGACTTTTTTTTTTTAGTATTATTCCTTTAACAAACAAATATGGAACACCAGCAGTGCCCAGTGCCCTCTGGTGGAGAGATGGCATCCACGATAGGAGAATGCTTAGCACTGAAAATATTGTCAGTCCTTTAGATTTTTAATCAATTGGTGATGCAGCTGGTCAAAGAGCAATTATGACTGATGCATTGATTCTCACTTAAGTTTTTCTTCTCTCCAGCTGTTAGGTATCCACTTGTCGGCTCTTCAGGAAGCTCTGACATACAGAAAAATTGAAGCCAAATCAGAAGAGGTATAAACCCAAACTCCTAAATGGAACCATGCCAGGCTTCCCCATCCCAACCTGCCCATTGGTGGGGAAGGTCTATGTGGCACCATCCCTTTGTCCTGAGCTTGGGCCGTATGAACAGTCAGGCCTTCAGGAAGATCTGTTTAGGAATTGTGACTCATTGGAGTTTTCTTTCTACCATGTAGTGGGCACCCTTTAACTGTTTTTCAGGTGTTATGCCCACTGAATATAGATCTGTCGGTCTATTCCAGAGATGCGATGGCTAAAGCTATTTATGGACGGACTTTCACTTGGCTTGTCAACAAGATTAATGGGTCCCTAGCCAACAGGGTGAGTCGGATGATCTATTCCAGTGGAACACAACATGCAGGGAGGGTATTCTATTAATATCTCTATTAATGACTGAAAACATAGTCTTTTTTGGTCTCATGGAACTGTTTGGTTGTCTAGTGAAACCTACAGATCCCTCCTCTGAATCATGTTTTTAAATGCGTAAAATAAAATATGTAAGATGACAAAGGGAATATATATTGAATATTATATATATATATATATATACATATAGACTATTCAATATATTGAAATGCAGGTATTGAAATTTTTTCACATCCAAATCCTCAAACCCCTTCAAATCCATCCATGGGGGTCTGTGGACCCCAGATAGAGAATCTTTCCCTTAAAGAATACATGAAGGGGCAGCTAGGTGGCACTATAGAGAGAGAGCACTGACTTGAATCAGGAAGACCTGAGTTCAGATTTTACCTTAGACACTAGCTATGTGACCCTGGGCAAGTCACTTAACCCCAATTGCCTCCAAGAGGAAGGAAGGAAGGAAGGAAGGAAGGAAGGAAGGAAGGAAGGAAGGAAGGAAGGAAGGAAGGAAGGAAGGAAGGAAGGAAGGGAGAGAGAGAGAAAGAGAAGAAAGAAAGAAGAAAGAATGAAAAGAAAGAAAGAAAAGAAGAAAGAAAAGAAAGAAAGAAAGAAAAGAAAAGAAAGAAGAAAGGAAAGAAAGAAAGAAAGAAAGAGAAAAAGAAAAAGAAAGAGATTACATGAAACTTATGCCATGTTCAAACAGAGAACCTGGGTACTATACACACAAGGGTAAGTTGGACGCAGGTCAGATTGGCTTGTAAGAGCCAGTTTTCCTAACAGAAAAACAGACATTTAGTTTGCTTAATCGTACACTACAAATGAACCCATTACTATTACGTGGAACCACTACCACAGCTCATTATTTTTCTTGACCTTATGTTTCAACTCTTCATGCTTGAATGTGGATCGAATGTTACCGGGACCATAGACAGGAAAACAGAAGTACAGTTACATAAGTAGGGGTCTGCAGGAAGAGGAGGCACATTGATACGGAAGGGGCACAGAGAAGGAGCTGTGTGGGTCAGTGGTTACACTCTTCCCCCACCCACTCTCCTCCAAGATATACAGGCATGGGCTTCATATCCCTGGGGCTCTTGGACAAATGAGTCGAGGAAATAAGGGCCCCAATCATCAAAGACCGGAGGTTCCTGCCCAACTATGGAAGGCATCTCTATTTTCCACAATTGATCTCATTGGTAAAAAGCAGATGTCTTCATTTGTAAACCCTGTGTGTGTTCTTTTTGAACAGGATTTCACCCGAAAAACTGTGATTGGGTTGCTTGACATCTATGGATTTGAAGTCTTTGATAAGAATGGGTAAGAGTCATTATCTTCCAAATGATTCACCTTTCAGGTTTTTCAAGTGTGAGGTCAAGGTGTCAGAGGCCCCACTGTGATCAGAATGGTTTCTCCCATTCTTCCTAAGCATCCCAACCACCAAAGCCATTACCATTCATTTATAGAGGCTCATTTTAAGAATACCAAGAAATAGAGGCCAAAGCTATCTTTTTTGTACATTCTTCACAAACTAGAATGCAGGTGTTGTTTGTTCTTCATCAAAAGAAGAATTAGGTGGTGCAGTGGATACAGCATTGTACATGAAATCAGGAAGATGAGTTCAAATCCTTCCTCAGACACTTACTAGACATATGACCCTGGGCAAGTCATTTCACTTCAGTCTACCTCAGTTTCCTCAATGGCAAAATAGGGATAATAATAGCATCTACCTTACAGGGTTGTTGTGAAAATAAACTGAGATAATAGGTATAAAGTATTTTGCAGACTTTAAAATGATATAAATATATATATATATTTATAAAGGAATATATAAATGATATAAATGCTAGCTATTGTGATTTATAAGTGAATATATCATATGTAAATTATATAAATGCTACCTATTATGATGATGATGATGAAGATGCTTTATCAGAATAGAAACGCCGTAAGGTTGAGTAGCCAAGATGACAATGCATGCAAAATCTAGTCTCCCCCTTTTGTTTTAAACCCTTTTTGTTTTAAGTTTTGAACAGTTCTGTATAAATTACTGCAATGAGAAACTTCAACAGCTGCTCATAGAGATGACTCTCAAGGCAGAGCAAATAGAATATGATCTGGAAGGCATTGAGGTATGCCACCCCCTCTTTCTTTTTCTCCTTTCCATGAAGTGGTTAAAAGGCCATCCAAGGACGGTCTCTTTGGGATGACTTTGATGGAACGCCACTTTTCTCATTGGTGCCAGTGAGAATTCTTCTCTGCCTGTGGCTCCCTGGGAAAGCAACTTGAAACCCATACTAGAAAAGTTTAATTTAATGCACAAGATATCCCCAAGATGGGAATGAGCCCAGTTTTGAATATTTGGCTCTCACCACCACAAGTTTAAACAGATTTGGTAGGCCTCTGAATTGAATTGTTCAAAGCAATCATGTTTTAAATGCATCTTCTGTTATTTGAAAGCACAACTCTTTGAAATGAGAATCTCTCTGCCTTGTCATTCCAGTGGGAACCAATACAGTACTTCAATAACAAGATTATCTGTGACTTGGTGGAAGAGAAACACAAAGGAATTATTTCCATTCTGGTGAGAAAATGAATGTTGACAGTGACTTAATGAACATGTTGTTTTCATCATACATATGGAATATGTATGGACTTGGATAATCCAGTCTGTTTCCCCTCTGAATTCTCAGTACTTGAGTACTCATTTTTTAATGACAGGTAGTGTGGTGCAGGGGGTAGTGCACTGTATTATTTTTTTTTTGGTGGGGGGAGGAAGGAGGGAGTTTGAATGGTCTGAGTTCAAATCCCAACTCTTGACACCTAACTAGCTATGTAACCGTAGTTATGCCTCAGTTCCCCATCATGGGAATTATAATCACATTTACTTCATACAGTTGTGATAAGAATCAGCTGAGTGACAGGAGATAAAGAAGAGGGGGGAAGAGGGAGAATGGTCTCATGGTTTTTCTTATGGTTTTTCAGTAAAATATAAGGCAAGGACCTCAGTTGAGAGAGTTGGGGGTCAGGGAGCCATAGAAATTTTGAGGGGGGATGAGAAGGTTTGGAAGAGCCACTGTAGAGAGAGAGATTGGGTTGATAAGAGAGATAGAGTAATAGGATTGCTGAGCAAGGGTGAGGACCCAGCTGATGTTGTGTATTTGTAATGGATCCAGTTGGAACCGTTGTATGTAGGTGTATGTAGGCATAGGAGCAACGACAACAAGTGATGGGAGTGATCACTGAAATGATAAAGGGGTGGAGAGAAGGAATCCAAGAAAGGAAGACAGTGTAGAGTTGACTTGGTTCATCAAGGAGTCAAGATGAGAAGAAGAGAGAGTGACTAGAGCAGGAGAGATGGCCTGGGAGAAAAATTGAGGGATCAAAGAACTGGAGGTCATAGTAAGGATGAAAAGCAGAGTTTTGTAAGGGAAGGCAGAGGGAGAGGTGAAAAGTCAATGGCTAATGGTCAGATAAGGGGATTTCAGAATTCTTTAACATGGAGGTGGTACATTTATGGGTGATGGCAAGGTCAGGGTATAACCATCTTTGTGTGCAGTTGAGGTGAAGTGGAAGAGTTGGAAAGGAGGAAGGGGGAGAACCCAGAAGTGCATGAGGAGCAATTCCAACTCCCCGCCCTGGAGCAGTGAGCCAAGGAGAATGAGTGAAGGTGAAGCCAGTCCTGGAGAGAGTGACCAGGGAGGCTGTTCAGGGTGAAGTCAAGTTTCAGTGAGTTAGTAGGTGCACGGAGTGGGAGAGGAATATATTTAAGACAAAGGGAAGTTTGTTGCCTTTGGAACAGGCATTTCAGAGGGCACAGTAGAAGGACTGCATGAAACTTTGGGGTGGGGATGAGAAATTGGATGGTAGGAGCTGTGGAATGGGATTTGGATGATGAGCTCCAGGAATTCAGACTCACTGGCATATGAAGGCTATGGCCAGGCATGAGAATGTGCATCGCTGAGTGGAAGGCACAATATCTGCCCTCAAAGGACATGAGCAGCAGGATGTGGGAGGTCTGAAGTCAGTGAGAGCATTAATCTTCCTTGCACCAAGGTTCTCCACATCCCAGTTAAAAGACTGGGATGGCAGTAGGAGGTGGGAGTTGCCTTGTGTGGGTGATTTGGGACAGGTGAAAGATGCCAGGCCCCTTCCCTAGAAGCCTTTCCTCAGGGAACACACTGCACCCAGCCAGAGATGGAAGGTTCAGGGTCCTAGCTTGTATACAGTCCAAGTTAAATTTTTTTTTTTACCATTTAAATTTTTATTTTAATAACAG
The DNA here is from genome assembly GCA_023548195.1 of Bettongia penicillata ogilbyi. Classification (NCBI taxonomy): domain Eukaryota; kingdom Metazoa; phylum Chordata; class Mammalia; order Diprotodontia; family Potoroidae; genus Bettongia; species Bettongia penicillata. The sequence goes on from JAJHZJ010000063.1 coordinate 1,385,440, forward strand.
TAGATTACATTAAAAGGTGTTATACTGCATTAGATTATGTTAAAAGAGTGCCACACCTGAAGTCAGAAAGACTCTTCTTCCTGAGTTCAAATCTGGCCTCAAGACACTGATTAATTGTGTTACCATGTGTAAGTCACTTAACCCTGTTTGCTCCTCATCTATAAAATGATCTGGAGAAGAAAATAGCAAACCACTTCAGTATCTTTGCCAAGAAACCCCCAAATGGGGTTACTCATGAGTCAAACATGACTGAAATGATGGAATAGGGTAACATACCCATTTGTACATCCATAGGAGGTATCTCCATTCAAATTTCCTGTGTAGTCTTTTTTTTAAAAAAAATATTTATTTATTTATTTAACTTTTTACATTCGTTTTCACAAAATTTTAGGTTCCAATATTTTCTCCCCTTTTATCCCCTCCCCCCACCCCAATACACCAAGCAATCTAATTTTCCCTATCTCCAATCTGCCCTCTCTTCTGTCATCCCTCCCTTCTCTTGTCCCCATCTTCTCTTTTCTCCTGTAGGGCCAGATGACTTTCTATTCCTAATTAACTGTATGTCTTCTTTCCTAGTAGCAACAACAATACTAAACAGTTGTTCCTAAAACTTGAGTTCCAAATTCTCCCCATCCCTCCCTCCCCACCCATTCCCTTTGGGAAGGCAGGCAATTCAATATAGGCCCTATCTGTGTAGTTTTGTAAATGACTTCCATGATAGTCGTGTTGTGTAAGACTAATTATATTTCCCTCCATCCTATCCTGCCCCCCCATTGTTTCTCTTCTGTCTTTTGATCCTGTTCCTCCCCGAGTGTTGACTTCAAATTGCTCCCTCCTCCCTTTGCCCTCCCTTCCATCATCCCCCCACCCTGCTTATCTCCTCCCCCACTTTCCTGTACTGTAAGATAGATTTTCATACCAAAATGAGTGTGCATTTTATTCCTTCCTTTAGTCAAATGTGATGAGGGTAAACTTCTTGTTTTTTGTTTTTTTTTCTCAGCTCTCCTCTTTTTCCCTCCACTAAAAAGTCTCCTGCTTGCCTCTTGAATGAGATACAATTTACCCCATTCCCTTTCACCCTCTTTCCTCCCACTACATTTCTCTCTCACCATTTACCTTAATTTCTTTTAAGATATGGTCCCATCCGATTCAATTCACTCTGTGCTCTCTGTCTCTGTATGTGCATGCATGTGTGTATGTGTGTGCGTGCACGTGTGTACATGTGTGTGTATGTGTGTGTGTGGTCCCACCAACTACCCAGATACTGAAAAGTTTTAAGAGTTACCAATAGGAATGTAAACAGGAATGTAAACAGTTCACTTTTGGTAAGTCCCTTATGACTTCTCTTTGCTGTTTACTTTTTCATGCTTCTTCTCATTCTTGTGTTTGAAAGTCAAATTTTCTTTTCAGCTCTGGTCTTTTCATCAAGAATGCTTGAAAGTCCTCTGTTTCATTGAAAGACCATATTTTCCCCTGAAGTATTTATACTCAGTTTTGCTGGGTAGGTGATTCTTGGTTTCAGTCCTAGTTCCTTTGACTTCTGGAATATCCTATTCCCTGCCCTTCGATCCCTTAATGTAGAAGCTGGTAGATCTTGTGTTATCCTGATTTTATTTCCACAATACTGGAATTGTTTCTTTCTAGCTGCTTGCAATATTTTCTCCTTGACCTGGGAACTCTGGAATTTGGCCACAATGTTCCTAGGAGTTTCTCTTTTTGGATCTCTTTCAGGTGGTGATGGATGGATTCTTTCAATACTTATTTTGCCCTCTGGTTGTAGAATATCAGGGCAATTTTCCTCGATAATTTCATGGAAGATGATGTCTAGGCTCTTTTTTTGATCTTGACTTTCAGGTAGTCCCATAATTCTTAAATTGTCTCTCCTGGATCTATTTTCCAGGTCAGTTGTTTTTCCCATGAGATATTTCACATTCTCTTCCATTTTTTCATTCTTTTGGTTTTGTTTTGTGATTTCATGGTTTCCAAGAAAGTCATTAGCCTCCATCTGTTCCATTCTAATTTTGAGAGAACTATTCTCTTCAGTGAGCTTTTGAACCTCTTTTTTCCATTTGACTAATTCTGCTTTTGAAAGCATTCTTCTCCTCATTGGCTTTTTGAACCTCTTTTGCCAATTGCGTTATCCTATTTTTCAAGGTGTTATTTTCTTCAGCATTTTTTTGGGTCTCCTTTAGCAAGGTATTGACCCGTTTTTCATGCTTTTCTTGAATCTCTCTCATTTCTCTTCCCAGTTTTTCCTCCACATGTCTAACTTGATTTTCAAAATCCTTTTTGAGCTCTTCCATGGCCTGAGCCCACTGGACATCCACCTGGGATGTCTGGGATACAGAGGCCCCGACCTCCACGTCTTTCCCTGATAGTAAGAATTGTTCCTCGTCATCAGAATTGAAAGGCGGGAACATCTGTACCCCATCAAAGTAGCTTTCCTCGGCAGGTGCGGCTGCTATTCAATGTGAGCTTAAGTTCTGGTGCTCAGGTGGGGGCAGGGCCGCCTCCCAGGCTCTGTTCCCTCAGGGGGTTTATGCAGAGACCTTCAGTAATGGAGCTCCTGTCTGCTCAGGGAGTCCCGGGCCTGCCACTGCCTCTGCCGCTCCCTCTGCTGCTGCCTCCCGAGGGGGCCCAAGTCACGGAGACACCCCGCTCCCCTCTCAGCCAGCCCAGAAGTCTCTCTCACTGACCTGGAGTGCCTGTGGGTGGAGGGACCTTCGTGGCCACCGGAGATTCCATCCCTGAAGCCTGCTCGGATCTGCTCCTCTGGGGCCTTGTGGCCAGGGCAGCATAGGGGTGGGATCCGCTGTCCAGAGCGCAACGGACCCCTGGGGACGGCTCTCCAGGGCTCTCTGGAATGGAGATCTTTTCCGCTGCGTTTCTGTGTGCCTTGCAGTGCTCCAGAACTTGTGGGGAGTTCTTTTTGCAGGAAATATATGGGCTGTGGGTTCGGAGCTAGCATATGTGAGTCTTTCTACTCCGCCATGTTGGCCAGTCCAAGTTAAATTTAAGGAGTTTTCTCCAGGTACAAAGTTTATAAATACCCAAACCATTTTCTTTCCCTTCTAAATAATATCTACTTAATAAAATCCAACCTAAAGGAATGCTCATTATCACATCCTTAACAAGGGATCATCCAGCTGCTGCCAGAAGACCTCCATAATGAAATAATTAAGACCTCCATAATGAAATAATTACCAGCTGTATTCAATGACCATTGAGGCCCAAAAAACCCAAGCCCAGTGGAAGAATAGACAGGAGACACAGAATGAAACAACTGGAAGGGGCCTGAGAAATCCTTTAGCCCAACTCCCTCATTTTACAGATAGGGAAACTGAGGCACAGAGAAAGGAAGGCACTAAAGCTGATACAGTTTGTTAATAGCAGAACTGAGGCTTATAACCCAGATTTCCTGACCACTAGGAGAGTATAATGTTTGCTCTGTCACAGTACAGTAAAATATAGCATCAGAAACTTCGATTAGACTTAATTAGATGGCATCCTTCTTGAACAAAGGGGTCCCTCCATACACTTGTCACATGGTACTTTACTCAGGATGAAGGTTCAATATTTTTGTTTGACTAAATTAGGGAAAAATAAACCCGTAAAGTTGTTTTGCATTGAGATGGTCATATCTCTGGGATGGCTTCTACTGGCAGCTCCCCTTCCAGCCCTGATTCTATGGCTCATGCATAATTTAATTGATAGATGATAATAATACTTATTTAGTGCCTGCTATATGCCAGGCACTGTGTTAAGCACTTTACAAATTATTATGTCATTTGATCCTTACCACAACCCTGGGAGGTAGGTGCTATTATGATCCCTATTTTACAGATGAGGAAACTGAGGCAAAAATATAATATATAAAATATAACATTAAAAATATATAATATATCAATCATGACATAATTATCTGTTTATATAATTAATAATATATAATAAACATATTATATATAAACAAATATAATATATAAAATATAAAGCTGTAAAATCTAAAAAAATGAAATGGATAATGTTATTCTATGACCTCAATTTCACCATTTCACCAAAAATGTCGCTTCCAACTTGCCTGATTTTCACGTACCTCACAAAAGCTTGGCATTTGTAATTTTGCCAAAACATCCATATTTGAAGTATTGCGACAGAAAACTTACTGTTTTTTTTCTTTGAAGGATGAAGAATGCCTCCGGCCTGGCTTTCCTACAGATCTGAGTTTCTTGGAAAAATTGGAAGAGAAAGTAGGGAAACATGCTCACTTTCAGACGTATGTACTTTGTGGTTCTATGAGCCATATTCAGATTCTTCCTTTTCTTTGGCATGAACATGGTTCCCTTGGAGATTTTCTGAGAACTCCCTCAAGGCGGTTTATTTATAAGGTTTTGTAAATGATTCTCTTGCATTACTTATGTTGCCCTATTTTTTCTCATTCTTTCACCTGGAAGTCAACCATAGTCAATCTTGGGTAAAGATAATCTATCTATATAAAGGCTAATTTTGAACAGAAAAGAAAAATAATAAGCATTCATGTAGTTCCCATCACAGGGTGGGCATTGGGTGAAGTGTTTTTTATAAGCAAATCATTTAAACCTCACCACAACCCTAGGAGGGAGGTGCTGTTATTATCTTTATTTAACTCAGTGGAAACTGACAGAGCGGTAAAGTAACTTGCCCAGAATCACATGGTTAGGAAGTGTCTGAGGCTGGATCTGAACTCAGGTCTTCCTGATTCCAGGCCTAACTCACCAGAATCTTTCAAAGGCAGCACATTTTATTTAGAAATGACTCTGCTGGTCTATTATGACAATCCCATGGCCTTTAGTGTATTGTTCATCAAATCGCTGTTTTGAATGCTAGCTCTCTTTCTAGATAGAATACACACACATATACATATATGTACATATATCTCCGTATTCACATACACATTTATAAGCAAAGGACGTCCTTTAAGCCCCCAAGGTATTCACCGGAGCAATGTACCCTGATATAAATTCCCCATCAAAAGTCGTCACTTTCCCAAATCCTCAGTACGTTGGTTTGTAATGGGAAGTGCTGAATGCTTCATCGCTGCCTTTGTTTGAAAACATTTTAGTTAGGAACATATATCCTAAGCATGTGACTTCCTGAATTGTCCCTCACTCTTTCTGTGTTGTGATAATATTCACCCTTGAAGCAAGACTATGCACTGAACTGAAAGTTGGGGGATCTGAGTTCAAATCCCAGTGCTGCTATGATAATGATCTGAGACCATGGCCAAGTCATTGCCCATCTTCCCCATCTGTAAAATGTGCGTGGGAGGGAAGGAGAGGTTGGGATTGGATCAGTATTGGAGGTCCCTTTCATCTCTAACTTTACATAGGACTACACAGGATCCTATATATGACTTTGGAAGGCACCTTCCACTGAACAAGCCTGTGAGGTCAAAAGTGCAAGGATCACCATCATTTTAGGTTCAGAGACATGGAAAAGTGTATTACCCATGCCTGAGTCCTTGGAATCCAAGTCTAGGACACTTTCTGCCCAGTTCTGTTGCTTTTCACACATAGGGAAGTAGAGAATTTCAATTTTTCTTTGTCTTTGTTTTCCTGTAGCCGCAAGCTTGCAGGTCCAAAGGCTAAGAAAAAGATCAGCTGGATGGAATTCCGGCTTCTCCATTATGCAGGAGAGGTCACCTACTGTGCTCGGGGTGAGTGGATGCCTGTAAACACTTCCATCTACATAGTCAGAAACACCAAGAGAGTACTAAGTACATGGCTATTGTCTGTCTATCTGTCTGTCTGTCTGTCTATCTATCTATCTGTCTGTCTGTCTATCTCCTATCTATCTGTCTATTTATCTATATCTATCCCCCTATTTTCCTTGTCTCTCTATCCATCTATCCATTCATCTCTATCTATCCATCTATTTCCCTATATGTTTTTATCCAGACATCTCCATATTTCTCAATTTCTTGATCCATTTATCCACCATCCATTTATCTATCTTTATCCATCCCTCTATCTTCATCTATCATCTATTTATCCCTCTATCTTCATCCATTCCTCTATTTCTCTATCATCTATCTACCTTTATTCAACTCTCTATCTTTATCTATCTCTATCCAAACTTCCATCCATCCATCTTTTACCCATCCATCTCCCTATCTCTCTTTACCCATCTATCCACCATTCATTTATCTATCTTTATCCATTCATTTCTCTATTTCTCTATCATCTATTGCTCTACCTTTATTCCTCTCTCTATTTCTATCTATCCTGTCTATCTATCTATCTGTCTGTCTGTCTGTCCATCCAACTATTTACCTACCTATTTTTAAAAACAGAGCTGTCATTTCGTTGGCATGAGAAAATTCCCAATATGGAATTACTTCTCACTGATGCACACTGAACTTATCTGTCACTTAGAGTCTTTCAGGTGTTGTCTAGGACACTAAGGGGTTAAAGATCTTGCTGGTGGTCACAGGGCTAATATATGTCAGACAGGACATGAGTCCAGGTCATCTTGACCCAAGGGCCTGTCTTCCATACACTATACCATGCCACTTGAATAATACTAACTATTAAGCCCCAGACTTTCCATGTACCAAGTCATATTTTCTTGTCGTTCAGTCATTTTCAGTTGTATCTAACTCTTCATGACCTCATTTGGGGTTTCCTTGGCAAAGATGCTGAAGTGGTTTGCCATTTCTTTCTCCAACTCATTTTATAGCCAAGAAAACTAAGGCAAACAGGCTTAAGTGACTTGTCCAGGGTCACACAACTAGGAAGTGTCGAAGGCCAGATTTGATCTCTGGAAGATGAGTCTTCCTGATATCAGGTGCACTATGGCGCCACCTGGCTGCCCCACCATTTCAAATCGTATTCACCTCTCCATGAATAAAAGTTTGAATTCCTCTTGCAAAATTTTAGGACAAGGCAATCTAGATAGTTGTTGCACCTATAATAAATGCAGAAATAGAACCTGGAATCAAAACCACAAGCTTCTAGAAATGGGAGAAATCTTTGTGATAATCTGGTCCTACCTCCTCATTTAGCAAAGGAGAAAATTGAGACTCAAGGAGTGAAGGGACTTACCCAAGGTTATACAGTGAGTTAGTGATGGGGATTAGATCCCAAATTTCCTGGGTTCCACTTGCCTTCTCTTTCCACTCTACTGCTCTGGGATTCAATCAGCCAACTTAGTGTGCATTTATTAAGTGCTCACTACATACCATGCACATACTTCGGGGATCTAAGTTGGGGTACACTTTTACCACAACAATGCTTTGGCATTTCAGCTCTTCGGAGGAAGAAAGAAGTGTCATACATGTGACTTTAACCAATGATCTTCTGGCCCTAAGAACACTTATTTTAATGACTTTCTTTGGTAGTAAAGGCATGTCAAGATTTTGATTATCCACTTTCTTTTAAACTGTTTTTAATTCCCAGGATTCTTAGAAAAAAACAACGATCTCCTCTATAGACATCTCAAAAAGGTAAGGAAGACGCTCATTGACGATACAGAGAATGTCTCTGAAGGAGCTCACAGTCTGACCCGGGTAAAAACTGTCTATAGACTCGATAAACTGGACGTAATCGACAGAGGAAAGGTGCTAAGATTAGGGATGATGGGGAAAGGCTTCCATAGAAAGTAGGATTTGAACTGGGACATGAAGGAAGTCAGGCAAACCAAGATGAGGAGGGAGAGCATTCCAGGCATGGGGAAGGACCAGAAAAAATGCTCAAAGATGAGAAATTGGAGGGTCTTTTGTGAAGAACAGACAGGAGACCAGTGTCCTTGGGCTGAAGAGTATATATGTAGAGGGTACAAAGACAAGAGAGGTGGGGAGGGGCAGGTCTGGAAAGGCTTTGAACACCAAACAGGATTTGTATTTGATCCTGGAGGTGATAGGGAGTTATCGAAGCTTATTGAGTAGGGGATGGCATGGACAGAACTGCCCTTTAGAAAGGTCACTTTGGCAGCTGAATGGAGGAAAGCTTGGAGTAGGGAGGGACTCAAGACAGAAAGATCCCTCAGCAGCTATGGCAGTGGTCCAGGTGTGAGGTGATGAGCGGTGTCAGAGGCGAGGAGAAGGGGGTGTATTGGAGAGATGTTGTAAAAGTAAAATCAATAGACCTTGGCAACAAATTGGTTATGGAAGGTGAGAGACAGTGATGAGTCAGGGATGGCACATAATTAGGTTGTAAGCCTGCGGGTCTGGGAAGTAAAAGGAATATTAGGAAGAGGGAAGCGTTTGGGAGAAAAGATAATGAGGTCGATTTTGAAGATGCTGAGTTTAAGTTTCAATGGGATATTCAGTTTGAGATGCCTAATAGGCAGTTGGAGATGTGGCTGGAGGTCAGGAGAGAGCTGGAAGAGTAGATCGTATAAACATCAGCATAGAGATGAAAATGGGGGTTGATGAGATCACCATTCAAAATAGTATAGAGGGAGAAGAGAGAGGACCCAGGACAGAGCCTATGGGTATTTTAAAGACATAAAAGAGAAATAAACCCTGGAGTAGTGGTGGTGGAGGAACCCACTGTCAGGGATGCTTCACAAATCAGTGGCAGGGCTGGGTTCAGAAAACAGATCTCTAGTATTCTTTCCAGCATAGACATCCACTCACCTAAGGTCATACTTGGTCCTGCATAGATGGGTGGGGGTGGGGGTGGGAATGTCAGTCCTGATTCTGATAGGAACAATGTTATTAATGGTTGAATGAGGGTATAGTAAGATTTATGGTGGGATTTGATGGTAATGTATTATTAATGTTGTCCTGAAACTGGTGGGGACAGCAGTCCCCAGGGTACGTCCCTATTATTATTCAGTCATTTTCAGTTGTATACAATTCTCCCTGACCCCATTTAGGGTTTTCTTGGCAGAGATACTGGAGTGGTTGGCCATTTCCTTCTGCTGCTCATTTTACAGATGAGGAAACTGAGGCAGACAGGGTGAAGTGACTTGCCCAGGGTAACACAACTTAAGGGTCTAAGATCAGATTTGAACTGGAGTCTTCTGACCTCAGATCAGGTGCTTCTATCCACTGGGCCACCTGTTGTCACCATGTGACGATAACAATCCAAACAAGACATATACTTGCTCAAGATCAGCAGTCATCCTGATTCTTTAAAGTCACCATTTTGGACAAAAATGGAGTTTTTAAGAAATGTTTTTAGTAAAACAAGGTGAGATTGAGGGCACATTGTCAAAGTCAACATATTTTTTTTTAAAGCCCAACCTAGTCTACCCAGAAGTATATCATGACTTGTGAAATTCCAGGTTTTGCTTAAAGGAATGATCTCCTCACTAAATAAGCAGTTTCTCTGTGCTGCCTCCTTGGCAAGGAAGGGATTAGTTCACTGGGAGTCCCAGGGAGACTTGTCCTGCATCAAAAACTGCTGTACCCCCCCAGTTTCCAATCGTGACAGCGGTTTCTCATGCTTCCGCCCTCTCATCCACTCATTGGATCATGTTAAGAACAGCAGCTAATTGCTGAGCCTCAGAGCTGCATCTGAGTACATACAGCAAGGAGATGGATTCAATTTTATTCATACTTGAAATAATAGAACGTGATTTTAACTTGTTTCATGAAGGAAATAACTAACTGTGAGCTATCTCCTATCTGAGACTGATGAGCTCCTCTCACTTTCCACAGGAACTCATTTATTCTTTTGATCTGAAAGAGGATCTTTGCTCAGTCAGTATTTTCTCTAATCCCATAAAGAAAACCAGGCAGCTAGGTGGCACAGTGGATAGAGTGCCAGGCTTCCTGGGTTCAAATCCAGCCTCAGGCACTTCTTAGCTATGTGACCCTGGACAAGTCACTTCACCCTGTCTGCCTCAGTTTCCTCATCCTTAAAAGGAGCTGGAGAAGGAAATGACAAACCACTCCAGTATCTCTGCCAAGAAAATCCTAAATGGGGTCACAAAGAGCTGGACCTGACTGAAACAACGGAACATAAAGAAAACCCATCAGTTTGGGTGAATGACAGCTCTTATACTTGAGGCAGCAAGGTAACAAAATGGACTGGAGAGTGGAGTCAGGAAGTCCTGAGTTCAAATTCTGCCTCAGGTACTCTCTAAATCTTATTTTCCTCATCTGGGAAGTGAAGATAATATCAGTCTTAAATTTACAGAATTATTGCAAGAATCAATTGAGATAATCTTTGTAAAGTGCTTTATAAACTTCAAAGTGCTAGATAAATGCTGGTTATTATGACTTTTGGTGTTATTTCTGGTTTACCTAGAATTTGCTAGTAAGCCTCAGACTTACTTTTACCTTTCATTTCCTAATTAGGTGCTTTGTGGGTCTAAAAATAGTATTATTAAAGAGTGCTTTCTTGTAGAAGAATTAGAAAACCGGAAAAGGCCTACAACGGTGAGTGAGAAAACTAACCTACAAAATGCAGAAAGGCATCGAGACATTTCATTTTTTAAAAATCTTCTAGCCCTGACCTGACACGTTTAGAATGAAGAAAACCACAGGACATCAGAGAAGGGTCAGCTGGCCCATTTTACAGGTGGGCTTACTAAGGCCCTGAGAGATCAAGCAACTTTCTCAAGGGAGTTCATGGCAGATGTGGGACTCTAGACCCAGACTTCTGATCCTCATTTCAGGACCTTGATTTCTCAGTTGGATTTAAGCCATTTGTCTCTCTTTTAAGAAGGCAAAAAAGAGGTATAGTAGAAAGAGAGCTGGCCTCAGAACCAGGAAGACCTGAGTTCAAATCCCACCTCTGATACATCCTTCAACCTCTCAGCACTGTTCAAGACAATTCTCTTAAGATCATAGATTGCAAAGAGGTCTTTAAGACCCACACTGGCAGAGAGTGTTTCCTCATTGAGGAATTTCCTTTTCCTGAAATCACACATTCAATCTCTATCCTAAGAAGGTAAAAATCTTTTTTATCCTGACACCTCTTATCTAGAGATCCAAAGATGAATGAATTCTAAGAAGAGTTGACAATTTAATAACACATTAATTAATGTAAGAAAAGTCTAGTGCTAGGTGAAGGAATATAAAGACAAAAGAAAACAGGTCTGCCCTCCTCAAGGAGCTTATATTCTCCTGATGGTGGAGGGAGAAGCCACAACTAGTAGACCAATGGGTAAATACCAAATTTATGCAATGTCAAAGCAAGATTACTTTGGAATTGAAAGGAGAATCCTGGGCATATCAGAAAGGGTTATATGTAAGCGGGCAGCCCTCAGCTGATGCTTGAAGGGAGCCCAAGTATTCCAAGGGGAGGAAAGAGTACATTCCAGCTCCAGGGGATAGACTGCTGGAAGAATGGCAAATGCACAAAGAGAATGAAATAAGATGGAAAGATCTAGAAAAGACTAGTGTTCAAAGTTGGGATAGTTACGTTTCAGGTGAATTGTTTGTGCTTTTATTGGCTCATGACATTTAATCAGGAGTCTCCATCTATGTAGGTTGGAACTCAGTTCAAGAATAGCGTAGCCAATCTCATCGACATCCTGATGTCCAAGGAGCCTTCTTACATTCGCTGCATCAAACCCAATGAGGGAAAAGAACCGAGTGAGTGATTAAATTCAAGGAAACAAGAAGGGAAATGGGAGAATGGATCCAAAACTGGAAGGGGTTTCATCCACCATCTTGTCCAACCCACTCATCTTCCTTAACTAGATAAAAAATTTTTTTTGTTATTTTGAAACTGGCAAATGTTAACACACGTGAACATTTCCACATGCAAAGAACAGAAAAGAGAATTGTAAATATAACTGCAAATCTCTATTACATTCAGTTTGTACTTTTTAAGAAGTATATAATGAAATCAACATGTTTGTTTCAAAGCTAACCTGCTTGGCTATTTCTCCCTCTGAACTTTCCTTTTCCCTTTGATACATTTAAAAACAAACAAAAAATGCTACAATGACCCTCTTGTCTTTTTTTTCTTCCATTGGATTGTCTATCACCAGAGACCCAGAGAGGTTAAGTGATTTGGTCTACACTCTGAATCTAGTGATCTTTCCACTGTACTAGAGGACCTCTTTGTTTTAACATTGTTAAAAAAAATAAAAACAACCCACTATTCCATAGGCTCATGGAATAACTTTTTTTGTAATGTAAAAACAATTATGTTATATGTATAAAACTGCCATTCCATACTAAACAAACTCCACTTCATTGTGGACCTGCTTATTAGATCTCATCATTACTTACAAATGTCCCACATTCCCTCAGAAACGCCTCTCTTTCCACCTCTTCCTGTGTCTCACCCATTCTTTGAGCCTGTATTTCTAGTGCCTCACATGCTCAGCACATAGTAGGTGCTGAATGAATACTTTGATTGATTGATTTACCTTAGCGTTGCTTAAAGATTGGGAGGCACACATTCCGTGGTCACAGACGCTGGAAGTAAAGTTCCAATGTACCTAGATGTACAATCTCCTGAAAGGTCCCTCAGCTCGTGGAGACTTTGGGATGAAACTGCCATTTTCCATTTCTTTTCAATGATGTTTCTATAGGTAAGTTTGATGACTTCCTCATAAGGCATCAGATCAAGTACTTGGGCCTGATGGAGCACTTGCGGGTGAGACGAGCTGGATTTGCCTACAGGAGGAAATATGAGCATTTCTTGCAAAGGTATGTTTTCTGTTGACTTCTCAGTTTGCACCGCTGGACCTCCAACAGGGTGAGCAACATTCAGGGTGCTTGGAATTCCGATGATAGGAGAAATCAAGTGATCATTGAGAATCATATTGTTTGGATGTTTGATTTAATTCTAACCACCCAAAGATTACTTGGTTTTTTTGTAAAATGTGTGTTATCTGGCCATCAGAGGGCAGTGTGAGTGCATCTTTTAATATTCTTCAGTGTGCCACGATGGTAGCCGAAAATCCCTAAAAGGGGAGAGTTGACAGTGGTGATGCCCTCCTCTCCTCCTTTTCTGGGTACAAATCAACGTGTAAGTCTCTCAAAGGCGGGGAGTTGTCAATGGTGACGCCCTGATCTCTTCCTCCTCTAGGTATAAATCCTTGTGCCCGGATACCTGGCCCCACTGGCATGGTTCTGCATTAGAAGGCGTGGAGAAGCTCATCAAATACATTGGTTACAAACCTGAGGAATACAAGTTAGGGAGGTGAGTGGGGGCCTGTCATAGTTTTGCTCTGCTAGGGATTTATCTCATTTCAGTTGTCCATTTATGGTTACTTTATGACCATGACCTCACCCATCCAATAGGAGTCTCCTCATTGCTCGCTCAATGGCAAGGTTCTGTGGGCTTAGGCTGCTACTCATAAAAAATGTCCTTCTGCCCTCCTCAGACAAAAGTGCTGTTCAAACCTGTTTAAAGACTCTGAGGCCCTATAGGGAATGAAAAGAGAGCAAACCACGACTCAGAGATCCTAAAATCTTGAGCAGACCATGCCGTTTGATGGTCTCCGATCTTTGAAAATGGGGGAATGTTTCCCAGTAGGAAAGTGCTTAAACGATATGTTCAAACAGCCCTCACAAGAAGAACTTTGAACTATTTTCAACATATGAAACAATGCTAGAAATCACTAATAATAAGTGAAATGCAAGTCAGAATAACACTGAAGCTTAACCTCTCACCCAGGATATTGACAAAGATGATAAAACAGGAACTAGTCAATGATGGAGGCACTGGGTGAAAGATAGGCACACTAATGCATTTGCAGAGCTGTGAATTTGGACAGCAATTCTGGAAAACAATTTGGTATTGGGCAAATAAAATCATTAAAATACTATACCCTTTGACTGAGAGATCCTACTTCTATGCATATATATCAATAACCAAGGAGGTCATTGATAAAAAGAAAAGCCCTGTGTACATCAACGTATTTACAGTAGCACTTTTTGTAATGGGCACAAACACAGATGGCCATTGACTGGGGAATGGCTAAAGAAATTGTGGTACATGAATGTAATGGAAAATGACTGTAGTGTAAGAAATGATGAGCATGACACATACAGAGCACAAAACAACTTGCTTGAGTTGATTCAGAGTGAACAGAGCCGGGAAACAATATACACAATGACTACAACCATGTGAATGGACAAAATCACCAAACCACAATAAAAATTGAATATTAAAAAATTATAAATACCCATCTTGACCCAAAGCAGAGATATGAGAAGATATTTCCCTCTGCTTAAGGGAAGGTCATGATGGTTGTGGAACCCTGCATATACTATCAGATGATTTCCTTTGCATTGATTGGTTTGGTGATTTTTGTTTTCCTTCCCTCCTCTTTTTAAGAAAAATTATGGAAAGGAATGGTCCTCTGGGAGGGGAGAAAGGGAAGAATGAGGGGGAACATAGGTGATTTAAAAACAAGATACCAATAAAGAACTATTTAAAAAAAAGAAATGGGAAAGTGATTATATGGTTTACCTAAGATAGATTTTTCTCTCTGTCTCTTTCTGTCTGAATCTCTCTCCATCTTTCTTCTTCTCTCTCTTCTTCCCTGTCCTTCTTTCTATCTCTCTGCCTCATCTCCACTCTCATCTCTTTCCCTTCAACTATCTCCCTCTTTCCATCTCTTGATCTTTGCATCATTTTCTTTCCCTCTTCCTCCCTCTCCTTTTTTCACTCTCTCCCTCCATCTTTCTTTCCATTCTCTTCATCTTCCTTTCTCCATCTTTCCATCTTTCTCTTTTTCTCTCTTCTTCCCTTGCTCCTTTTCTCCCTCTACCTCCATCTCTCTTTCTCTTTCCACTCTCTTCATCTCTCTCCTTCTATCTTTCAACCTCTCTCCATCTCTTAATCCTCCTTTCTGTGTCAGTTTTTGTCTCTATCTCTATCACTTTCTCTTGATCTCTCTCAGTCTCTCTCCACTCTGTCTCTCCATCTCTTCCTCTCATTTTATCTCTGTCTCTCTGAACCCTGTCTCTTCCTCTCCTACACACACACACACACACACACACACACACACACATCATAGTGAGAGGCAGCACCAAGTAGTGAATAGCAAGTCAGTATTGGAATCCCAAAGCCCCAGTGACCCTCTGTACAAGTTTCCTTCTCTTCTTAGCACCTCAGGCAAACTCCCTAAGACTAAATTACAGGAGGTGCCATTGGGCTTTGGTGGAAAGAATTTCCCACACTGATGAAATTCGAAGTCTAGACTTCATTTATTAAACATGCATGTTCTCAAAATATGAAGTATAATCATATGAATTTGACTTTAAACATTATAATTTAGGTGTAATTAACTGTGGTTAGTCATTCAGGTCTTCATCTTCTTTTACTGGAACTATTTATTGAGCCAGCCTTCCAAATGGTCTCCCTGTCTAAGCTCATCCCCTTTCCATCCAGGCTCATCTACCTAGCTGCCAAAGAGATTTTCTTTAAACATAAGACTGACCGGGTCACTCCCCTGGTCACTTGACCTCCATACCATTATCACATATAAAAGCATCTACTTGACCTCCTTTCCAGCTGTATTATGTACATCATTCCCGTTCACAGACTCTGGGGTACAGCCAAATTGGGCAAGTCTTTTGACTCCTCTGCGCCTCAGTTTCTTCATTTGTAAAATAAGGATAAAACTTTTGACTCCCAGAGTTGTGAGGATGGAAAGAGAGGATATTTGTAAAGTATCTCTGATGTATCGCCAATACATAGTAGGTGTTTGCTGAATGTCGTTCCCTTTCCCTCCCCTCTATCCTGTTCCTCATATGATCCCCCATCTCCCCTCTCCTCTAAATGAAGCCAGGATATCTCCCCTTCCTGGAAGGTTTTCTCACTTCCCTTCCATCTCTCAGAATCCCTAATTTCCTTCCAAACTCAGCTCAGATAGCACCTCCTACACAATGCCTTTTCTAATCTCTCCCCCAAGTCGCTGGTGTCCTCCCTGCCAATGTGTTTGCTAGACATATCCTCACTTGCCTAAATGCTCATTTCCCCTATAGAATGTAAATGCTTTGAGGGCAAGAATTGTTTTATTTTTAGGTTAGTTTCCGTTCCCTGGAACAGTGAGTGAGACATAGTGCTTTTGGATTGCTAATTAAGAACCAGTTCTTTATTCTTTCTTCCTAGAACCAAAATATTCATCCGTTTTCCCAGAACCCTTTTTGCCACAGAAGACGCCTTTGAATTTAGCAAACATCAGCTAGGTATGTTTTTTCTTCCTTTGATGTGTGAACACCTGTATAATAACTAGTCTAAAATGGACAAAGAGTTTCCTTTGTGGAGTCACGCGAAGAGTGAATCATAGCCATTGCCCTGGAAACCTTCCCTTTGAATGGGAAACTGGACCCTGGGAAGGAAGCCAGCCAACTCCAGGAGCTAAGGTTTTGGGTTAGGGCTTAGGTGAGCTTAAGAAAACAAGCATTTATTAAATGCTTACTCTGTGCCAGGAGCTGTGCTAAGCAAATGCCCAGAGGTCGCAGATCTAATTTTTAGTGTTTGGTGCATTTGTGGGTGCAAAACTCTGCCATCTTAGAAGAGAATTAAGTAGGGTCCTTCCTTCCCAGTTCATACTATGTAAGACTTAGGAGGCACCAGGGAGAGCCTGGGAGCCAGAATAGCTGGGTAGGAGTCCCAGCTCTTTCCATTACTCTCTGTATGACTTTGGATAAATGACTTTCTCTGATCACAGTTTGTTAAATTGTAAGAATTGTGTTGTGCCAGATCTAGGAAGCAGATTTTGGCCACTTACCTCTTGAGTAAAGGCTGAAATAACTGACTAATGGTCACTAGGATGTCCAATAGCCAGAGACCTGGACTTTGGAGTCTGGAAGACCTGAGATCAAATGCATCCTGGGACACTAGCTGGGTGATCCTGGGCAAGTCATTTAACTCTGGGGGCCTCAGTTTCCTCATCTGTTAAAAAACCAGCTTACCTCACAAGGTTATTGTGCAGATCAGATGAGATAACATGTGCAGACCTCAAAGTGCTGTATAAATACTAGCTATTATTAATGTGTGAGGGTTCTGGGATCAGGCTTTTGGAGCTGAGGTCATGCTGCCCATGATATCATTCACGGCTAAAGGAGATTAGAGGGGTAATGCAGAGGAGAGCAGAAATATCTGAAGGATTTTCCTCCTTTGAAATCTATGCAGACGTTTTTAGCAGGCTGGGTCATTCTAATCCCTAGAAGGGAGATTTACTAAATTTAGCAATGGACTATAGAGAGGATGGTTGTCTTCAGATAAAACTATCTTGTGATTCAGACAAAAAAAAATCTTGTGATTTCTTGTGCTGCTAGATTATGAAGGAGAATTAAAGGGAAATCCTTTTGGGGGCTGTCTGTCTGTCCATCCATCCATCCACTCATCCATCCATCCATCCATCCATCTATCTATTGACTTTATACGTCTATCATCTGTCTGTCTGTCTATCCATCCATCTATTGACTTTATATGTCTGTCTATCTATCCATCCATCTATTAACTTTATTTATGCCTATCTATCTACCTATATCTGTCTATCCATCCATCTATCTATTAACTATCTATGTATCTATCTATCCATCCATCTATTGACTCTATATCTCTCTCTCTGACTGTCTATCCTATCTATCATCTATCCATCCATCTATCTATGGACTTTATATGTCTGTCTGTCTGTCTATCCTATCATCTATCTTTCTATCTATCCATCTACCTATTTATACATATTGTATACATATACGTATATATACACATCACTGACATATTACCATATACATTACCAACAAACCCTCATTTGTGACTTTATCCAAATATATGTTTCTGCAATAGGAAGCTGGCAATATTTTCACTCATGTCTTCACAACTAAGCAATGTTTAAGTTCACCTCCGTCAATGATTCCCTCCCCAGTCTTGACTCCTTAGTGAGTTAGGGGGTCAGATTCATAGATAGTTATGAAATTCCATCCTTTGATGCATACTCTTGAGGTCTTCTCTGTAAGGGGAGAAAAATGCAAAGAACCCAAATGAAACTCATTTTACTAAAACTTTTGTTTCATTTTAAGTTGCAAAAATTCAAAGTACATACAAGGGCTGCTTAGAGAGGAGAGCATACCTGAAAAAGAAGCAAGCAGGTAAGAAGTAAGCCCAAGGACCTCATCTGTGCCTGCCATGTGAAACTGGGTGGGCATGGGGGAGGCAGCATTCCAAGGTAGAAAGAGGCTCTGGGTTCGAGTCCAAGTTTGTCCAGTTAGTCACTGTGTGACTTTGGGCACATTCTCTAGGCTTGAGTTTCCATGAGATGCAAATGAGAATACGTGTTTAGGATTTTGCAAATATAAAATGCTCAGAGAATGTCAGTCACCATTGGGTTTTATGGAAAAGGGACCCAGACTGATGATCTAGTGGACTCTTCAAAGCCCCATAACCTCAACATGGTATGAGACAGCTGGACGCTCCAACTTTAGTGAGGATGAATAGTCATTCCTGGAATAGTCTTCACACGTTCAATATGATTTTGTTACTTAGTTCAAAGCAATACTGAACTCCCTAATGGCAGTGATAATTCTTTCAGCCATTACACTTGAAGCCTACTGGAGAGGTGCGCTGGCTCGAAAGGAGATTAAAAGGAGAAAGTGGGCTGTTCAGATCATCAGAAAGTAGGTTCTCCTGTGGGACCAGGGACATGCTCTTTATGTATGGGGAGGGGGGGATTTCTAATTAATTAATTCAATAACTATTTATTAAGCTTCTGCTGTCAACCATTTGAAATGTCAAGACACTGCAAATACAACCAGTCTTTGCCTTCAACAAGCTCATTCTACTGGGAAGAAGCAGCATGGGCCTAGAAAATTCAATATAAAATGTCGTTTTGTTTCTCCTTTCCTACTTTTCTAGTTCATATTCAACTTTTTGCTTGGGAAGGTAGAGACCCTGAAGAACGAGCTCCCTGCCATGCGCTGTGTGGCTTGTGAGCCTCAATTTCAGCATTTGTGAAGCACATGTAAATATTTTTAAGTTTCAAATTTTATAAAACAATTGTAAATATTTGTGAGTTTATAAAATAAGTGTAATGCTTTTGACCCTTTGGCGCCTCAGTTTCTTTATTTGTAAAATAATTCTTATACTCTTGTTGTCTACTTTTAGAGTTGTTGGGTGGAAAGCAATTTAGAAACCAAAGAAGCAACCTGTAAATGTGAATTTGTATTAATAATGATTTTATTATTTTTTATTAGTAATATTTATTTTTATTAATATTTTAAATTAGTAATCATGCTGAAACCTTTAGAGTCAAATTTTATCTACTGAGATTTTGTTGCCATCACAATTTTTTATGTGAATTGATTCTCTTGATCTAGAGTTGAGACATACATATATATGCTTCTCTCTTTTCTCTCTGTCTCTCCCCATCTCTCTCTCTCTCTCCTCTCTCATTGTCTTTGTCTGTCTCTCCCTTCCTGTCTCCCTCCCTCTCTCTGTCTCTCCACCCACTTTCTCTCCCTTCCCCTCCCTCCCCATCTCTCTATCTCTGTCTCTCCTTTCTGTCTCCATCTCTTCCCATCTCTCTCTCTCCTCTCTCTCTCTCTGTCTTTGTCTCTGTCTGTCTTTCCCTCCCTCCCTCCCTCCCTCTCTCTCTCTCTCTCTCTCTCTCTCTTTCTGTCTCTCCACCCCCCCTTTTCTCCCTCCCTCCTCTTTCCTCATCTTTCTCTCTGTCTCATCTGTCTGAGTCTATTTTGGTCTATTGAACATCTAAAGGTCAAGGCCTAGTTCAGAGTAACTCATGACACAATTCCTTGTTTAGGTTCATAAGAGGGTTCATCAATCGAAATAAGACACTTTGTTCAGAAAATGAAGATTATATTATCTTTGTGCGGAAGAATTACATCTTGAACCTGAGAAATCATGTTCCCAAAAACGTGTTGGACAAGAGCTGGTTGAGGCCCCCAGCCATCTTGGAAAATGTATGTGCTGAGCCTGGCAAGTTTGGTAACACTGCGATGGGGGGCCATCACCTGTATCCTTTCTTGCGTACCTTCTTCTTGGAGTAAAAGGCTGTAAGCAACTACACTGCAAGCCTAGTACTTACAATAGATTTAAAATCTTCCTTAAGGGAAGTACAAAACAAACGGGTTATTTGAATGAGGCCCTGCCCCAGTTTCCCCAACTGGGGTCCAATTATCAAGTAACACAGAAAATTTGGATCAGATCTGGGATTGCCTGGGAGAGTCGATTGCTTTTCCCTTTGACTGTGAGATGAGAACATTCCAATTTAATAAGAACTTCTTAAGAACCTACTGTGTGCAGATCCTGTGTTCTGTGTAGCTGAGAAGGGGCCTGTGCTCTTGTGGAGCTCCTGGCCTGAGAGGGTGGCTTGTGGCACCTATAAAGATCATTAGTCACCAGGTGGTTGTTATTCTTTTTCTTTCCTTCTCAAAGAAGATTGATGACATCATGAGAATGATACAAAAAATAAAAAAGTCAGTGGGTCAGAGGGAGCCAAAGTGCTTTGTGAGCCCTGAGTGGGGAAAGTGCTTTATTGAATACAGGTGATCAGGTAAGGATTGATATTTGACTAGGGTTGTAGCAGATGAGAAGCAATCGCAGTAAAGAAAGAGACAAACATTTATTAAGCCCCTACTGCATGTACATTGTGCTAAATAGTTTACAAATATATCCTCAAAATAACTCTGGGAGGTAGGTGTTATTCCCATTTTACAGTTGAGAAAACTAAGGCAGAGGCTAAGTGACCAAGCTCATATAGCTAGAAAGTGTCTAAGGTAAAATTTGAACTCAGGTCTTGACTGCAGGTCCAGTGTTCTATTTATTGTACCACTCAGCTGCCTCTGATAGAGTGATTGGAGACAGGTGGGAAGGTGGAGAAATGGACCTTATTTAAGATGAGGCTTCCATGTGGACTTGATGGACCTGTGATGTAGCATTAGTGACTGTCCTGGTGTATGGCGGGGTGACTTTTCTTCCATACAGACTTCTGAGATGCTGAAGAAAATCTGCATGAGGAACCTGGTGCACCAGTATTGTCGTGAGGTGACATCACAGAGGAAAGCTCAGGTATAGCCTTTCTCTCTCCCTTCCTGTGTCACCTGAGGATAGATGTGCATGTAGCCTCCACCACAGGGGTCACCTGAGGACAGGGATGAATGCAGCCTCAGGAGCAGCGAGGCCTTGTCTGTTTGTTTTCCAGTTAACAAGGGGTCCAGAGGACCCTTCCTGAGGCTTTACACTTGGAAGAACAGAATTTAAAGGTACTACAGAAAATACACCTTAAGGGAGGAAGGTAGGGAAAGCATCAGGACCACAGCCCACTTCCATTAACTCCTGGCTTAGGCTTTGTAAAGGTATAAGTGGATTTCCACTTAACTTCCAATAGCCCTTTGTGTGGGAGGAGCAGAGCTGAGCTGTCTAAGTCCTAGTCAGAACTTCTTACCCTGGAGTCCAAATGTAAATTTCAGGGTGTCCATGAACTTAGACAGGAAAAACATTATACATTTGTCGCTAACCTCTAACTTAAATTTAGTGATTCTTCCAATTATTTAAAAACATTCTTCTGAGGAGTCCACGAGTTTTGCAAGACCTATTCTCAAAGGGGTCTATGAAACAAGCTTAAGAATTCCTGCTCCAAATGAAGGTGACAGTGTCTTTATGCATAGTTGTGTATCTTGAGACTCCCTTTGGAGACAGAACATGATGGAAGGAACAGAGGACGCCAGCCCAGAGAACCCTGGGTCTGAAACCAGTCTCAGTTATGTATTAGCTAAGGAACCCTGAGCAAATTGCTTTCTTCCCCTGAGTTTCCAACTTCCTCATCTGTAAAGTGGGGCCAATGCTTCCATTTAATAAAGGGGTTTGTGAAGAAAGTACTGTACAAAACAGTGCTGTCAAAATGTAAACTGGGGAGGGGAGTACACCAAGCCAAACACAAAATCCTGTCATTCACCGTCCTCCATAATCAGCCCCCTCCTACCTTTCCAGTCTTCTTACGCCTTCCCACCAACTCTAACTCTGGGATCCAGTGACACTGGACAGCCATGAACAAGACCCTCCATCTCTTGGCTCTGGCCTCCATCCCTGGAACTCTCTCTTTCTGCTTGATTACTGACATCTCTGGCTTTCTCTGAGTCCCAACTAAAATCCCACCTCCTACAGGCAGCTTTCCCCAACCCCTCTTAACCCTTGGTGTCTTCCCTCTATTCATTATCTCCTATTTATCTTTTATGGAGCTTGCTTTGCATATGTTTGTTTGCAGATGGTCTCCCCCATTAGGTTGTGAGCTCCGTGAGGCCAAGGACTGTCTGGCCTCTTTTTCTATCCCCAACACTTAGATCAGAGCTTGCCTGGCACATAGTAGACATAATAAATGTTGATCAATTGAGCTAATTGCTTTGTCATCCTGTAACTAGCATTTATATAATGGTTTAAGGCTTCCAAAGCCCTTAACCAATAGCATCCCACTTTATCCTCAAAACTACCCTGGAAGTTAGGTCCTACTATTATACCTATTTTACACATGCGGAAACCAAAACACAGCACAAGGAAATGACTTGCCCAAAGTCACATGGCCAGTAAGTGGAGAATCGAAATTCCAATCTCCTAAGTAACTCCACCCAGTATAATGCTATCCACTTCTCCCTGTGGCTGCCCAAGGATGGTAGAAAACCATTTCGATCATCTACCACCAGATGCAGCAAAAGGTGGTTACAAGCGACCTGTTCCGAGGGAAGAAGGCTGGCTACCCAGAAAGTGTAAACCAGCCCTTTGCCGATAGTCGGATAGGTGAGTCCTTAAGTCAGTGTTTTTCCTCTGGATCCTAGTCCTGAGACAGCCTAATGAGGCACAGCATTGGGACTGGGGGCATTTAATGATGACTTCCTTCAACTGAGATTTTGGGTACCAGGTTACTCAACTCCATGAAGGACTTTTATGGCTTATAGGAGCCACTGAACTCAAGAGCTATCCTCAAGAATCCAAAGACTAATAATAAACTATTTTTTTCACTACCATTTTTTTTTTACCCAAAGAAGTATATTTTAATTCAGTGGAATCTTTCCAGTGAATGTTGTTCTGCCTCCAGCCCCCATCAACTGATAGTTCACATATCCCATTTGTAAATATTAGGGGAATTAAAAATGAGATGATTAAGGAAATTAACCTGCATGCCCATGAGAGGGAACTTCTGATTGTCGATAAACTTGCAGTTCAGTGATGTTTCATCCAATGATCTTGTTTTCTCCTTAGATGAAGCTGACATCAATCTCAAAGTTCTGCAGCTAATTGGCAGTGAGAAAATCCAGGTGAGGAGAAAGAAGAGCACAGGTGTGAAGTGTTTGTTCTGAGCCTGGGGTGCAAAGAGCTCTCTCCTAAGAGGCCAGAAACCTGGGTTCTAATTCTGACTCTGCTCTGATGAAATCCTCAAGGTGATCATGATCCCTCTAAAAATGTGCTCTCCTTAGAGGAATAAACTGATATGTGTACGTAATTTATGTTTCTCTCACCTAGCAATTAATCAGACATAAAATGGTAAACAAAGCATTTACTGTGCTCTTTCTATGTGCTGAGGGCTGAGGATGCAAATAGGAAAGGAAGCCAGCCCTTATTTTCAAGGAGTATATAGGAAGGTTCAGTCCCAAGGGTCCACATGGCAGGTAATCTAAATTGGCTCAGGTTTAGAGAGGAGAGAAGGCTGGCTAATGTACAAACTCATCGTTAGAATCATTTAAAGCAATAAAAGCACATCCGTTTCTGACATTGAGTCTTTTGAGAGTTCTGAGGACTTTCATTTCCGGGTGTTCAATAGTTGTTTATAATAAATGAGTTATTTATTAAGCACCTATTGAGTGTCAGGAATTATCTCATTCTCAAATATAAAACACTTAGCACAGTGCCTGGCACATAGTAGGGGTATCATAAATGTTTTTCTTTTTCCCCTCCCCCTGGAAATACAAAGACAACAACAAAAATCCCTCTCCTTAAGGAATTTACATTTTATTGGGGGAAATGTACATATATTTTTAATAACCAAATACAAGGTAATTGGAGGAGGAGCCTCACTAGGAACTGGGGAGACTGGGAGAGGCTTCATGTAGAAGATAGTACTTGGGCTGAGGTTTTTTTTTAGTTGATTCTTTAAATACATATATATATATACTTATTGATTTCATTAAATATTTCCCACTTGCATTTTAAATTTTTTTAACATTTATTTTTAAAAATTTTGAGTTCCAAATTCTCTCCCTCCTCACCCACAAGAAGGCAGGCAATATGATATGAATTAGACATGTGAAGGCATGCAAGATGTATCTTGAGCTAAGCTTTGAAGGATGCTTGGGATTCTAAGAGGCAGAGGGAGGCCAGCAGGCATGGCATTCCAAGAATGGGAACAGACGGTACAAAGAGAGACAGGAAATAGAATGCCATGTGTAAGGACCAACAAGATGACCAGTTGTCTGGACCCTGGAGTCTGGGAAAGACTTGGAAAGAGATTAATGGAAAAGTTGCAGTAGCCTGCTGGCTGGTCTCCCTGACTCAAACCTCTCTCCACTCCAGTGTCAGCTCCCTTATTGATCTTCATACAGCACTTCTGACCATGTCTCCACCCCCTTAATCAACACCAGTGGTTCCCTCTTATTTCCTCCATAACCTGACTCCTTCCTGCCTTTCTGGCCACTCTGCACTCTAGTGACACTGCCCTCCCAGCTCAGTGTCGAACCCAATGCTCCCATCTCTCCTTCCCAGGCATTCTCCATGGCTGTCCTCCATCCCTGGAACTCTCTTCTCCTCGTCTCCCTTATTCTTGTTTCTGTGCCTTCCCTCAAGTTAGTTCCCAGTTTCTCCTAGTCCTTCCTGCTGAGATTATCTCCAATTTACACTGTATATTGGTGTTTGTGGGTAGACATATGCATGTTGTCTTCTCAGACTGTGAGCTCTTTGAGGTCAGGGACTCTTACCTTCCTTTGTATTTCTAGGGCTAAAAAGAGTGATTGTGTATAGTAGGTGCTTAATAAATGCTTGTTGAGAGAGACAAGATGGCAGAGTAGAAAGACACACAGACTCTAGCTCTTCCCCCACATCCCTGAAAATATCTGTAAAAAATGACTCTCAATAAATTCTAGAGCTGGTAGTGGCAGCAGCAGCACTGGTGGCCCACAGCAGCAGTGGGCATCCATTCATGAAGCACTCAGCCTAAAGCTCCTGGGGGAATTGAGCAGCTGATCTGAACCTCAGCCCTGAGCATGGTCCTGGGGTGAGGAGGAGTACTAGGACCCTCCTCTTGACCAAGGATTCAGAAGTCAAGTAACTGGTTGGGAAAATGCCCAAAAAATGGAAAAAAATAACACCATAGGAGGTTACTTTCTTGGTGAACAGGTATTTCCTTCCATCCTTTTGGATGAGGAAGAACAATGCATACTGTCAGAGGAAGTCAAGGCTTCTGCATGCAGCATCTCCAAAATGAATATGCAATGGGCTCAGGCCATGGAAGAGCTTGAAAAGCAAGTCAATAGCTTGCTAAAGGAGACCCAAAAAATTCTGAAGAAAATAACACCTTTAAAAATAGGGTAACAATTGGAAAAAGAGGCCCAAAAAGCCAATGAGGAGAAGAAGACTTTAAAAAGCAGAATTAGCCAAATGGAAAAGGAGGTTCAAAAACTCACTGAAGAAAATGGTTTTTTAAAAATGAGAGTGAAGCTGAGGTAAGTCAATGACTTTATGATAAACCAAGAAATTACAAAACAAAACCAAAAGAATGAAAAAATAGAAGATAATGTGAAATATCTCATTGGAAAAATAACTGACCTGGAAAATAGATCCAGGAGAGACAATTTAAAAATTACGGGACTATCTGAAAGTCATGATCCAAAAAAGAGCCTTGACATTATCTTTCATGAAATTATCAAGGAAAACTGCCCTGATATTCTAGAACCAGAAGGCAAAATAAATATTGAAAGAATCCACCAATCACCTCCTGAAAGAGACCCAAAAAGAGAAACCCTTAGGAATATTGTGGCCAAATTTCAGAGTTCCCAGGTCAAGGAGAAAATAGTGCCAGTGGCTAGAAAGAAACAATTCCAGTATTGTGGAAATACAATCAGGATAACACAGGATCTGGCAGCTTCTACATTAAGGGATCGAAGGGTTTGGAATAGGATATTCCAGAAGTCAAAGGAACTAGGATTAAAACCAAGAATCACCTACCTAGAAAAACTGAGTATAATACTTCAGGGGAAAAAAATGGTCATTCGTTGATATAGAGAACTTTCAAGCATTCTTGATGAAAAGACCAGAACTGAAGAGAAAATCTGATTTTCAAACACAAGAATCAAGAGAAGCATGAAAAGGTAAACAGGAAAGAGAAATCATAAAGGACTTTCTAAAGCTGAACTGTTTACATTCCTACATGGAAAGATAATATTTGTAACTCTTGAGACTTTTCTCAGTATTTGGGTAGGTGGAGGGATTATACACACACACACACACACACACACACACACACACACACACACACACATAGACAGAGAGCACAGGTTGAGTTGAATCAGAAGGGATGATATCTATAAAAATAAAATTAAGGGATGAGAGAGGAATATATTAGGAGGAGAGAGGGAGAATTGGAATGGGGCAAATTATCACTCATAAAAGAGATAAGAAAAACCTTTTTCAATGGAGGAGAAAAGGGAGGAGGTGAGAGGGGAAAAATGAAGTTTACTTTTCACATATGGCTTAAGAAAGAATTAACATGCTCACTCAATTTGGTAAGAAAATCTAGTTTACACTACAGGAAAGTAGGGGAGAAGGGGACAAGTGGGGTGAGAGGGTAACTATAGAAGGAAGGGCAAATGGGAGAAGGGTGTAATTAGAAGTAAACACTTTTGGGAAGGGACAAGGTCAAAGGAGAAAATTAAATAAAGTGGGGTCAGGGAAGGATGGAGGGAAATATAGTTAGTCTTACCCAACATGACTATTATGGAAATCTTTTGCAATGATACATATACAGCCTATACTGAATTGCTTGCATTCTCAGTGGGGATGGGTGGGGAGGAAGGAAGGGAGAGAAATGAGAATTCAAAGTATTAGAAACGAATGTTAAGAATTGTTATTGCATATAACTAGGAAATAAGAAATATAGGTAATGGGGTATAGAAACCTATCTTACCCTACAAGAAAAGAGAGAAGATGAGGATAAGGGAAGAGTGGGGTGTGATAGAAGGGAGGGTACATTGAGGAAAGGGGTAATCAGAATGCAAGGTGTGGGGGAAAGGAGAGATGGGGAGAAAAATTAGAACTCAAAATTTTTTGGAAATGAATGTTGAAATTAAAAATAAATAAAACTAATTTTAAAAATGTTTGTTGACTGATAGCAAAAGGTAGGTAAGAACTGCATTATTGTTATGAAGGGCTTTAATAAAGTGAAAGAAAGATCATGTGTTTGATCCTAGAAGTCCTAGAAGTGTTCAAATCTGGGATCCTTTGAGAAGATGACATAGGATTGCTTTCCCAGGACATTATAGAACCCCCATTCCTAGGTCTATGACTAAGTCAAGGATTCAAAAAATCTTGATTTTTAATGGAGAATTCTTAGACTTGGGGAAATACTCTTTTTTTTTAAAGTTATATTTTAAACAAAATTACAGGCATATCTGTATAAATGTATAGATACCATCATTTGACTTTTCATGTTATGTGATTCTTTCATTAGAGTCAACTACTGGGAGCCAAGAGACTTGGATTTTAGTCTTGGTTTTGTCACTGACTAATTGTGGGCGTGGGCAGTCACACCATCTTTATAGGCCATGACTTTCTTGCCTCATCCAAGCCCTTATGTTACAGACTATCTCTGAGGATTCCTTCCAGCTCTAACTTTCTGCTTCCCTCCCCTCTCCTCAGTATGGCACACCAGTGGTGAAATATGACAGGAATGGATTCAAAGCCCGACAGAGGCAACTAATCCTTACCCAGAAAGCGTTGTATGTGGTGGAACTCGCTAAAATTAAGGAGAGGATAGAATATGAAGCAATAAAAGGTAAACCTGGAGTGGGCTAGGGAGGGGCATGACCCTGAAGGGAAGGCTGCCAATGAGCCCCTTGTACTGGGATTGAGAGTGATCAGCAAGGGCTACCATTCATACAGTTCATAGCTTTTAGGACCAGAGGATATGTGTATGATGCACATACTTCTCCCACCCCAAATTCACCCATATGTATAATCTAATAAGATTCTATCTTGCAAAAACTATTTATTGTAGCACAATGCATGACCTGCTACAATAGGTACTTAATCAATGCCTGTTGACTTGATTTGACTTTAGCTGGGTTCAATCATTAGCAAAAACAATCCTGGTTGGGCTTCTTACTAGAACCAGGGTTCTTAACCCGGGATCTGGGGAATAATTTTTTTTTAACAATTTGATAAATATTTTTATATATTTTCCTTTAAAATCCAATGTTATTTGGTTTTATGCACTTTACTCAGTCAACAAGCATTCATTAAGTGCCTTCTATGTACAAAGTACATTTAAAACCATTCTGAGGAGTCCAGAGGCCTTACCAGACTGTTCTACAATACAAGAAAGCTAAGAACCCCTGGTCTAGAAACATACCTGCAGGGTTTTGAGGCAGTAATGTTACCATAAGACATAGTTTCATCTCAAGCTCCTGAGTTACTGGTATTCCTGACAGTGTAGTGAAAAGTCCACTGGGCTTGGGGTGAGAAGGTCTGGAGTTGAGTCTGGGCCCAGTCACAAGTCAATGAGCATTTCTTTTTTTAAAAAAGTAATTTATTTATTTTTAGTTTTCAACATTCATTTCCACAAGATTTTGAGTTCTAAATTTTTTCCCCACCTCTCCCCTCTCCCCTCCCCTGAGATGGCATGCATTCTGATTACCACATCCCCCAGTCTGCCCTCCCTTCTATCACCCTTCCCCCTTATTTTCTTGTAGAGCAAGATAGATTTCTATACCTCCATTGCCTGTATATCTCATCTCCCAGTTGCATGTAAAAATAATATTTAATATTTGTTTTTGAAAATTTGAGTTCCAAATTCTCTCCCTACCCACCCTCATTGAGAAGGCAAGCAATTCAATACAGGTTATATATGTGTAGTTATGCAAAATATCTCCATAATAATCATGTTATGAAAGACTAACTATATTTCTCTCCTATCAGCTCCCCACTTATCCTATTTTCTCCTTTAACCCTGTCCCTTTTCAAAAATGTGTGCTTCTGACTACCCTCTCCGCCAATCTACCCTTCCTTCCATCATTCCCCCCTCTTATCCCTTTTCCCCTTTCTTTCCTGTAAGGTAAGATGCCTAATTGTGTGTATGTTACTTCTTTCATAAGCCAAATCTGATGAGAGTAAGGTTCACTCATTCCTTCTCCCCTCCACTGTGATACTTTTTTCTCGTGTCTTTTATGTGAGATAACTTATCCCATTCTATCTCTCCCCTTCTCCTTCTCCCAATGTATTCCTCTTTCATCTCTTAATTTTATTTTTTGATATTATCCCTTCATATTCAACTTACCCTGTGACTTCTATGTATCTATCATCTATCTATCTATCTATCTATCTATCTATCTATCTATCTATCTATCTATCTATCTATCTATCTATCATCATCTATCTATCTATCTAATTTCCTCCAACTACCCTAATAATGAGAAAGGTCTCATGAGTTACAAATATCATCTTTCCATGTAAGAATGTAAAAAGTTCAACTTCAATGAGTCTCTTATGATTTCTCTTTCCTGTTTACCTTTTCATACTTCTCTTGATTCTTGTATGTGAAAGTCAAATTTTCTATTCAGCTCTGATCTTTTCAGCAAGAATGCTTGAAAGTCCTCTACTTCACTGAAATTTCATTTTTTCCCCAGAAATATTATACCCAGTTTTGCTGGATAGGTGATTCTTGGTTTTAGTCCTATGTCCTCTGAACCTCAGAAATATCATATTCCAAGCCCTTTGATCCTTTAATGTAGAAGCTGCTAGATTTTGTGTTATCCTGATTGTATTTCCACAATACTTGAATTATTTCTTTCTGGCTGCTTGCAATATTTTCTCTTGGACCTGGAAACTTTGGAAATTTGGCAACAATATTCCTAGGAGTTTTCCTTTTGGGATCTCTTTCAAGAGGCTTTCAATTTCAAAGAGGTGGATTCTTTCAATTTCTATTTTACCTTCTGGTCTTAGAAGATCAGGTCAGTTTTCCTTGATAATTTCTTGAAAGATGATGTCTAGGCTCTTTTTTTGATCAACAAGCATTTCTTAAACGCTTACTATGTATGTGCCACTTACCCCATCTACCTTTCAGGGTGGTTGCAAAGTATTATGTGACCTGTTTTGAGCTATTATCTGTGTGGGACTACTGTTAGCAGTGGGGGGATTTTAACTTTGGGGTTTGTCTAAAGGTGTTTCCACCAGCAATCTGAGCGATGGACTCTTTGTCATTCACGTATCACCAGAGGACAGCAAACAGAAGGTATGAACCTGTCCGTAATTTCTACTAAGTTAGGAATATTTAAAAAAAATTTTTTTTTGGTCATAGGGCTGGCATGTGCAGAAAAAAGTCTGGAGGATAGGCGAGAAGTTCAATTAATTTATCCAAATGTAGACACTTTCCACCCTAAAATAACCCAGGTGGAGGCATCCACTCCAGGATTGGGGGCAGAGGGCAGGAAAGGAAGAGGGCTCTATCAAAAAATGACTGATAAAGAAACAAATTATTTTTTAATTCTATAAATTAATATAAGTGGGGAACAAAAAAAATCACCAAGATGGACAGAATGCTAAATGGCTTTTCCATCATTGCTGAGGATTTTCTTACATCTTGCTGAAACTCAATTCAGTAAGCATTTATTTATTAAGTATCTACTGTGCTATGTGCCAGGCACCCTACTAAGCCCTGAGGATTTGTTCTTGTTCGGCCCTGTCTGACTCTTCATGACCCCATCTGGAGTTTTCTTGGCAGAGATACTGGACTGGTTTGCCATTTCCTTCTCTAACTCATTTTACAGATGAGGAAGCTGAAGCAAAAAGAGTGAAATGACTTTCCCAGGGTCACACAGCTAGTATGTGTCTGAGGCCAGATTTGAACTCTAGTGTTCCTGACTCCAGGCCTGGTGCTCTATCCATTGTACCACCTAGCTTCCCAAGCCCCAAGGGAGACAAAGAAGAAAAAGACAGTCCCTACCCTCAGCAAGCTTATAATCTAATGAGAAGCTTAGAATGGATTGAGTTGAGACAAAAGAAACACAAATAAAATTAGAAATCTCTGAGAAAAAATTAATATTCAAAATGTTTAAAAAATGCTTTCTATGACACTTTTGTGGTGTAAACACTATTCTATCTCTAGAGAGTGTCAGAGAGAGAGGACAGAATGGGACATGGCCCTCTGTACTGGGAGGCAGCTAGGTGACCCAGTGGATAGAGCAGATGGAGCTAGGAAGATCTGAGTTTACATGTGACCTCAGATACTTAATAGCTATGTGACCCTGGGCAAGTCTCAACCTCTGCCTTGGTTTCCCATCTGTAAAATGAGGATAGTAGCACCTACCTTCTGGCCTTGTTGAAAGGATCAGATAAGATTATTTGTAAAATGCTTTGCAAACTGAAGCCCCTATAGAAATTATTGTTCTTATTAGGAATGCTGGGCATGGGGGTGGGCTTGAGGCAGAGGTGTGAGATGACCTTTCCAGCTCCCTTCCAACTCTTAGGTCTCTGTGGAAGATTTTTTTCAGAATTCTAACTAAATGCTCCGCAGGGCTCTTTTGTCAGATAAAAATAATCTTGAGATGTTCCCTTCACTCTTCATTTTAGGGTGACATAATTTTACTGTGTGAACATATCTTTGAAACAGTGACTAAACTCTCCATGGTGGTGAAGAAAGAGGACCTAGTGCAGGTGGTTCAAGGAAGGTAGGCTGCCCCTTTTCCCTTCCCACTCAAAATGTCGGCCTGATCAGGCAGCTGGCATCAAGGGCCCCACCACCATGGGTAGAGCTTCAGGGCTGCTGCTACGGCCTCAGCTACTCTTGGAGGTCCTCCAGGCCTATCGGGACAGTGGGGATCCATCACCCCTCTCCTGCTATGGCTCCATAGCTTTGGTGGGATGGGAGGTGGGGGAATATGAAAAGGTGGGTTCTTTTTGTTTTGTTTTGTTTTTTAAATTTTTATTTTATTTTATTATTTTTTTAATTTTTAAAATTTTTTTTTCATGTTCTACAATTACTTCCTTAAAATTAAGATTTTATCCCTCTACCCCTTAACCCCCCACCCCCTCCCTCCCCATGACAGCATACAATTCTGTATAGGTTCTACATATACTTTCCTATTGAGCACATTTTCACTATAGTCATGCTATGTAGTCGCACTAAAATAAATGGAAGAAATCATATAACAAATCAAAACATAATACACTGAAACCCACCCACACACAAACATGATCTGCTACATTCTGCGAATGACTTCCATATTTCTTTCTCTGAGTGTGGAAGGCATTTTGCCTTAGAAGACCGACACTGGAATTTTTTTTTTTCTCAGTAAGTTCTTGTGTTATTACAAGGTTCCAAGTCTACCAGAAAAAACTCTCGCACACTGTGGTCGTGAAAAGGTGGGTTCTTATTAAAAGGATGAGAACTTTCTGTCAGTCCTGAGCTCACCCCTAAACCTCTTTACTAAAAGATATTCAAGCTGAACTTTCCATTATATGGAGAGCTTGTCTTCTCTGTTGGAATTTTCTTTTTTAATCATCAGCTTGGCCTTAAGTAGGACATAACGGCATACTCCCTCCATCCCTCTATACAAAGCCTTCATTTAAATATCCCTCGATACTCAATAGTAAAAAGTTGTCACTTGAATGGCATGTACCAAAAAAAAGATTCCTGGGACAAAGTCGAGATTTTAGAAAGATCTTTCCTGAAAGGAGGGTACCCCTCCCCACCACCAATGTTTCTTTACATTCTGGTTCTCATCTTCCTTTCCCTTAATTTTTCCAACTGCACATGCACATGGCCCGGAGCCACCCCTTCAGGCTTGCTAGCTTTTGTCTTCCCTTTTTTATGTCTGACTGGGGATCATCATGTATGATCAGTGACTGTGTCATCACGGTCCAGGTAAAGACATTAAAGCATCAGAGACCACTGAGGCTCCTCCATGAATCTTATTTGAATGGTTCCTGGATGACTTATCCCTACTTTTATATGATTAGGGAATTTGTATTGAATTATCTTTGATATATATTTTTAATTTTTGATACATTATCTTCAATAATTCAATTTTTTATTGCTTTTTTAAAAAAAAATTTTGTGCAATTAAAATTGTCTTTTAATTAGAACAAGTTTAGTTTTAAACAACCAAAGCCTCACAGATTGGGTGTGAATGTGTGTACACACACACACACATACATATGTGTATATGTACATACACATACATACATACACACATAAGTTTGGTCTTTTTTGGGGGAGAGGATGGAAGCAGTGCAGTGGATGGTGTTTATGTAAGTAATATATGCCTTTATTTGTAGTTTACAATTTTACATCAGTTCGGGAAAAGAAGGCACCATAATTTTCAGCACTGGACAGGAAGAGCTGATATATAAAGACAAAGATGGACAATTAGCAGTGGTGAGTGATGATGTCTGGGGAAGGTGAGTAGGTACCTGGAGGCAGACTAGGCATAAAGACCCAGCAGTAGTCTGGACTCTTGGTGTGAACCTGCCAAACACCAGCAAGTATGCTGGGCAAGTCACTTCTTTCTGAGCATCTGTTGCCTCATGGGTCCAATGGGATACCTGCTCCATCTGCCTCCTAAGGCTGATGAGAGGAGAGTGGTTGGCTTGAAAAGGTCAATGGCCATACAATTAGGTGGCATCAGTACCTGGGGGAGGCAGGAGAGACTATCAGCAATGGTGGTAGGCTTCCCCAGCATCTCTGAATGATGTTCTAGGTGAAATTTGGAATCATGGGAAGGGTCTACTGTGTTTTTTTGGACAAAATAAAGGGACAAGTAGGAACCAGCCATGCCTGTGTCAGAGGGAGCAGAAGGGAGTGGGAAGAGCCCTGGTCTAAAACTCTAGAAACCTGTCTTCTTGATATATATTTAACATGTGATTCTGGACTCTCAGCATCATTGCCTCCATCTGCAAAATTCATGTTGCACTTCCTAGATCTCTGGAGGGTTGTGAAACAGTCCTTAGATAGATAAGCACCATTTAGTGACCAAAGAACATGGAGACATGAGTCATATGGACCTGGGAGACCAGTCACAGGTTTTCCAAGGTAGGTTAGCTGGGATGATGGCTTGGCACATCATATCCAGAACAACTAGGGTCATCAGCTGCCTTCTTCTTCTACACTAAGGGCAGGGGCTGAAGTGTGAAGATTTCCCTCCCCCACTCTTGAAGCTAAGACTCATTTCTCCCATAGGTGTCGGTCCAGATGAAATCCTGATATGGGCGATGTCAAACGGTCACCAACTTGACTCTTAAAGGGGCAAATGAGCATGAAGTCTCCAGTTTAACAAATGAGTTCCAACTTCATGCATAAGAATGTGGGTGCTATTGAGGAGTTCTGCGTTTTCAATTTTTCATCTCCTATTTTAATGGATGACAGTCATATGTATATGGTCATGTCATATTAGATGTAGACCCCATCTACTCTAGCTAGTCTTCAAATGTGAGGCTTTGTTTAAACCCACAAAACAGTGAGCTTCTTGAATGTTCTTACAGTACCTAATGCTTACCTGGCTTTCACCTTCATTCAAGTAAGTTTTGGGGCCAGAAAACTACTTTCCACCACTCTTGCAGCTGCTTCCTTGGTGACACCATCCCAAGAAGTATTCCCCTCTTTTGTTGCCCAAGTGAATGACCGTCCACCTGACTGGGATGAAGGAGGGTGACACTGGAAGTGTTTCCTGGACAGTGTAGGAATGAGATGGCTATTTAAGGAGATCCTAAATACACAATCTGACAGATTACTAAGCAAAAGAAATTTTACAGAGCTATAGAAACTGAGTTTCTGGCTTGTACTAAATGTAGCTTAGAACTGCTTAAGGACTTGTGTGTGTGCGTCTCTTTGAAGGCTATT
Organism: Bettongia penicillata ogilbyi; assembly: GCA_023548195.1. Classification (NCBI taxonomy): domain Eukaryota; kingdom Metazoa; phylum Chordata; class Mammalia; order Diprotodontia; family Potoroidae; genus Bettongia; species Bettongia penicillata. Next base: position 1,420,399 of record JAJHZJ010000063.1, read on the forward strand.
TCCATAGTTCTGGCTCTCATAGGTTGCTCTCAGTCTGAAGGCAGAGCTATGAGGCATTTCCCCCCATTCCGGATTGTGAAAAGTCTACTGAGGATATGGCAACATTTCTTCCGCTCTTTGACCTACAACTCCTGATCAGCATTGCACTGAACCAGAGTGATGACATCTCTCTCCCATCTCCAATGCCTTCAAAGTAGGCATGGAAGCCTGGCTTAAATGGGCCTGAGAAAGCCTAGAAAACAGGGGTCAGACAGCTGTATGTAGAAGTCCTTTATATAATTTTATTTTGCATATACATATGTATAGACAAATGCTTGTAACTTACAAACATTGAATATTTCTAAAAAACAACAAAACACAAGCATTTTGTGCATAGCTTCAAGGAGGGCAGTTAGTATAAAACATCAGAATGTGCTAGAGTGCTATTTTTGGTGAACCTCTAGTTAAAAGTGTGTACAGTCAACAGGAAAGGAAGGATTCTATTGTTGCAGCAGCTCTACAGGAGCTGAATCACGCCTACATCCCCCTCACAGTCATGGTCCATGATGGCCTATGATATGCCTATGGGCCAGACATGGTCCACGAATGTTCAGGGTTTCAGTCTGACAGTTTCTTTGAAGGATACAGAAATACGGTGTTAGCAAAGACCGGACTAAATCTAAGGCTTCAGTACAGTGATCATCGTGCTCATGTGCGGCTCAGAAACTCCACTCTCCTGACAGACTCTGGAGTGTGGTGGGTGATTGAATGTCTTGGTCATGGGATGCAAGTAGCTAGAATTGAGTCTCCTGGAAAGAGTGGTCAGTGTATTAGGAGCAGCAGTAACATTATGTCCTCCACCTCTCTCAAAGCTGTGCTAAACCTCATTTTTGTAATTGTGCAATAAAATGGACTATTTTTGACTAAACATTGTGCTGATCTTTGACCTCTCTTGAGCAACTGACATTAACTTCTAACTTCTGAAGTGTCATTAGAAAAATGCTCCAAGTGATGGTTGACTCTAGAAACCAGTTCCATGTATTCCTGTTTGGGACGGAATCTAGAACCTGGCTTATCCTTCTGCTTGGGGTTGGATCAGTCAATGACGATACAAGGCACTTAATAAACGTTTCTTGAATTTTGTCAGATTAATGGCATCACTCATCACTTCATGGGATAGGAACATAAATCTAAGTTTAACTTCAGAGGATAACTGAAAATTTGGATTTGTGAGAAAAGCGCTAACCGGATGGTGAGCGAGCCAAAGCACCGTATGCTCGATTCACAGAGAAGGACAAAGTTTGACCTTAAAAGGGTCAGGACAGCTTCAGGAGTTGGGGGATTAGCTTATGAGCTCTTTGCCCCATTGGTTTATGGCTGGCCCTAAGACAGTATTCTGGGCGAAGAGCACCCTGCTTGAAGAGTAACAAAGAATCTTGGCCTCAGGGACAGGGTTGGCCATCATGGGGTGGGCTTGTTGAGGATAGACAAGGTTGAGGAGTTCTTACAGAACCATGATTTGTCTTTTTGCCACAAAAGGAAAGAAATGGGTAAAACCAGTCACAGTGTGATAAAAGAAGTATGTGGTTCCAGCATTACTGGATTGAGCTATGACTCTGAGATGCCAGCTGGCTTTTTTCTCAGTGCCTCCTCAGACTGGGACCTTTTCCCCTTCCCTGCATGATGCTGTCCCCAGGAGGTCACTTTGGTCAGCACCACCACCAGCTTTGGGACCATCTGGTCTTCCCTTAAGCTGAGCCATTCTTGTGATTGTAGGTAAGGAGGACTGAGACAGAAGGAAAAGGCAAATTGTCAGAAACTTCATCTTGACCATGGAAGTACTAATAAAGTCCAGGTTTTATTACGTGAATAATAAATTCTAGATTAATAAAAGTCTACTTTTGAAGAATAATTATACAATGACTTCTCCAATACAATGGACACCTTTATGGCCTACCCACACTCACAATGCTTCATCATTGTACAATGTGACCTGATTCACCAAGCCTGCCCAGCAGATGGGAAGGGAGCTTGTCCCAATCTCCCCAGAGGTCCCAGTGTATATGATTCAGGTGGGAATCTTAAATCCCAACCAACACAAAGTTCTTTTGAAAGTAATTTTTTGGGGAAGAAGACCCTTGCAGGTATAATCAATCTCACTAGATAAACTGAGTCAGGAACATTTTGTACAAAGCAACCAATGCCAGCCTTTGGTTGATGAATACATGATCAGAATAGTCAGACATGATCTGGGTGGGATTTTTGATCTCTCCAGGCTTTGGGATGGTGAGGGGGATGATAACAGAAGACAGTATAACAATATTTAAATTCTTGCTCCCTTCTGACTGCTTACAGACCAAGTTCCTCTGAGAGTGTACGGCTTAAGTCACAAGAAGCCTCTTCAGTACATAAATAGACTCACAGAAATACCTTGTCTGGTAACAATCCAACTTGCCACAACTAACGCTTTGGTATAAAACTCGAACATCCCTCTGATCAATACACAGACATTGTCTCTCATTCACATCCGTTATCTCTGCCGTCACATGCCTGAGTCTCCCCCGGCAGAGTCCAAGTCACTCTTCTGTTCTCTCTTGGCAAAGATACCAGAGAGGTGCCCACCTCGAACCCGCTCACCCCCATGGCCCGGGGAGAGGGGCTCTGGGGCCACCAGGGAACACGACCCACTCTCTCACCATCACACAAACACGTTCTTTTTCTATTCTCTGAAAGTGGCAAAAACAAACAGGCAGAAGAAGACATTTTAAAGGTATCCGTACACCATGTCAGTCAGCTGACAAAGCTGGGGCCTGAGCCACATACAGACCCAGAGACAAGACCTAGAACCCTGCTGAGAACATTCTCTTACTTACAGTAAGGAAAGGCAAAAGGCCTGGGTTTGCAGCCCGACTGATATGGACTAGCTGGATAATGGTGCGCAGGGCACAAGTGTCTGAGCCTCAGTTTCCCCATCAGTAAAATGGGGCTGCTGATAGTCACATCCTTTCCCTGGCAGCTTGCAGTCAAGAAAATGCTACAGAAACATGAGCTCCGAAGCAAGTACATTCTCCTTGGAGAGGCTGAGCTGGTCTCCTGGAGTCTCTGCTCTAGGGCTGGGGACCCTGGGAAGCAGGGCAGGGGTTGGAGAAGTCATCTGGATTCCAACCCAGCAGAAGGACCCACCCTAAAGCCTGCTGATGGCTCTTCCTGCCTCTTAGGAGGCATGGGAGTGGATAGGGTAGGGGTGAGGGGGAAGGGGTGAAGCCAAGGAGCTGCTGAATAGAGTGCCCTGGAGCCAGGAAGGCTGGCAGTTACAGGATGTGTGACCAACCGCATGGAGATGGAGACAACTCCCCAGAGCAGTCAATGGCTGAAAAGTGCTGACCTGCAGTGGTAGATGGACCTGCCTCTGGAGCTCCTGAGACCAAGGAAGCCCTAGCAGTCCCTAGGCTATGTCCTATGTCCCTCAGTCATTGTCAGGATTGTAGTGGAGAACAGCTAGACAATGGGGTCCGCCTGGCTTAATGGCCGTGTGCTGTCCTGCCTACAACATGGGGACCGGACCCGCCCCACCCCAAGCCAGATTCTTAACCAGGGGAGGATCATGTCCAGAGCCCTGCCATGGGCCAGTGAAATGGAGCTCATGGATGAAGGGCAGAACTTAACACAGGACCCTGGATGGCCCATCTGCTGCACCCTTACACTAAGGCCACAAGATGCACGTGATTGTTCTAAGAGAAAAGAAATTTCCATTTGAGAAGGCTTTGCTGTTGCCCTTTTTTTGCCTTCTGGCCATGGAAATACTGTATGCGGCACCTGGGGCCTTCTTCCTTAGGAGGGGGCACTGCGGCAGGATGGCCCCATGCATCCCCTCGGGAAGGGCAGACCTCCATGATGCAGGCAGCTGACCCCCACGTCAGGGAGATCTGCAGAGAGCTGTGAGTGACCCTGCGGGCCTCCCACCAAAAATAAATACTGAAAATGAAAGTCCTCACTGTCACCTCCCAATCACCCACACTCTTCATCCCCAGGACTGAGCAATGCTTTCCCCAAAGGCTGGCTGACGTTCAGGGAAAGGAAAATGACAGATGCAGCATGAGCAGTCCCAGGGTGAGGAGTGTCCCCGTGACAGAGCCAATTTACCTTGCCAAGAAATGCCAAAAGAACAATCTGCTTTGTTACAAAATGCCATATCCAGACTTGATGGGATCTCAATGTTGCCTGGGTACAGTCTCTGTGAGCAGCACAGCAGGGGGTGGCTGGACTGCTCACTGGTGGAGGTGGGCCCGGTCATCAGGGCGCTTGATATGGATCCGCCGCACACGCTCGATCCTTTCGCGCTCTTCATCCTCATCCAGGTGGTGGGAGCGGCCTGCGGCACCACCAGTAGCCTCCAAAAGTGCATTGTCGGGGCCTCGGCCATCCTGAGCCTCATACAGCAAAATATTCAGGGTTTCCTCATAAATGCGGGCCTCGGGGAACTCCACCTGTGTTCCCAGAAAATGAGGTGAGTCCCTCAAATCTACAACGCTTAATGCTCATTCCCCCCAAACTCAGTTTAGTTCTAACAGTCCACTGGACCTGCTAAGCTGGGTGGCCCTTCCCGCATTGGGGGTCTGGTCTCCTCAGCCACAAAATAAAGTGATGATATGCATCCTGGATGGAGGTGTCCACCCACTGAGCAAACAGCATGCAGCACATGAAAGATATCGTTGTGCCAAGAGAAATGCCATTAAGAAGAATTCAGAGAAACTTGAGAAGACTTGTATGAACGGATGCGAAGGACCCAAGAGAATAACGTGCCCCATGATAAGAGCCATGCCAAGGGGAGCACAGAGGCAGATACGGTCAGAAAGGGCCAAGGGAGGCCATGGAGCTTGGCTGTTCTTCTTTCTTACAAGGGAAGATTCTATTTGGGTGGGGAGAGTCAACAGGAAGTAAAAGCATCAATTACACATTCCCCTGCTGACCCTTGGCATGACCGACTGTGTGACCACAGACGAGTCAATGCAACTCTCCCAGCCTCAGTTTCCTCTCCTATAATATAGTGGGAGTGATAAGACCTCTCAAGGCTGCTGAGACTGAACGTAAAGCAAGTAGAACTTTCTAAACATGCAGAACTACATAAATGCATGTCCACACACATGCCCTACTCTCATCTCCAAAGTCCCTTTCATCTCTGACATTTTAGGACTTCTTCTGAACCTGCCTAGAACATGAAGGTTTTGGGAATGTTTTACAAGAAAAGGCTCAGGGTTGGGGAGCTACACCCTCTTGAGGGCTGTGAATGGAGATCTCTGGCATCTTCTTCTACTCTGGGGAAGAGACCCAAAGATGGGAACGCCATCACAGGAATGCCAGCGCTTTACAGGCCACCAATGTCCCCTTTAAATGGTGGGCTGCCATATGCAATTCTTTGTCCCCTAAGAACATACAGAATGGAAGTGAAACAAATGCTTTAATGCTCATTTCAATGTGACGTCCTTTCCTACAACTGAAAAGCAAACCTGAGTTGAACAGCTCAGGGAAGGTCATCAGGAAAGCAAAGGGAAGGCCCCACTCCCCCTCCAAAAGGGAACCATCTCACTGCAGACTTCTGGGGATGGTCCTTCCAAAGGGTGGTCATGCTGTCCAAGGATGGGACCCCATGGATGTCAGGACCCATCTGCTTGCAGGAAGGACAGTCACTGAGCCAGGCCTGCTTCAGACCCAACCTCTCCCTGACCCTCTGCCCCACAGGTAAGGAAGGGGGCAGTCAAGACAGAGCAGGAGCAGTGTGCTTTGAGGCCCACGTGCTGGGCCTGACTCTGCCTAGGCTAACCTGGGGAAGGGGAAATGACCTCTTAGCTGCTTCACCTCAACCAGGAAGAAGGCAGAGCACAGGAGAAGAGTGTGGTGGCCACAGGAGGAGGGTGTAGTGGGCACAGGAGGAGGGGTGTCAGGAAAGCAAATGGTATCCATCACCAGAGAGCAGCCACAGGCTGAGGGGCCTCTACTCTCACGACCGGGTATTGGGCAGGGCAGGTCTTCCTGACACATGAATCCCCCTGGCCAACAGTCATCTGGCCTCTGCTCTGCAATCTCCCACAGTGGACAGGCCCTCCAGCCCATCTGTAGAGCACTAATTCCTGACTACGAGTGGACGCCTGCCCCCTTCTGCCCTCTGCCTTTCGTCTCTAATTCTGCCCTTAGAGCCCAAACAGAGCCAGTGAATCCCTCTTCCATGGGGCAAGTCTTCATGTATTCCAAGATAGCCATCACTGTTTGCCCAGGTTTCTTCTCTCCCCCATTAAATGTGCCTAGAAGAATCATCGTCTCTAAATGGGAAGGAAGCCTGGCTGCCCCAACTCAGGCTGGACGGTTCTAATGGTTAGGGGGGGCCAGCTAGACTTGGAACTTCAAGCTGCCTCCCAGGAAGTCTGTAGCCCCTTCCCACTGTAAACCCTGCCTCATTCTTCTGGATCCAGGAGAGTAAGTCAGATCTCTCTGTTTCCTTTCTCCTTTCTCTCCGTTTCTTCTCTCTTCTTTCCCCCCTCTCTCCATCTCTCTTTCTTCCTCCCCTTTTCTCCTCCTTTAGGCCTGTGGTTCCTGGTGGAAGGATCCCCTTTACCTGAGGGAGAGAGCTCTTGTTCATTCCAGCTTGGGATGACCACTGGACCACAAAGCTCAGGGGAGCTAAGGGTCTGGGGGTCAGACAGGGACCTTGACCCGGTTTCACCAAGTCTGGCTCTCTTTCCAGGCCAGCAGGGATGACAGAAGATAGCTTTTCAAGAGCAAAGAGCCACCAAAGTTGCTAGAGCACTGTGAAGGCTGTCTTAGGATAGAGACAATGGTGTAGTGGAGAGACAGAACCCAGGTCCAGAACTGATCCCCCCCCACTCCTACCTGTGTGACCCAGGGTAGGTTGTTTGGCTCTTGGCCCCCTCCAGCCCTAACCCTGTGCTCCCAAGAGATGCTGGATGTGGAGGGCCATGGCCTCTTGGGGCCCTCACCTTGGTCTGCTTCTTCTCTGTGGCATAGACAATGGATGTACAGCAGACTTCTGCAATCTTCCGGCCCTGACCATAGAAGGACCAGCAGCAGATCTCATCACCAATGACGTCCTTGATGAACAGGACCCTCCCATTGAAACGCAGTGACAGCTTGTCAAACAGCTCAATGTTTTTCAACATGTTGTCATCAGAATTGCTGCAAAAAAAAAATCTGATGTGGTGAACTGAGCCCATGGACTGGTGCATTGTGAATGAGCTGGAGGCAGAACCACCCCTTCCAACTGGAGGGCATCACCTGAGAGGGGCTAGGGATGAGGCAAGGGGGGGCCAGGCACAGTGGAATGAGCCACAGAACCACAGCTTTTATAGAAACCAAATGGAGTCAACAGCCTGTACTTGATGAACCCACGCTGACCACCTCATTAATGATTCTGATTGATGAACCCATGCTGACCACCTCATTAATGATTCTGATTGATGAACCCATGCTGACCACCTCATTAATGATTCTGATTGACTGGAAAGGGTGGGAGGCCTCAAGGTGAGGAGATCAATCAGGAGATTTTTCTCCTAGTGGCCTAAGAGAGAGAAGACATGAGGCCCCAACCAGGGTAACAGTGATACGAATGTGACTGAGGAGATAGAGGAGGCTGATTTTTGCAGAGACAAAATCAACACCACTGAGCAATTGACAAATGATGGCGCCATCTTGTGCACAGGGCCACTGAGACTCCTGTGATTGGAGCTGTCTCTTCTAAGTCCCTGCCATGGACTTCTCTGTGTATGCTCATAGCATTCCAAATCAGGCCTCAGCACAGAGTAGACGCTTACTCAGTGTTGCAACAGAAGCTTGGAACACACACACAGATGCCCTCTAGATGAGTGGAATGCTCAACAGAAAGGCTTTGTCACCTTTCCATGATCTCCGCCTCGAATTCTCAACCCAAGGAAGAAATGTGGCAGAAACAAATTTCCCCCAAATCCTGGGGGACACATACTTTTGGGGGGTAGGCAAGGAGAGGACAGAAGTGAGAAGACAAAACTGCTGTTGAGGTTCAGTGGAAGACCTGAGTTCCAGTCCTGGCTCTGGCTTTACTGACCCAATGCGTGACCCCCGGTGAATGACTCCTCTCTCATCTTTAGAAGGAGGGATGTGGATTCAAGGGTCTCTGAGGCTTTCCTGCTGAGAATAAATGTATCTTCCCACAACCCCCTTTGGCCTTACCTGGTATAGGAATATTTGTTATTACTTCTGTTGTAAAGCAACTTCACTGCTGGCTGCATTGAAAGAAAGAAAAAATAAAATTATTTGCTAGATTGGCCCATTGCTAGGACTGGAGACTCTGCAGAGGGCAGGAAAGAAGAGAAAGGCCAGAACGGCTTCTTAATGTGAGTCACAATTGGGAGAAGAGGGATAAATGGGGAGCGCAGGGCACACAGTCCAGAGACTTGAGTTCAAATTCAATCTCAGACGATTTACAGCTGGGTGACCCAGGGCAAGTCACTTAACCTTTGTCAGTCTCAGTTTCCTCGACTCTCAAGGGGGGTCATCATAGTAGCACCTACCTCCCAGGGCTGTTGTGAGGAAAGAGTGAACTACCTGCAAAGCCTGGGCACAGTGGGCACTTCGTTCCCTTGCCTGGTTCTAAGTGCCCACCCTCATCTCCCATGAATGCGCAGAGCCGGGGCCTCCCACGTACCTTGTTGGACGTAGCTATCAGTTTCTGTTCTTCTTTGGAGGAGGTGATCACAGGGACCTTGCAGAAAGGTTCATAGGAATCTTTGTTCTGCTGGAACAAAATGTGCCCTCAGTCCAGGAGGTCTGTCCAGAAGGAGCCTTCCCCCCAGCTCTGGGGACTCTAAATTCCAAGTGTTGTTCTTAACAAGCCCTAATGGCAAGAAAATGGAATCTGCCAGATGCCAGGGGGCTCCTGTGAGAGACGCTCTGCCGTGTGCCTGGAAGTGTGCAGCCAGGGATGCTGCACCATGGCAACATGTAGTCATGTCAACATGGGGTCCTGAAATGCCTGATGCCCAATATGGGACCTGGAGGAAAGATGCAGGGCCTGGGGGCAGGAGGGGGGAGGAGAAAACTCTAAGAAAGACAGATAAGATTCCCCCCACATCTCCTGTCCTGGAAATTTCTACTCCTCCAAAGAGTGGGCTTGGTACAAATCTTTTCACAGAACAGAGATCTGGCACATTTTCAATCAAACTAGCCTCTGCTTAAAGACCTCCAGGAAGGGGGAGCTCACTGACTGTCCAGGGTCCCCATGCCAGCTCAGGGCTCTGGCCTCCACCAGCCCCTGCAGATTCTACCCAAGCAGTGTAAGGCTGACCCCTCCCCACGCATACTCAGGACAGTCTTTCAAATCCTAGGCGAGGGATGAAGTGCCCAAGGGTACAGTTAAAGGCCCTGGGGGGGGCAAGTGCAGCAGTGCCAGGAGGGCACATGCTTCAGGATCCTGGAAGGTCATGCCAAAGAAACGCAGGTGGGAAGCAGCAGGTCCCAGAGCAGGTGCTGAGCCTCGAGGAGGCTGACCACCCACCTGTAAGGCTGCCAGGCACTCATCCACCAGGCCTTGGACAAGGTAGTACTTGGCCTCAGCCAGCAGCTCCTCCACCTCCCGGCGGCTTTCAGGCAGTGGAACGGCCCCATCCCGTAAGTAGTTGAGGATTGTGCCAAAGTGTTTCCCGCACCGGTCAATGAGGATCCAACCTGTGTGGAAAGACAACAAAGGACCAGTGAGGATAAGGGCAGGAAAGCCTGGATATCTGGGCACATCCCCCTGCTGGGACCCAAGCGCTCCCCTCAGACAAGGGCCCAGTGAAATGGCAAAGCCTGCCTCTCCTCAGTGACAGCTCACCAGGCCAGAAAGAGTCTGCGGCTGGGCCAGGCCAGGTCACGTTTGGAGTCAGAGCACCTCGATTCACACTGTGGCTCTGCCCATGGGACCTCACTTATCCTCATGGGGTGGCCTCAGTTTCTTTCTGTGCAGTAATGAGGTGGGTTGGATGAGATGCCTATGACCTCCAAGGTCACAGTTCTACCTCCAGACTTAGAGCTCCCCAGACCCCAGCAGCCACAGCTGACCAGGCAGAGAGCAGCACATCCCTGGCAGCAGGTCGGGCCATTTAGGGAGCTGACAACTGAGGGAAGAGGATTCTGGTCAGAACCTTTCATTCCATTGCCAGCCCAACAAGTCAGTACTGTGGATATGATTGTGGATGCTCGATTTCCAGGTTGCAAAGGAGCTGCTGTATCTCTTCTCCTTGCTCTTGGAATGCATCCTACTGGCCAATGCTATCTGACAATACTGCCCCTTAACCAGCCCTCTCATTTTAGAGAGGAAAACTGAGGCTCATGCCTGTTACCAATCCTGCAGAGCAGAACTGGCCTTGTGAGTGGTGAGATCTGAGAGGCCACACCTGGATACCCACCTCTCCAAATGTCTCCCCATCGATGCCAGGCTCTGAAACTCCTCGAAGCCCTGAAGGCTTTTGTACCTCTGGAGTGTCCAAATAAAATGCAAATACCCCAGGGAAGGCAAAGCCACTCAGACGCAAGAGGGCCAGGGCAAACACCCTCCTCCACAGCCTAAGCTGAGGGGAGAAGAGGCTCTCCTGGGGTCTAGTGAAGGGGCCACAGCCACTGCAGCCACACAACCCAACAAACTACCCAAAGCAAAGGCTGCCCCATGGGCTGGGCTTATGTTGCCCTTCCACAGCATTCCCTCCCTGAGGCCCTGCCCTTTCTGCAGTGATTGGTCATTGCTCTTTGGGGTGATCCTAGGAGGCTTTGAAAACAAAGCTGTTTCTTTTGCTGCTGCTATCAGAAATTTCCTCATCTTCCCACCTTGGGAAGATCTGCTACCTTTTGGAAGGGCTTATCCTCCTAAGCCCCGGTGCCTAGCACCAGCAGCCTCTGAACCTTCTACTTCACATCCAAATTGCTTAGGGTCCCCAAGTTCCAATGGATAATCAGTGGCCACCCCTCCTCAGAGCTAAATGTCAACAGCACAAGCACGCCTGGCATTTGTGGCTGGCTGCATGGGAAAGAGAACGTCTTTACAAAGATGGCATGTCACATGTGAGGGTCTCCTCAACCCACTGTCCTTAACCAGCCCCCTCCCCACTTTCCTATCCTGAGGACAACAACATGTAGCCCTGGCATTGATAAAAACTGGCACAGTGCCTTGGGACAGAGCATGCTGAAAAGAATGCTGGACTCATACACTGAAAACCATGCTCCAACTCACACATGTGCAGCTCCGGGTTAAGTCCTCACCCAGAATCAGATTGAAAAAGTGAAGTCAACAGGCTCGTACCAAGCGCCAGGCACCATGTTACGTGAGCCCAGGGGATGCAAAGAGAAGCCAATGCAGTCCCCAACCTCAAGGAGCTCACATGCAAACGATCAATAATACAAACTTTCTGATCCAAGCACACTCCTAGACACATGCCAGGCATTCCCCTTTTCTCCCTCCCCCTACCCCTGGGCCCTGGAGGCTGAGAGAGAGGAAAGGATCCCCAGGTGCCAAAACAGATTGTTGCTACTCTGACAGTGGCAAAAAAGGGGGAAGACTCCACACGCCTGCTGCTAAGGGATGGCCAACAAGACCACAGTATGTGAACATGATGAGAGTTGTGCCCGAGATGACTGGGGGTGGTACAGAGAACATAAGTGGTCAGGTCTCCCCTGAGCCTCAGGAATACATTCTCACCCCTGCCCTAAGTTCTCCAAGGCTCAGTTTCCTCATCTATAAAATGGGGGTAACCTTCCTTCAACTCCCTGCTGTGTAGGACCTGGCACAGGAACAGGTACTTCTCTGATGTAGAGACTATGTGGAGAGGAAATCCTTCTGGAGGGGAGGCTCACCCAGCCAGGATAGGTCAGGGCACTTCTTAGCTACAAGGCCAAGTCTCTCTCCTCCACAGAAGGCAGTGCCACTGGCTTACATGATTTCACCTGGTCTGACATTATCACGCCCATCGATGGGCTCAGGATGCTGGGACATGCTCTATCTGTCCTTTGTCCAAGGGGGTGTAATGCCCATTTTCCACAAGGGCAAACTGAGCTGTGGAGAAAGGAAGGCACTCTCTGGACTCAGAACAGAATTAGCCAGTGCTCAGCCTGCTCCATGATGCTCTTGGGCAGGCCCCTTTCCACCCCTTGGGAGCACATGGGCCCTGTAGGATGGGAGCTGTGAGAGCAATCCTTAGATGAGGATCCAAGCAGAGATGGCCACCATTCTCCACTGTTCTACTGGCAAAGGGCTCCTCCCCTTCACTCCTCTTTGGTCCACAGACTGTCCAGCTGCGAGGTCTGAGCAGGCGCCCCTCACTTCAAGTTGACAAGTGACAGACGGCCTTGAGTTTCCATAAACTACTGAGAGGTCCACGCGGTTGGGCTCAGCCCCAAGAATGCTGTCAGGAAATGCTTGTGGTGAAGGAATCATATTTTGGACAAATAAGGGCAGAGGAGACTGTACACACACCAGGCAGTTCCAATTAATGCCATCTTCGCTTTAAAATCTATCTAATCACTTTATAAAGGGAACACCCTCCCCCAATAGCAGAGGGGGCTCAGCCTGCGGAGGGCCATTTTCCTCAGATGTCCATTAAGCCTAGCTACTGGCCATGGGTATTATAAGATCAATCAGAAACCCAACCCCCTCCAAAACCGGTTCTGACCCAAGGAGCTAGGTGTCTCCCTCCTGGAAGGAGAGACTGATCTTGAGCAACAGGCTGCCTTGTGAGATGGGTAAGAGAAATGGGGGCAGCAGTCTCAAGCGGGGCTAGCCCCCTACAGTTTATGGAATGCAATGGAGCAGGGTTTATGTTAACATATGTGTCAGTGGACGGACCCTCTGGCCATCCAGTGAAATCTTCAAACCTCTCCTCAGAACCATGCTTTTAAAGGAGTAAAACAAGAACCAGTATTTATTTAGATCATGCTTCTAGATTCACAGACTTGATCCTCACAACAACCTTGAGAGCTAAGGGCTGCCCTCATCCCCATTTTCAGATGAGGAAACCGAGGCTGTGAGAGGCTGAGTGACTTGTCCAGACTCACAAGGCCAAGAAGTGTCTGAGGCAGGATTTGAATTTGGGTCTTCTGGACCCCAAGACTAGAGCTGCTTTACTGTACCTAATCACCGTCTCAAAAGAAGCGCAAAGGAAATCAACAGATTCTGAAACATTTAAACAGGAACGTCAAGTTCACAGACCCTCCCTTGTACTAAAAGAAAGCCATGCTGACTCACAAACCTCCCAAGATCCTTTGCTGCAGATGCCCCCTGCATCTTCACTCACACCGGCTCCTCCTTGGGCAGCCTGGACTCTCCCCGTTTGTTTGCCCAAATGAGGGCAGGGAGGGGAGGAGAGGAATCTCCAAGGCTCGGCTCAGGCTCCGCCTCCAAGGTCCTGACACGCTGGTATTCCCCCCAATGTCAGGGATACACTGCCCTCTTTCTGGAAGTTGGGACTTGGTGATGAGGGTCCTCTCTCCAGAGGCAGGTCCCTGTCCCCATGTAACTTAGTGATGGTCTCTGGGGGCCACTCTGACTGCATAATGTCCCAACACACAGCAAACCAGAGGCTGGGCCTCAGACAACAGACCCTTGTCACTGGGCTGGTAGGCAAAGCTCTTCCTGAGCCTGGGGAGCTCAAGGCCCCCTCCACTCCACGAGGAAGGACTTGGTTCAACCCTACTCACAGACCATCGGATCTATTAAGGTTGGCTCATGCAAATTCACCAACTCAGGGAGGATCAGAATTACCAGGTCACCCAATTCCACGCCCCCCAATCCCCCACCTGAAGAGTCATGCCCCATCAAACACTTCAAGGAAGGTGATCCCTCAGTGCTCTCTAGCTCCTCCTTTCCCTGGGTGGGGATGCCCAGGATATAGGCACGTGCTGGGGCTAACAGGGCGGGATCGGCGACCTCTCTGCGGTGGGTGGGCAGCCTCTCCAGAGATGTGGATCAAAACCCTGCACCCTTCCCAGCCTGCAACTCTCCTCCATGTCTCTCCACCCACTCTCCCAAACTGGATTCCACAGTCCTCATGCTCCGGAGGCCTTCCACTATTTCTACCAGGGATGCCTCAACTCCCCATTTTCGTCTCACCTCCTGCCCACTGTGTGGCCAGCCTGTTTCCTCTCCCCCGCCTGTAGAGATCCCCTACAATCTGAAACACACACACCCTTCCCCACAACCCCCACTCTAAGCCTTCAGCAAGGTCTCATGACACCTGGCAGGTGGGCACCGCCCCAGGGCTCTCTGGGTAAGCTGCAGTTCAGAGTCTTCTGAGGTCATGGACTACCACAACCCACAATTGAATTGCACAACTGGGCTATCATGACCCAAGAGACTGTGGGTCACCTAGGATGGGGCAACATTCCCCAAATGTGATACAGCTCCATTACCTTGTCTGATTCAATTCAGTGTCACCACTTTACTCTCCACAGCCCTGGATGTGTATACACACACATACACACACACACACACGCATGCCCCACTTCCATGTATGTGGGTATACAGAGGCATAAACACACATGTTCCCCACACATGCATAGGTGCACACATAGATCTATACACATGCCCATACAACATATGAATGCACATATACATGTATATGTATGTGCATATAAGCACACGTTTCACCCTCCACGATATGTATATGTGTATACACACACACGCATATGTATTCTCGAGAACAGGTTTTTAGAAGATGTTTCTTTCAATTCAAATAAAGATGCTGTGCTCCATTTCATCACCTCCACTGCCTCAGACATGTCTATCACTGTACCATGCTCAGGCCACACAGAGGCAGCAAGGCTCATGGACAGAGTACTAGGCTTGAGGTCAGGAAGACCCAGGTTCAAATCCCAAATCCTACTAGTGGTACAACCCAGGGCAAGTCATTGACCCTCCCTGGACCTCTGGCGCGAGCCCAGGACATCCCCACCAAGTCACAGCCTTGGCCGCCACCAGCTGCCTGGGTGGAGGAAGACCCCACACAGACCTGTCTCTACTTGCAGACTCAGCCTATATTTGGAAAAACATAGCAGCTCCTTCATATCACCCTCAAATACTTAACTGAAATGAGCCGTTAGAAGTCACAAATGTCTGCACCAGGAGAGCCGCTGGGGCACACGTGGCTTGGGGAGACGAGTCTGCCTGGGGCTCCTCACTTTCACAGGGGATCACCTGACACCATCCCATGGATGGAGAGATGATGAGCTGATTTAGCAGCTGGCTGCGTCAGCCCAAGGGATGAAGGGGAACCTGAGAGTTTTGGCAGAATCCTAGGAACTTGAGATTTAAGCTCTGACAAGCCCTGAGGAGAGGGCCCGTCCACCCTGACAGCTGTCTGTGCCTATTCTGGAGGATGGCAGTTGGGGCCCAAGAACTTGTGGCATCCAGGGCCCATCACCCACTGTCCATCCCCCCAGATGAGGTCCCCAGACCTCCTCCCCTCAAACAGGATCCCACAATCCACAAGGTGCCAGATTTGAAATTTCCACATTTTCTGGAAAGTCCTAGAAGTGGCCAATTAGTCCCTGTCCAGAGGGACTGAATGCCTGATGCCTTTTAGCAAGTGAGTCAATCTGCCACCCTGAGGAAGCATGCTGCCCAATGAGTCCCTGGGCCCCTTCCCTTGACCTCCAGAGGTGCAGAGAAGGATTCATGCAGAGCTAGAAGCTGGGCAACATGCGAATGCCCTGAGGCCCACTACCAGAGAAATCAGTCAGGCCTGTACTGGTGCATGTGGCACCATCTCCCCCCATCCCCATCCCTGCCATGTAGCAGCTGGGTCTTGGAGAGGGGAAGTATGACTAATGTTCAAGAAAAGGACTGGGGCTAGACAGAAGACAGTCTCAAGGTTCAGCTAGGTGGAGATAACTGAGCTTCTGGGAGTTGATGACATAACCAAGAAGCCAACATTGAAGGACTCCATGGCAGGTCCTGAGCAGGCTGGTCTTGGCAGGGAATGACACAGACCACAGCCCAGGTGGGGCCAGATGTTTATGACGGGGCCAGGAAGTGGCTGACGACCCAGCAAATAAGAGAGAAAGAGAGAGCTAGAGGGAGGGTGTGCTTAAGAGGGAGGGTCAACAGGGTCTGACCCTGTAGGGAGATCAAAGTTGAGGACGGAGCAAAGGCCCCCACAAGCATGGTCTGCCACAGCTGTAGGACGTTGAAATAAGCTCAAGACAAGGGACTTAGGGCTTAGGACTTCAGAGGTCGCCCCCAAAAGGGGCGAGTGACTGGGCCACAGTACCCAGGGGGTCAGAGGCAGAACCAGTATTTGCATCCAGGTTCTTAGACTGCAAGCCTAGAGTTCTTTCTGCTGCCTCAGCTGCTGCCCCAGAGGTCACCCACAGGGTGGGTAAAACCTTCTAACTCACAGGCAGGGACCTGAAGTTCTGGGCAGTGTATGCAGTGGCTCCCAAGTCTGAGAAAGAGTACTCTATGGAGAACCTGGGGAGGCCACCCTGCCCTCGCTTCCTGCACAGAGCCCCTCAGTCTGGCTCCTCCTCCTGCTACCCCCTCCCCCCTGGGCGGTGCCAGCCTCTGGGTGGGGGCTCATTTCCTTCAGAGGCTCCAACGTTATTGTCTTGGTTTCCAGAAACAGTTCCAAGTGATGTTGGGTGTGGTGAGACAAAAGCAAGCTTTCCCTTCACAAATGCCCAGCAGGTCTGGACAAGGGGCAGAAAACAACAGGTTGGTGCATGGACCTCAGCTGGTGGCCCGGGCCAAGACTTGGCAAATCCCAGATGTCCAGAGCCCTTAGTTGCCCCTTCTTCTGGGGCTAGGGAGGAGAAATTCAGCATGCGGCTTTGCTGGTCTTGGAGTTTGGATTGCTCTATACCTGAACTTGCACCCGACTTGGCTCCTTTCCAAGTGCCCTGGTCCCCAGGTTTTGGGCCCAGGGGAAGCAGGGGTGGCACACTGGGCCAGGGAGAGCTGGGAATGCCACCAGTTCCCACTTATGAGGTTTACAAAGCCTTCTTTTCTCAGCAGGGCCCTAAGTGAGTAAAACCAGTCAAGGCAGAGGAAAGGCTTGAGGATACATAGGGTGATCTACATTCATTACCTCTCAAGAGTACAGAGCTTGGAGAGACAACAGGGACACATCTGAAAGTCAATGCCTAGGTTACCACTAGGCCAGGGTACAATGAGTTTTCCTCCTCAGATGGGCAGCCTGAGTCCCCTGACTCGCCACTGGTAGCCTCAGGCTGTTATAAGAAAGGGAGGAAGGCCCATGCCACTGGTAGCCTCAGGCTGTTACAAGAAAGGGAGGAAGGCCCATGTCCAGTCCCACAAGCCCTGGCTACAATAGGCATGGCACTATGTTGAGTGCTGGGCCCATAAAGACAAGATGAACGCTAGGCCTAAGCCTGAGAGACTTCTGAGCTGCTGAGGGACACAATGAAAGGAAGAGGTTGCATTAACAATGAGGGAGTCAGGAAAGGCCTCCCAAGAGCAGGCAGTGAACACAAATATTTAGAAAATGCCTCCTACGTGCCAGACACAGTGACAGGCTTGGGTAAGGAAGGACCAAGAATAAAGTAAACAGTGAACATAAGGAAAGGAGAGAGTGTACTCCAGGCATGAGGGGCAGCCCATGCAAAGGCAAGGAGGCTGGAGACTAGTCCAGCTGGAATATGGAATGTGTAAAGGAGAAAGAATAATTGGAAGGAAGCTAGAAAGGCAGCCCAGTGCCAGACTGTCAAGGGTCCTACAGGACAAATGAAGGCTTTTTCATCCTGTCTTAAAAACAGCAGGAAGCTGCTGGGAATGTTTAAGTGAGGAAATGATACTGTTGGACCTGCACGTTGGGAAGATTATCTAGGTATTTACATGGAGGAGGGATTGGAAAGAAGAGAGCATGGAAACAAGGGTTCAATTAGAAGGTTATTACAAAAATTCACGGAAAAGAGGATGAGGATACAAAGCAGGGCAGTAGCTATGTGACTGGAAGGGAGGGATGGACAGCAGAGATGCTGCTGCTGCTAAGTCAAGGGTGCCTCGGAATCTGCACATGCAAGGACTGGACTGTTGTGCCCTCAACAGAAACGGAAATGACAGGATGGGGCGGCCCACTGTGGGCAGCTCTTGGGACACCCAGGCAGTAGGGGTTGGATAGACAGAGCTGGAGTTCACCCATGTACACATACGTGTTCATTAAGCCCAAGGGAACTCATAACAATAATAGTAACAAGCGTTTAAGTCCTTATTCTACATCAGTATGGTGGGATGGGGGGGAGGGGAGAGAGGAGGAAGCTAGGTGGTGCCATAGCGCACACAGCGCCCGCAGACCTGAGATCAAATCCAGCTTACCGGATGTGTGACCTCGGATAAGTCACTTCAACTTGTTTGTCCCAGTTTCCTTATCTGTAAAATGGGCCGGAGAAGGAAATGGCAAATGATTCCAGTATCTCTGCCAAGAAAACCCCACATGGGGTCAGGAAGGGTTGAACATGACTGAGATAACTCAACCAATAAAAACAAGCAAGGCAGGTCCAGAGACTGAACCTGAGGGAAGATGTCCAGGATTGGGGGCAGGAGACGAATCAAGGGGCAGTAAAGGAGGCTGAGGAGGCCAGACAAGGAGGAAGACACAGAGAAGACAACAGGGTTTTTTTTTACCAAAAAAGCAGGCGTTGTGATGGTGTCATCAGAAACAACAAAAACCTCAACATAAAAAGAGAGACATCCTGCTGAGAAGAGGCCCGGCCAATGACCAACAGCAACACTGACCTCGCATGTCTAAATACCGCAGCATCTAACTTTGAGGGGTTTTTTAATTACATGTAAAAATAATTTTTTAACATTCATTTTTAAAAAGTTTGAGTTCCAAATTTTCTCCCTCCCTCTTCTTGAGAAGATAAGCAACCTGATATAGACAAAATCTAAATTCATGAACTGAATTATGAGCATGTAGTGAGTAACACAATAGCAATACAATAGCAGGAGATTTTAATGTCCCCCTCTCAGAACTGGACAAAGGCCAAGAGGGAAGAGGGTAATGAAGGAAGAGGTAGTCACCAGGGTCAGTGAGACGTGGCAGAGGTCAAGAATGATGAGTACTGAGAAAAGGCCATCAGCATTAGCCATTTCAAAAGCAATGGTAACTGTAGAGAGAAGTCTTAGCTGGACTGTGAGGTGAAAAGCCCCAGTACAAGGAGCGGGTAGGAGGCAAAAAAGATGAAGGCAGGCAATGTTCGGTTTCTTCCAAGGACTCTGGCTCTTAGTGGAAGGAAAGGAGGTGCAGGACAATGGCCCCAGGGGTGGAAGGTTTGGGGGAGCCCAAGCCTGGTGGTGGGCAGCCCAGAAGAGAGGGCCAGGGAGGACCCAAGAGCTCCTGGAAGAGACGGGAAGGAAGAGGGTCAAGGGGCTGAGGCGAGCTGCTGTCTTTGGCAAGAAGTGCCAGGAACAAAGGAGGAGGAAGTCGGGGATGACATGGTGGGGTGTGGAGGCACAGCCCAGAGAACGCCTGTTTCCTCACCTCGCTGATAGCGGACAGCCTAGAAGGCTGGGCCAGTAAGGGGTGGCCAGTCTCTGCAGTAGCTGACCGCCAGGAATGAGAACAAAGAATGTGGGGGCAGCTGTGACGACCAGCCTGGTCAGCATGTGGGCCTCCAGTGGCACCAAGAAACACAAAAGGAACAGTGTGAGATGGGACAGGGGGAATGAGGCATCAGGGCAGAGAGAAGGAAGATGAGGCCAGAGAAGAGGTCATGCAGGAGGAATGAGATGAGAGTAGAGAGGAAGCCACCTCCTGACAGGTCCCTCCTGATGGCCTCTGCTGGACAGAGCAGGCCACAGGAGTGATGGGGGTGCTCATCACCCCCAGCATGTGGTCTTCTGCCACCCAGCACCTCACCTGGCCACTGCCCCCCTTCCCCTTCCAGCTGCCCCCTTCTTCCTCCAGCCCTCTCTTCTGATGAAACATGTTCTACTGGTGGACCAGATGCCCTCCCATGAATCCTCTCAAGACTAGTTGCTCATGGGTTCCTTTCAGGGAGCCAAAGGAAGCAGGTTTTAAGACACCACCACTGTCTCCTCTTACAAAAGGGAAACCCCCTCAGAGCAGGTTCTGCCCAGCCTCATGAAGGCCCTCATACTGAAAGTGGGAGGAACCTCAGAGGCCACTGAGGACCTTTCTTACAGATGAGGAAACTGAAGCCCTGCAAGGGGAACTCAGTTGTTGGGTTGTTCGTCAGTCATTTTCAGTCACGTCTGACTCTTCGTAACACTACTGGGTGTTTTCTTGGCAAGGATGCTAGTATGGTTTACCATTTCCTTCTCCAGCTCATTTCACAGAAGATGAACTGAGGGGGAAACCAAGTGAAGTGACTTGCCCAGGGTCACACAGCTAGTAAGTATCTGAGATTGGATTTGAGCTCCTATCCTCCTGACTCCAGGCCAAGTGCTCCATCCACTGGACCACTTAGCTGCTCTGATTTGCTGGGGCCCAGAGTGCTAACACAGATCACGAGTGCGTTGAGAACCCCTGTCTTCCTGACTGCCAGTCCAGTGTTCACCTCAAGACTTGGCTGAGGCCATCCATGGCTGTCCCATAAACCTGGGCCCATGCCAGTGCTCTCTGGTCACATGAGATTGACAAATAGCCAGCCTGCTCTCAATGCCCCCTCTCCCTTCTCCCCAATTCACTCGCTCCCCAGCCCATCCAGCAGGCAGTCTGGGTTCAGAGGGGTCCACCTACTTCCTTCCTTAGGGTCAGACTGGTTCTTACCTTCACTGTCAGTAAGCACCTCCATCCTCCCGCTGAACATGGCCTTCAGCATGGTGTCCTGCTTGGTAAGGGTCTGCATGGTGGTGTAATACAGGGCTCCCCCCACATTGAGCTTGACGTACTTGGAGCTGGGGCTCGTCCCCTTGAAGGAAGTAGTGCGGGTGGAAGCTGCTGGCACCGCTGAGCTTACCACACTTTCTCCTGACATCTCTTCCTGCCAGAGATGGGGAAAAACTGTCATACAGCAGCCTCGCAAGGCCCAAGGAAGCCCCCCTGCCACGCCTGGGGAGCAGCCTCGTCAGGCCTGAGGGCCCTGCCAGGCCTGGTAGCTGAACTTTAAGGTGGCTGGGCGCATCATACACAGTAGCAGCAATGACTGGACAGGAAAAATTGGCTTCTTCTAAAAGCTGGGTACTCTGGGACCCACTTTCCCATAGAAACAATTGTGCTAATGGCAGTAGTTACCATTATGCTACTAATACGAGTAATTACTATTCTAGGACCACAGTGGTGGTAAACTATTGAGCTCAGTTACACTAGAAATGAAAAAAAGCTTTGGAGAGTCAACTGGGGGCCCTGCCCACCATCCAAAATGCTGATGCTCCAGGAATAGGCACCAGAATCATTGTGATATGGTCAGAAGGACCTGGGGAAAAATATTGGCTCTGCCTCTCACTACAGACTGACTCAAAGTTCTCTGGGTCTCAGTTTCTCCATCTGTAAAATAAGGGGCTAGGCCCAGACAACTGCTAAGCTCTCTTCCTTCCAGCTCTAAATCCTTTGGTCATGTTAGTTCCACACAATTGCTTCCTAAATGGCCCATGTCTCAGTGGGGGGCTCTGTGGACCAGCCACTCGGCAGGCAGTAGTTCCCAAGAGGGTCTCCCCAGGAGGCACAGGCAAGCTCTGCCTTTTGGCTTGCCAGCAGCCCCAGAGAGCCAAGAGGTGCTGGCTTCAGAGACAGGGCAGAGGATTCTAGGATGGCCCATCATAAGGGCATCAGCCAGTTATACACTGGCAAAGTCCCAGGCACTGCTACTTTGGACATTAAAAAGTTTCCTTTCCTCACTCTCAGATTCTAAATAGCCTAAAAACAGCCTTCCTCGAACTCAATCAATCAAATACTGACTAAGCACCTGTAATGCCAAACATGGGGACAATCTCTGTTCTTGAGGGGCTAACCTGGGGATGGTGGTGGAGGCACAACAAATATACCTAAAAATACATTGTAAAGTTAATAAACACCGATACATATAAAGTAACTCAACAATTTAGGGGAGGACACTGCAGCTGGGAGGAGGACCAAAGGAAGGAGTGAGAGCATTCCAGGCCTGAGTAGGGTGGACAGGCTCCATGAAGGCCAGAGCCAAGTTGTGCAGGGCATTGAAAGCTAAACAGAGGAGTCATGCTTTATCTTTGAAGCAAGAGGGAGTCAGGCTGAAGAGGGGAGTCACTGGTCAGATCACTGCTTAAGGAAACAGACACAGACACAGACACAGAGCGGCTATGGAGGATGGTCTGGAGCAGCCAAGGGGGGAGGCCACTGCAAGATTCTAGGCTTGAACACAGGAAGTAAGTCCAGGTGAGAGCAGAGGGGCTTTGGAGTGGTGCAAAGGTGGAAGGTGGATTTGGCAGGGGGAGCTCCGGACTCACCTCTATCATGGTCTTTCCAGTCCCCTCCCCATTTCTCTCATCTCCCTCAATGCTCTTCTCCCTTCCCACTCCTTTCTCAGGTCCCTCCATTCTGCTGAAGTCTCTCTCTCCACCAACACCAATGATTCCTTCAAGTGATCCATGCTCCATCCAACCGGCCCATCTGCTTTGACGTGTGACAGTATCTCCTGTCACTGGGCCTTGGCTGAAGCTCTCTATCCCACCACAACCATCAAGGCCTTCCAGCACCCACCCATGGCTGCCTTTCCAAGTTCACTCCACTCAGATCTCACTGCCTGCTTCTTCAGGGAGTCAGCCCTCTTTCCAATCTCAGCGTTTACTGTGTAGACACTCAGTACTTTATAGCACAAATCCTATCCCCCTTTAGCACAGAGTCTCTGTAAGGACAAGGACAGTCTCACTTTTATATTCTATTTCAACAGCACATTGTAGACCCTTAATAGACGTTTGCTGATTGACTGACCAAATACTGTATTTGTTGAACTGAACTGAACATAAAGTCTCTGATCCACATTCATGTCTTGCACAGGACCTTTCACCGGCATAGAGTCTCTGGATGGATGCCTGTTACCTACCACACAACAAATTAACCAGATTAGGGAGCCACATTTCTAACTTTAGGACAAATGTGACCCAGATCATGGGAGGTCAGAGCTGAGAGAGCCCTCAGATATCATCTGATTTTACAGGTGTGGAAACTGAGGCCCAGTGACTTGGCCAAAGTCTTGGGGAACATTGGTGGCTGAGGAAACCAGCCCCACATCACCAGCTGGATGTCCTGTGGGTATCTCCACCTCAACATGTTTTATCTTGCTCCCCAAGCACTCCCTTCTTCCAATCTTTCCCACCTCACCCTCCCAGTTCCCACTGGGGACACACAGTGTCCACTGACTCCTTGCTCTCCCTACACACAGTCCACCTCTCACCACATCTTGTCTAGGGGACCCCTTCTCTCTTGCTTTCATTGCCTCCCACAGGAGCCTTCTGATCCAAACCTCTCCTCACTTGGACCCATCCTTCAGTGGACTGTCCCTAAATCACTGGGCTGACCCTGTCATACAGCTCCGCTGCCCCTGTGAGCGCCCATGGTTCTCTATTTATTCCAGGATCAAATCTAAGCTCCTTTGTTTGACATTCAATGCTCTTCATAATCCAGCACTTTTTCCCTTTCCAATAAACTCCCTTCACTCTCCTCCAGCACCAGCTCTATTCCAACCACACTGGTCTCTCAGGAGCCCCTGAGCACACCTGCCCTCACTCATCTCCGTCCTTTTCCCTCTGGCTGCCC
Organism: Bettongia penicillata ogilbyi; assembly: GCA_023548195.1. Classification (NCBI taxonomy): domain Eukaryota; kingdom Metazoa; phylum Chordata; class Mammalia; order Diprotodontia; family Potoroidae; genus Bettongia; species Bettongia penicillata. The sequence goes on from JAJHZJ010000063.1 coordinate 1,444,101, forward strand.
CACACCTGGAATGTCTGTTCCCTCATCTCAACCTGTTAAGTTTCCCTGACTTCCTTCAAAACTCAGCTCAAATTCTACCCAGTTCAGGAGTCTTTGCTGAGTCCTGGCCTAGCTACCACTGCCCCCAGGCTTGCTCCCAGTGCTTCCTATGTTACCTCCTTCACTAGAATTCGAGGTCCTTGAAGGCAAGAACTGTTGGTTTGGGGCTTTCTTTATAACTCCAGGGCTTAGCAGCGTCTGGCACATAGTAGGTACTTAATAAGTGTTTACTGAATTAAACTGGCACATACAGAGAGATTTAATTAATGCTTGTGTACTTGACTTTTTTTTTTAATCTAGCTTCAGAAAGAATTTCTCCCTGATTTAAATTGTCTGTCTTGGCTCCCCGCACTTCCACCCGCCGTCCTCACAGGGACACATGCTTCCACATTCCTAATGCAGCACCATACCCATAAGAGGAGCTTCTAAATCTCTCATGCTGCTTTTTCTATTTCCGTTGGCTCTCTGAACAGCACCAGGCTGAACTGCCCCAAAACAATGGCTGAGATCCCCTGACCTGGATTTACTCTGCCTTCAGATCTGATAAGGGGAGCTGGACCACTTTCCAAAGTCTATAGGTCGGTTTGCTGAGGGATCTGGAGAGGCCCTCAGAGAAAATAATCTGGCCCCATTTAGCTCCACCTTGGAGCCTGAGTTACAGTTAATCCCCCCAGCCCAAGCTAGCAGCGGAGGCAGAACTCCAGCTCGCTCCTCCACAGGGGCACCAGCCCTCTGCCCCGATGTTCCACTTGGTCAAAGATTTGATTTCATTATTAAAGTAGTGGTGAAAGAGAGACCAGGAGGAAAAAGAGAGGAAACTGATATACAAGGTGTCAGTTACCAGTTCTACTCAATCAAAGAGAAGGCTTCATTTATCCCAATCATGCGGGCAGCGTAAAGGGTTCTCTTTTTTCTAGGGATACCATCCCCTCAGGGAATAACGTTCTCATCTCCTCTGTCACCCCTCCCCCTTCTCCAGTTTCAAGACAGAACTTTGACTTGTTTGTTTTAATAATGACATTGTAATTAGCACTAGGGGCCCTGCCCTCCCCACCACCACACCAGAATGATTCCAAGCTCTAGGGCATCCTTATGTTTTATATTCCAGAACACTCAGATTTATTCCCTTCTTTCAACAAAGTAATCCCACTGTCCAGTCTGGCCAATGCTTAATGAATGGGGCAGTAGAGATATCAGCAGGGGATGTGGTGTCCTGGCTGCAGTATGTCCCACCTGTGACCTGTGGGGTCCACTCTAAACTGGGGCATCCCGACCAAGGTGTTCATTGAGTTTCTTCCAAGGCATCAGTAACATCCTCTTATTTTAAGAGGAGACAAACCCATGCAAACAATCAGAATAACATCTCCAATTCTATCAAAGGTGCTTAATCATTTGGTCTCCCGGGCTAGTAAATTTTCATCTTGTCTCTCCTTCAGCTATGACTTAAGACAAACTGTAAGAAAGCCTGTTGGCAAGCATCACTTCTAGAGCTGGAAACTGGACTTTCTATTTTACTCTTTGGACAAACTGGATCTACTCCATTATCAGGGGACATTCCAGGCTTGGTTCTGACAGTTGGGACTACTCCAAACCTCCCTATCACATGCTAGGTGGCCTCCTGAACTCCTCACTACCTCTCCCCTTCCCCTCCCCAAGCAGTCGCCAAGGCCTGTCGATTTCACCTTTGCAACATCTCTGTCAATTTCACCTTGCAACATGTTAGACTTGTTCCCCTTCTCCCCTGATACTGTTTACTACTCCAGTGATCCCTCATCAAATCCCTATTGTAGCAGTTTCGGTGTCTTTCTACTCCAATCTTTATTCAGCTGTCAAAGTGATCTTCCCAAAGGAAGTCACTCCCCCACCCCATTCAATACACCCCAGTGGCTCCCCATCACTTCCAGGCTCAAAGAGAAACTCTCCTGGCATTCAATGCCCTCCCTAACCTGCCCCTTCTTCACACTATTCTAACCCCTTACTAACTTCCTTTACCCCTGCTCAGAAATCCAGTGACATGGGCTTCCCTGATTCTTTGCATTTTCACTGGCCATTCCCCTGGAATTCTCTCCCTTTCCCTTCTGCCTTTCTGGCTTCCTTCAAGTCCCAGCTGAAATCCTACTTTCTACCACACTCCTTTCCCAAACCCCCCTTAATGCTAGCACCTCCACTCTGTTATCTCCAATTCATTCTGGAAATATCTCGACTGTTCCTGCTGGCTCTCCCCATTAGTGGATGAGTTCACTGGGAGGAGGGACTGCCTTTACCTTTCTTTGTACCCTAAGCACTAAGTACATACACAAGGTGGTCAATAAATGTTTACTAACTTCAAGGTTTTGCATTTGTCCTCCCAGGCTGGAAGGGCCCAGCTCCCTGTATCTGGGCTGGTATCTTCATTTCCAGACACTCCCATCACTTAAGCTGCAAACAAATGAACTAACCAACTTCCCCAAAAGCTCCAAAGAAGACTCTCCAGTCTCCTCACCTTGGACCTGTAGAGAAAAGGTTCCAGTTGCCCTGAGGGAGGGCCCTTGGTTTACAACTATAGGTCCTATGACCCAGTGATCCTGAACTCAGGACCTGCCTTACCATCCTCCTACCCTGCTTTGGCATCTCTCCCTGACTGCTGGGTCCTCCCAAAGCAGACCCTAATTCCCACTCCTTCTATAATTCCTTCAAACACGTGCTCACAGAAACCCCTTGGAAAAAGGACTAACTGACCAGAGAGCTACTGGCTACCTAGTTGAGTCTGATCCCAGATCCAGAGAGCCCCTCTCTGGATCACAAAATTACTGTTTAGAGCAGGATCATTCAATACAAACCTCTCCTCATAAGGATATAAGGTAGGTCAAGGGCTTAAAGTGATACATATAATAAATACTACTTACTATTATTACTGTATTAAATACTCATCCAGATTTTGAGTAGAAAGGGACAGAAGAATTCATTCCGTGCAAAATCACTACCGAAAAGACCTGAAGCTGTAAGGGACCTCAGAAACCATCTAGTTCCACTTCCACATTTTACAGGTGGGGAAACTGAGGCCCAGAAAGCTAACTTGTCCAAGCTCACACGTAATGACAGTCATAGTTCTAGAACTGGAAGGGATCTGAGGTGTCATCTAGCCCACTTCTCTCATTTTACAGTTGGGGAAACTGAGGCCGGGAAGGGAAAGCAGGTTTGGACCCCAGGCCGTCACTTTCACATCGGGGAGGGCTCTAGCCCCCCCGCCCGCTCCGCCCATCGGGCCCCTCCTCATCAGCGCCCGTAGCCCCCCCACTCCAGTCCGGCATTTACGGGGCGTAGGCTGCAGGGGCGCGGCGCCCGCCAGGGGCGCCTTCCCTCCCCTCCGCCCCGCGCTTGCTCTCTAGGGCTTCCCTGCACCCTTCCACTTCCTCCGGGCCGGCCCGACCCTCTCCTCCCCCACTCTGCCCAGCGTCCGCTCACCATGAAAAGCCCGAGAGCGCCGGAGCCGCCGAGCCGGGACCGGGGCAGCCAGGAAAGAGTTGGCGCAGGCGCACGGGGGCCAGCCCGGGCGAGCCCGGGGCGGGGCGGACACTTCCGCCCCGCTGGCGGCCCCCCGCTTCCGCCCTGCTAGGTGTCCCGGCTCAAGGCTCCGCCGCACGCCCACTTCCGGCCCCCTTCCCCGCGTTCCCACCTCCTCCTGGCCTCGGAACGTCTGTGGGGTCGGGCCGCGTTTCCGGACGGAGCGCCGAGGAGCGGACAGCCCAGGGCAGCATGGCGGCGCGGCCGCGGCCGCTGTCCGGCGCCCGGCGGAGCGCAGGGGCATCGGGCTGAGGCGGCCCCGGCCCCGAGCGGGTAAAGGCGGGCGGCGGGGACGCGCGCGGCCCGGGTCCGAAGCGGGGCGGCGCGGCGGGAGCGCTCGCGGGGGGAGGTGGGGGAGGGGAGGCGCGTCGTCGTCGTCGTCGTCGTTGTCGTCTTTGTCGCCGCGGCCTGCGGAGGTCGGTGGGAGCCCCGGGCCCAGGTCCGAGCTCCCCTCCCCCCCGGTGTGACAGCTGGGGAAACTGAGACCCGAGAGGCCCAGGTCGCTCAGAGACCTCCAGGGCGCCTCTCGATCTGCGAAATTGTGGCCCCCGAGTCACCCCGGGCGGGGCCCAGCCCCCTCCCATTCATGCATTCACTGGCTCATTCACCCGCACTCGGATCTGAAGCAAGCCACGTCCACTAGCATTTATTATGCACCTGCTGTGTGCCAAGGTCGGGGACACCAGACAGATGGAAGTCCCGGCCCCTGCCTATCTAGTGGGGGAGGGGGGACCAGCCAGCAGCTGGAGAGGCTCGGTCCACACGTGCGGGTCCAGGCTCCTTCGGGCCCATCTCCATCGGGCGGTGACCGCCGGTGTGCGCGATCTTGTTGGTACGTGGTCGTTAGTGCCTCCGAGGCCGGGGACCAGAAGCCCGTACCCGGAGGACGCCCACCCCTCTGGTCGCCCAGTGTTTCTTTACCTCAAACCTCTTTGGAACCTTGTTCTATCTTTTGGGGCCAAACGGAGCAAGTCGAATGGCTCTCCCAGATAGTGGGGGAAGGGCATTTATATAGTGCCTACTATATGCCAAGTGCTTTTTAAAAAGATTTTACAGTGATTCCATTTGATCCCCAAAGGAGAGTATTTCCTGCAAGTGCCTGCTTTAGAGAATCCATTGAGATAATGTAATGCTTTGCAGACATTAAAATGCTACATAATGTCAGAAGCATCTCCGTTGTTACTATCTTCATTTTAGAGTTGAGAAAACTGAGGCAAATGGGCTAATTGATTTGCCCAGGGTGACCCATCAAGTAAGTGTCTGAGGCTAGATAGTTACCTCCGCTTTCTGTTCAGTTGATCTTCATATGACTTAGAGGTGTAAGGCCTGTGCATCCTGGACCATCTCCAGCATATCAGTGCCCTTCCAGGGCTTTGGATGCCAGAGTTGAACGTTGCTCCAGATGGGGTCTGATAATAATCCTCCAGAAATGATCCATTTGGCTTCCACCCCTAACTAACTGCCCTTGGTTAACTGAAAGCTAAGATCCTGAGCTTTACAGCTGAGAGATCATGGAACCCAACCTCATTATCTAGAAGAGGCCATTGAGTCTCAGAGAGGCGTGCCATCGGTCAGGCAGGCAGTAGCAGTGCCGAGATTCGAACTCAGGTCTTCTGATTCTAAAGTCCATGGTCTTTCTCTGGAGCTAGCCAGAATGAGGCTGGGTTCTCCCAGCCTCTGTCCAGGGGCAGCCTGACCTGCTCCGTGATGCTGCTCTGAGTAGCACATTTTGAACTTAGGGTCAGCACTTGATTTGCCCTGGTTGTTCACTAAGCTTTGTGTGTCTCTAACTAGAAAATGCTGGAGCATCCTAAAGGTCAGGCTGTGGTTGTATGTAGGGGGCCCAGGAGCAGCCATTCATTGAATGAATGAGTGAACGAACAGACAGTGAAAAAACTGCAGAAGGAACAGACAAGCAAGGTCCTATCTGTCCTGTGGATTGTTTTAAGTGCTTATTGACTGAGAAATAGGATACCCTTTGTGGTGGAAATACTTGGTTGGTTGGTGAATAAATTTTATGAAATATCTTTACAGTAAAATATTGGGGAAAGAAAGAGTATTAGCCTTGCAGTCGGAAGCCCTGAGCTTGAGTCTCAGCTCCAGCCTGGTGCTAATGCCTAGTCCTAGCTCCTCACTCTCCTCTAAGATTCTACCTTTATTTCTTTTTAGTTCTTATTTAATGAGAAGGTAGCCTGGCCATTTCCTGCTGCTCATTAATACTTCTATGACCTTGGGCAAATCACTTGTGTTCTCTAGGCCTCCTCTGTGGAGACCAGATCTCCAAGATCCCTTGTGAGCTGTGATCCTGTTAAAAAAAACAAAAAACCTCCCTCCCCATCTGCTCGTTCCTGCCCTTCCTCATCCAGCACTTTGTATTAAACTGCTTTGCATGTATTTGCATTTGTTTGTTACAGATCCATATGTGTAATTTTCTCTTAATACTATTTTCTAGTAGGAGTTGTTTCTTTCTTTGTACTTGCATGCTCAATGCCTAACACTGTCTGAGACACAGGCGCTTAATAAATGTTTCTTAATTGATTGATTGAACCATGGACAAGTCACTGTATGAGCCTCAGTTTCCCCATTTGTGAAAAGAGAAAATAGTACCACTAGCAACTTCTTCACAGGGATCCGTTAAGATAATGTGATGTTTTACAAACATTAAAATGTTATATAAATGTCAGTCACTACCATCGTAACCATCACATAGTAAGTGCTTAATAAATATCTTTTGATGGATTGATTTTCTAGGAAGGCACTTTGGAGAAGATGAGTTTTGAGGTAGACTTGATGGTGAGGGATATGGTTTCCATGCCTTTCTCCTCCCCTTATCCTGAGGGATGGCAAATCACTAATCCTGGGGAGAAGGCCTAATTGGAAGAGTTCACGTGATTGGTGGGTAGGTTGGGGCTGGGCTTCTTCTCCAAGCATTTTGCTGAAGCTCCACTTCTGCAGGTCCCCCCAAGCTTGGATATGGACTCAGATGTCTGGATGTAGGAGAGTTTGTGGAGGCTTTCTCATCTTCCATGAAATCACTCATTCTGCACTGCCATCCCACTGAATAGTAGAACACCCATTTTTAGATGGCTGTTTTCATGTTTCTCAAACTACTAGACACAGTTCTTGGCTTCTCCAGTTTTGAAACCCATTCCATAAACCTGGCCTGACCTTTTATTTTGCTTTATTTTATCGATATCTTTTATCAAGCCACTTTTTTCAGTCCCTTCTACTGAGTAGGCCATCCTTTTAAACTGAGAATTTAAAAAAAAAGAAGAGGATGAAAAGCCATTCTGCTAAATGTTGGTTCCCTTTAAATCAGAAATCCAACCTTAATATTTGGTCCAAAGAGGTTAATGAAGTGTATCATGAGATTTCTTTTTAGCCTTGGTTAGGAGAGAAAGTTATGGGGGAAAGAACATCGGAGCTTCATGTTTGGGAATCTGGAAGCCTCACATTCCCCCTCATGGTAGGAAGGAGAGTTTTCAGGGATTGAAATATTGCGTATTTTATCAGAAGCAGTCACTTGTCTTTATTTCATGTTTTCTTTACTACAGGGGAAGGTTCAGGGGGTATTGTATATTGAAATTCCTATGACATAAACAAATTAAAGGCATCAGCAAAACTTGCACTCGGGACTTCTGGATTCATAGCCTGTGTCCGACACTTCTTAGCTATGTGACCTTGGATAAGTCACTTTAGCCTGTTTACTTTTCTGTAATCTAGGATAACCTGGGGACCTCTTGTCCAAGCCCCTCTCTTTATAGATGAGGGTACTAAATCCTAGAGAGATGAAGTCACTAGCCCCAGGTCAGATAGACAGGAAATAAGAGAGTAAAGCTTGGAACCCAGGTCCTCTGACTCCTGTCCCACCAAGCCATGTACTTTCTACCTCCGGAAGTTATGGGGCTGTGGGCGGAGAAGAGGACTCAGTCCACATCAAAGCTGTATAGAAATGGGAGTCAGGAAATAATGCTTCATTAATTGAATTCAGCCTGTCATCTGGAGTTTTTTCTCTGTTTTCTTCAGTCTGAGACAACAGAATCCAAATAAAGTGAGATGCGGCCTTAAGTCTCAAGTCCAGTGCTTGATCTAATGATCATCTGGCATTTCTGCAGGAAGAGCAAATCCTCAGGTGAGTCTTCCACTTTGCCTCTTTGACTGAGGGAGGAAGCTAATTAAAGGGAGCTGGGCGTGGGATTGCATGGCCAGCTTGGACCAGTCATTGCTACTGTCTTTTAACTTAGAAGTAAATTAGACATTTTTGTTTTTCCTCAGTTGACACCTAGACCTAGTGTTGATTCAATTCAAGGTCCAAAGATATATGAAATTAACAAAGTGGAATCTGTTGAGAATGTACTTAAGAACCAGGGGGGTGCCCCTCTGCAGTCACCCACTGGTTAAGTAAGAGGCCTTTTCCTTTTACCTTGAACTTTGACATTGCTAGAGGTGGGATGTGAACCCAGTTCTCAGGGGCAAGGCAGCTGGCCACTCTGTCTCTCCCTCTCCCATCTTTTGTGAAACAAAGGCAACCTTAATCTTGGTATAATGTATAAAGAACAGGGACCAAAGGTGGGGTCTCTCTTGGGTCTGGCCTCCACCTTGGCCCTGTGCCCAGAGTGCCATCATCGCTGCAGGCTGGTTCTTGGGGAGTTGAGGATGTTAGATGCCTAGAGCTTATAGACTCCCTGTTGTTCTGGGGCCTGCCCTGCCCATCTCACATGGCTGCAGCGCTGATGGTGTGTTTTGTTTTTATTTTGGGTTCATGAAAGGTTTGCAACAATGTTCGGCACATCCCAGTCAGCCCGAGCCCAATTCCTGGACAAAGCACGCCAGGCCAGGGAAGAGAGGCGGGGACAGAAGGAGAAGGAGCGGGCTGCTGTGCAGATACAGGCCCTGGTCCGCAGATTTCTGTGCCGATGTCGCTTACAGAGAGAAATTAGGTGGGTGTCAGATCTCTCTCAGCAGCCTCTGCCTGCCCCATCCCACCAGGATTGTGTGCTCTTGGTTTCCCTGCCTCCACCAAAGCCCCCTTTTGATTCCTTGCTGGGGTGTGGCTGTCATCCTGAGCCCTCCCACCTGCAGAGCGGGTCCTGTCACCAGAAGGCCTGGCTACCCAACGAATTTTTGGCCACAGTTTTTTTTTAATACAAATTTATTTATTTAACTTTTTACATTCATTTTCACAAAATTTTGGGTTCCAAATTTTCTCCCCACTTGTCCCCTCCTCCCACCCCAATACACCAAGCATTCTAATTTCCTCTATCACCAATCTGCTCTCTCTTCTATCAGCCCTCCCTTCCCTTGTCCCCATCTTCTCTTTTGTCCTGTAGGGCCAGATGACTTTCTGTTTCCCCTTAACTGTATTTCTTATTTCCTAGTATCAAGAACAACACTTGACAGTTGTTCCTAAAACTTTGAGTTCCAAATTCTCCCCATCCCTCCCTCCCCACCCATTCCCTTTGGGAAGACAGGCAATTCAATATAGGCTATATCTGTGTAGTTTTGCAAATGACTTCCATAATAGTTGTGTTGTGTAAGACTGACTGTATTTCCCTCCATCCTATCCTGCCCCCCATTGTTTCCATTCTCTCTTTTGATCCTGTCCCTCCCCGAGTGTTGACTTCAAATTGCTCCCTCCTCCCATTGCCCTCCCTTCCATCATCCCCCCCCCCCCACCTTGCTTATCTCCTCCCCTACTTTCCTGTATTGTAAGATATGTTTTCATACCAAAATGAGTATGCATTTTATTCCTTCCTTTAGTCGAATGGGATGAGAGTAAACCATGTTTTTTTCTCAGCTCTCCTCTTTTTCCCTCCACTAAAGAGTCTCCTGCTTGCCTCTTGAATGAGAGATAATTTACCCCATTCCATTTCACCCTCTCTCCTCCCACTACATTTCTCTCTCACTATTCACCTTAATTTCTTTTAAGATATGGTCCCATCCTATGCAATTCACTCTGTGCTCTCTGTCTCTGTATGTGCATGCATGTGTGTGCATGCATGTGTGTGCGCGCACATGTGTGTACGTGTGTGTGTGTGTATGTGTGGTCCCACCAACTACCCAGATACTGAAAAGTTTTAAGAGTTACAAATATTGTCTTTCCATGTAGGAATGTAAACAGTTCACCTTTGGTAAGTCCCTTATGACTTCTCTTTGCTGTTTGCTTTTTTCATGCTTCTTCTCATTCTTGTGTTTGAAGGTCAAATTTTCTTTTCAGTTCTGATCTTTTCATCAAGAATACTTGAAAGTCCTCTATTTCATTGAAAGACCATATTTTCCCCTGAAGTATTATACTCAGTTTTGCTGGGTAGGTGATTCTTGGTTTCAGTCCTAGTTCCTTTGACTTCTGGAATATCCTATTCCCTGCCCTTCGATCCCTTAATGTAGAAGCTGCTAGATCTTGTGTTATCCTGATTGTATTTCCACAATACTGGAATTGTTTCTTTCTAGCTGCTTGCAAGATTTTCTCCTTGACCTGGGAACTCTGGAATTTGGCCACAATGTTCCTAGGAGTTTCTCTTTTTGGATCTCTTTCAGGCAGTGATTGATGGATTCCTTCAATACTTATTTTGCCCTCTGGTTCTAGAATATCAGGGCACTTTTCCTTGATAATTTCATGAAAGATGATGTCTAGGCTCTTTTTTGATCATGGGCCAGGTACTCCCATAATTTTTAAATTGTCTCTCCTGGATTTGTTTTCCAGATCAGTTGTTTTTCCAATGAGATATTTCACATTCTCTTCCATTTTTTCATTCTTTTGGTTTTGTTTGGTGATTTCTTGGTTTCTCAGAAAGTCATTAGACTCCATCTGTTCCATTCTAATCTTGAGAGAACTCTTTTCTTCAGTGAGCTTTTGAACCTCTTTTTTAATTTTTTAATTTGCCTAACTCTGGGTCCCTCTCTCCTGTGCAGTTCTCACCTCCACAGCCCTCACTCATGTATTCATCAGCGCTCCATAGCCTCATTGCTTTCCCTCAGTGGGGGACTTCTTCAGTCCAATCCAAAGCCCAGTGCAGCCCCTCACTCATTCAATGACTCCTTGTTATCTCTGGGATCAAGCAGATGCCTGTTTGGCATCTAAGGCTCTTCAGCAGCTCTCCAGCCTTATTCTGTGTCTGTCATCCTGCTTCACCCACAGCGTGGCCTGTCCCAGTTGCCCACCACCCTCTTCTCACTCACAACATTCTGTGCCTATCTCCACACCTTTGCATTGTCTCTTGTCCACTTCTGGAGCCTGCACCTTCCTCCCTTCCACTCCTTCATGTAAAGATCTTTTGACCTGGAATGGTTTTTTCATCATACACCGTTATCAGAAAAAAAACCCAACAAAACCACTTTAAGCCTTCATTGTCAGTGTGGGTGTAAAACGTAGACCAAATATAGAAATAAAGGAAGAGAGAACAATGCTTTTGAGAGCATTCTTCTCCTCATTGGCTTTTTGAACCTCTTTTGCCAATTGAGTTAGCCTATTTTTCAAGGTGTTATTTTCTTCAGCATTTTTTTGGGTCTCCTTTAGCAAGGTATTGACCTGCTTTTGATGCTTTTCTTGCATCTCTCTCATTTCTCTTCCCAGTTTTTCTTCCACCTGTCTAACTTGATTTTCAAAATCCTTTTTGAGGTCTTCCATGGCCTGAGCCCATTGGATATCTATTTCAGATGTTTGGGATACAGAGGCCTTGACTTCTATGTCTTTCCCTGATAGTAAGCATTGTACTTCCTCATTAGAAATGAAAGGCAGAAACATCTGTTCCCCAAGAAAGTAATCTTCTATGATCTTATTTTTCTTCCCTTTTCTGGGCATTTTCCCAGCCAGTTACTTGACTTCTGAGATTCCTCTGCACCCCTGCCTAGATCTGCGCAGCTAGTGCTTGGGGTCTGAGATTCAAATGCTGCTCCCCAGCCTCAGGGCTTTCTGCTGCGGGTGGGGCTGCTATTCAATGTGAGCTTAAGTTCTGGTGCTGGGGTGGGGGCAGGGCCGCCTCCCAGGCTCAGTTCCCTCAGGGGGTTTATGTGGAGACCTTCAGTAATGGAGCGGAGCTCCTGCCTGCTTGGGGAGCCTGAGTCTGCTGCTGTCCCTGTCTCCGCCACTACCTCCCGAGGAGGCCTGAGTCACAGAGACACTCCGCTCCCCTCTTGGCCAGCCCAGAAGTCTCTCACACTGACCTGTAGCGCCTGTGGGTGGAAGAACCTTCATGACTGCCGGAGATTCCGTTCCTGAAGCCTGCTTGGATCTGCTTCTCTCAGGGCCACGCAGCCAAGGCAGGGAAGGGGTGGGCTCCGCTGTCCGGTGCACGACAGACCTTTGGGGTCGGATTTTCAGGGCTCCCTGGAATGGGAATCTCCTCCACTGCATTGCTGCGCAGCTTGCACTGCTCCAGAATTTGTGGGGAGTTCTTTTTATAGGAAATTTATGGGCTGTGGGTTCGGAGCTAGCATACAGTGAGTCTTTCTACTCCACCATCTTGGCTCCTCCCCACCTTGGCCACAGTTTTACTCCCAAAACCCACCTACCAAGCCATAGAGAAGGGGTGCCTCCTGCAGATGCCCCAGGCATCTTCCTGCCCTGAGTGAACCTCTTCCTCTTCTTCCTTTCCCAGGAAAGAGATCGATGAATTTTTCGACAGCCTTGATCCAACTGGAGCCAACAAAAGAAGTGCGCTTTCTCTTTTTAAGATTGCCCGGAAGCTGCTTTTCATATTCAGAGCCAGAGAGGATGAGCTGGTAAGGTCACCTCTCTGTTTCATGCATGCATATGTGCCTGCCCAGTGCCCTGCCTTCCCTCTGACTGCCTGCACTGCAGCTAGCCTGGGTTGGGAAGCTGGGATCGCTCACCAGCAGCAGCGGAAGAGTAACCTCTGCTGTTGTTTCCTTGTTGTGGGTCCCTCTCTCCTGTGCAGTTCTCACCTCCACAGCCCTCACTCATGTATTCATCAGCCCTCCATAGCCTCATTGCTTTCCCTCAGTGGGGGACTTCTTCAGTCCAATCCAAAGCCCAGTGCAGCCCCTCACTCATTCAATGACTCCTTGTTATCTCTGGGATCAAGCAGATGCCTGTTTGGCATCTAAGGCTCTTCAGCAGCTCTCCAGCCTTATTCTGTGTCCGTCATCCTGCTTCACCCACAGCATGGCCTGTCCCAGTTGCCCACCACCCTCTTCTCACTCACAACATTCTGTGCCTATCTCCACACCTTTGCATTGTCTCTTGTCCACTTCTGGAGCCTGCACCTTCCTCCCTTCCACTCCTTCATGTAAAGATCTTTTGACCTGGAATGGTTTTTTCATCATACACCGTTATCAGAAAAAAAAAACCCAACAAAACCACTTTAAGCCTTCATTGTCAGTGTGGGTGTAAAACATAGACCAAATATAGAAATAAAGGAAGAGAGAACAAGCAGATAGTGTTTGTTCCTAGAAACAAGAAGGAAGCTCCAGCTCCAGTTGTTTAATCATGAATCCTTGGGAACCTTTTACATGAACCTCTGACATAAGATCTTTCTGGGTTCTTCCAGCTGCCATTGCCTCTCTACAAATCAATTTGAATTTTATGTGTGTGTGTCTGTGTGTGTGTATACACACATTATACATACATTTGGTTTATGTGAACAACCGTTTATTAAGCACCAGTTAACACTCTCACCTATGCTGAGCTCTGGGAGTGGAGAAGAAGGCCAAAGACTACCCCTGCTCTCAAGGAGCTCCTTCTGTTCAGAGACATGGCGTGAAAACAATAGATAGAAATAAGACATGTGCAGGCAAACTTTGATGTAATCACAGAGGGAAGGCTGCAGCGTTCAAGGGTATGGGGAGAGGCTTCTTGCAGAAGGATGGTTTTAGCTGGGAGACAAAGGAGGGAGAGAATTCTAGGAGCTGGAGCTCTGGCGGAGGAGCGGTCAGGTAGGTTGGAGGAGAACCGGCAGAGAGCAGCACCACGCACAGCAACCGGGAGCCAAGTATCAGGAAGAGGGTGAATGACGGGCAAGGGCTCCAGATCGTTGAGGAGAGGCATTGGATTTGGTGGTGCAGGGATCACTGGTCACTGTGGATCTCAGTATGAATGGGTACCTGCTCTTTTCCCTCTCCTAGAGGGCAGAGCCTTTCATTTTTGTCCGGATCCCCAGTGACTAGGACAGTGCCTGAGATATGATAGGGGATTAATAAATGCTTGTTGGTCAGTTTTCCATCTTGACATGGGAAAGACAATCTGGCAGCTGGCTGCTGGTAGGCCAGCAATGTTAACAACTGTTGGCTAATGTTCTTATCTGTTATTCCTGGGAACCGTAATGCTTCTCTTATCCATGGAATCATTGAAAGCCTGCCCTGTCCCTGGCATGGTGCTAGCTTTTAGAGCTGGCTCGGAGGAAGCGGACCATCGGGCTACCCTTGTTTGGCAGCCTCAAGGCCCAGGAATGAGAAGAGCTTGTCACTCTGCCCTTTGTGTTATTAGGGACTGAGATTTCCTTAGAATGGGAATGGGGAGGCATTGCTCCTAATCCTGGGAGTTTGTAACCTGTGCTGCTGGTTTTTTCCAGAGGTTTGGATTGTTGTGCCGCTGCATCCTAAGCAGCATGGACGCTGAAAATGACACTAAGGTGAGTGGGCGGGGATGGGAATAAGAATCCCAAATATCCCTCTGGCCTGCAGAGCACTTCCTTCCCCATAGCCTGAAGAGCTGGCCTCTAGGTGGCTGTTTTGTTTAAGAGTTACAGAGAATTTTACATGCCTACTCTCATTTGCTTCTAGAGACCCCTGCCGCTGCGGGATTCTGGGCAGATCCCTCTGCTGCTCTGGGCCTTGGTGTGAACCAGAGGGTCTTAGGTCCTTTCCAGCTCAAAGGCAGAGATGCTTTGAGTTACATGCACATGTCTTCTTCTTATTACTTAGATGATTGTCTCTGATTATTGCTCTTAGAGTTGAGAGGGACCTTAGTGGTCCTTTGGCCCAAGCCCCTCCTTCTGCCGTCAACGAATCTGAGCCCCAGAAAGGGAAGAGAGTTGACCCTTTCCCGTGTTTTGCAGACAGAGAAACTACAGCTCTTCGAGAGAGAGCCCTGGTCAGTGGTCCCAAGGCCAGGCTTGCTGATTCCAAATCCAGGGCCCAGTGGTATGAGAGAGGGAAAGGAAGGCTGCTGTTGTCTTGTCCTTTGTAGCTTTCCTTCTCGTTGGTCTCTGACAATCCCTCACTTTCCTTCAGCACTGTGTTTTGTCTGTTTGGTCGGAAATAAACGTGACCAGGGACTCCTCTCCCAGTGACATCGTTGCCAGAGCAAGAGCCCCCTCCCTGACTGTCTCTGGGCGCCCTGGGAACTCTTTGTCAGAATCGCATTGATACAATTAGCCTTGCTCTTGTGCTTTTCATAAGCCTCTTTGGAAGTCCCTTGCTGAATGTCATTCTTTTAAGGTTTTCCTTTAGGGATAACAATGTAGAAGTGAAAATAAGGAGAGAATAATTCTTCAGTCTCCTGACCATGGTGGCAGGATGGTACAATGGATAGATACCTGGACCTGGAACTAGAAGGAGTTGGAATTAAATCCAGCTTCAGATGAATTCTGGCTGTGTGACCATGGACAAGTCACTTCCTGCAGGACCTCATCTGAGAAATGGGAATGACCCCAGGGCTTTGGGGAAGATCCAGTGTCTCATCCTACCCCTGCTGGCAGCAATAACTAGAAAGGCAGAGACCTTTCTGTGCCTCCTCGTTCATCTGGGCCCCTTCACTTGGAGCCCATTTCGAGTTCTGTGCCAGGGCCAGGGCCCCTGAGCCCCAGGGCTGAGTAGGGCAAGGATGCTGCTGGCTGGCAGTGATACCACAGTGATCACTTGTACTCACAGGTATGGTACGTGTCCTTGGCTCTTTCCAAAGATCTTACTCTCCTCTGGATCAAGCAAATTAAAGACATCCTGTGGATTTGCTGCAAGTATCTGAAGTACCTCAAGGTAGGGGACTTGTTATTCCCACATAAAGCATTTGAGTTCCATATTTGTAAAAATCCCAGTCGCCCACATAGACACATGCTTCTGATGAGCAACTGATCAAAGCTGATCCTGCAGGCATTTCTGAGACACATTCTTCGACCTGTGTGCAGGCTTAGGAAGTGACCCGGGGGAGGGAGGATTGGGAGGCTCTGCTCTAGGACCCTTAGCCCATTAGCTTCAGAGGCCGCCAAAATCTCCCATTGGCTTTCCCTTCTTCCTGGAGTCATTTGAAGTTACTGTGGTCTGAGATAAGAGTTCTTCTCTGAGGCCCCACCTCAAAAGTGACCCTGAGTTCAAAGGCCAGAAGCTGACAGAGCTTGTCATTTGTACTGTCTGTAGCACATTGGGGAGGGGGCGAGTATGAGACATCCCCCCACAAACTTATATGTGCCATGAAGACTTTGTGCAGTAAGTGCCTGGGAGGCATTTCAGAAATGGTGAAGTAACCCCAGAGTTAAAAAAATTGAAGGAAAAGTCTGTGTTGGCTTAGTTTACTGGTGATCCTGAGCTCCAGAGGCACAGCATCGCTGGTGTATTAATGACTGCACTGGGAGCTGATCTTTCTCAATACGATTGCTTCTGTGTCCCCAGCCTGACATCTTACAAGACTCTAAACTGATCTCACTGTACCTCACCCTGCTTGTTAACTTCACAGACACATCAACCTGGAAAATTGTCCGAGGAAAAGGTAGGGCATCTTTCTTACAGTCTCTGGTGCCAAACGGTCCAGTACATAAAGCTTTGTGTAAATTAATTTCCGTGTGTGTGTGTGTGTGTGTGTGTGTATATGTATATGTATGTGTGTGTGTGTGTGTGTGTGTGTGTGAAGAGAGATCATAGATCTTCTATCTCAAGCCACATGAGTACCCCATTGCAAACTCTGAATCACATTTACAAGCATGAATTAAATCTTAACCTTCAAATAAACTATCATCTGTAACACCTGTAAGAAGTGCCTTGTCTCTGGTTAGGTCTGAACGTTAGGAGAGCCTTCTTGGAGTGTTATGGGCTGCTGGGCAGGCAATGGGCTTCATCTCCCTCCCTCAATGTCTCCAGGCAGACTCCAGAGGCCTATTGGCCAAGGAGGCTCAGCCAAGGCCGTCTTCAAACACATTTGGTGGATTATTTCCTCTGACTTGGCCTAGAATAAAGTGCTTTCAGGCACCTTAGAGCTCATCCAGTCAACCTCCCACATTTGACAAAGGAAACTGAGGCCCAGAGAGATGAAGCCTCTGCCAGTGTCCTTCAGGTAGTAACCAACAGATCCAGGGGTCTGTGCTGTAGCATTTTTCCCAGACCTGTCTGGGCTGTAAAGATTGCATTCGGTGACTCCCCTTCTCTTTGTATGTGCCTTCATCCCAAAGCACTTTGCATTGGTGGACTGAAAGACCTTGAGCATCTCTTTCTTTCCTCTTCTCCCTTCCTCTAACACAACAGTCTCCTGTCACAATCAGTCCAAAAGGGGAATCTTCCATTTCTCCCAGGTGTGTGGCTGGGACTTGTTTTTGTTGCTGCTATAAGTGAAGTGGCAAACACATCCTTGTATTGGGAGTCATAGACCTAGGCTTGACCCTTGCCTCTGCCCTATATAGAACAGAGAGTTGGCAGGGACTTGAATCCCCAACTTCTGCTCAGAGAGCTCAAGGGAAGCCTTCAGAGAGATAGCCCATGCACTTGTGGGTAGTGCCCATGACCTGCCCAAAGTGGATTCTTGTTCTCCTTGTTCGGGCCAAGAGCACACTGCCACCACCCCCACTGATAACCCTCCAAAGCCTTGAAGACACTTGACATGTCTTCTCGCACTCAGCCCTCAGCCTGCTAGGCTCTAGCCTCTTTCTGCCAGCCCTCCGGTGGCCTGAACTCAATCCTAGACACTTTCTAGCTTCATAGTTGGTGTCTGCCCCTGAACGTGGCACAATGGCCTTGGTCCAGCCAAGGCACCCAGAGGACTGTGGGATTCTCACCTTTGCCTTCCTGGAAGTTTTGCTTCTCTTCCCAAGTCCAAGATGGCATTTGTTTCTGTACTGCCTTACATGCCCACGGTTCCTTCGGAGCTTCCAGACCAATCCTCGCCCCAGGATAACTGCTTAATCTTTCTCAGACTTCTTGTCCTGTCTTGTACTTGTGAAGGTGATTTCTTGAATTGCTGTAACCTATTACGAGTCATGTATGACTTGTGATTTTTCTTAGACATCCTATACTTTTAGGGGAGAACCTTCGGCCTACCATGAACCATCTCTGTGCAAACATCATGGGACACCTCAACCAGAATGGATTGTATTCTGTTTTACAGGTGGGTTGTTCCTATAACCTAATATTTCTCTGTGTCCTGAAGTACTAGAGGACATGGCTCTGGGTTTGAAGGGGGTATCCTGGGGGCTTTACTGATGGGACCATGTTTTAACCAGAGATCCCTAAGCCAATTATTAAGTTCCTTGTTTTCCTCTCCTCAGCCTGTGTGGCATTGTGTTTTGGGTGGGGAGGGGTGGTACTGTCTTACTGAATGACTTTATCTCCCACCTGTTGAAGCCTGAAGTTGGTTCTATTGAGGCTCCTGCTCCCTTTGCTGTAATCTGGGGAATCCCCCTTCTTGTGACCCCCATGTTAGTTGATCAAGCACCTCGAATTGTGTATCTAGTTCTGTGACCCTGAAATTCTCCATGTCTCAGTCTTGTGCTTTGTGCCTTGGAGTTGTCATTTGTTGGAGAGTGCTAGACTAGGAAGTGAGGGGAGAGAAAGGAGATGTGCCTGGGTAGAAGGTGGAGAAGGTCCTGGCTCCAGAGCCTGGCCAGGCCACACGCTTTGTGCTCCCTCCCTCCCCTGGGCCAGCTCAGGCCGGGAAGGGCCCCACCATACAGGGAGGGTTGTCAGCCTTCCACCTGAGTTTGAAGGGCTTTGGTGTCCCCTCAATCCTCCTGAAAGTTTCTAGAGTGCCATCAAAACCCATCCCTTTGGTGCATTTCTTTTATCACCTGAAAACGATGCTGTTTGGTGGTGGAGTTAGAACTCCCACCTTGACAAATGACCATTTTCTTTCAGATCCTGTTAAGAAATGGCCTGTCGAGGTCCAGACCGTCTCTGACAAGAGGCATGTTGGCTGCCATCTTTACTCTGGCTTCACGGTGAGTTGTCTGCAGTGCGGAGAAGGATGCATGATGCAGTCCAGGAGCCTGGGGAGGCCTGTCTGGGTGAATGCCCCCACCCTCAGCCCTGCCCAGCAGGCCGGTCCGAAAGAGCTGCTCTGGGCCCAGGACTGTGAGGCGCCTCCTCACCAGGAAAGAGTCTTGGCGATCATCCCTTATAGGGGAGGCTACATAGCATGGCAGTCAGGGAACTCGGACCCAGCTCTCCAGAGCTCCAGTCTTCTCCTCCATTCATTGCAGCACCCCCACTCCCACCTGCTTTGAAATCCCTAACGTCATCTTTCTGAAGCTTTAGCACTTCAGATCATAAGTAATTGCTAGCATTTACAGAGCACTTCAAGGGTTTCAAAACACTTTGCAAATAATATCTCATTTTATCTTCACAACAACCCTGAGAAATGGGTGCTATGGGTGTTATCCCTATTTTACGGATAGGGAAACTGAGGCTGAGACGGGTAAAGTGACTTGTCCGGGGTCACTACTCATTGTTGAGCTAACATGAGAGGAGGAAAGCCATCCAAGCAAACTCTCTTAGCTGAATGTCCAGGTTCAGCCTTTTCTTTACATGGTTTTTAGAGACTAGAAGCAGCCTGGATGAGGTGATACCAGTGGCCTCTTCCACATCTAAGCTAGCACTTATGTCCCAGAGTGGAAACGGCCACCTTTGGAACTGGGAGACTGAGTACAAAGACTGGGTGGCCACTTGTCAGGAAGGTTGTAGAGAGAGCCCCCCCGCTTCTCCTCCCCTCCCCTCTTTTCTCCCTTCCCCTCCCTTCCCCTTCCCTCCCCTTCCCACCCCTCCCCTCCCAGCTTAATGGGACACAGATTGTTGGTGTTTGGGATACTAGGCCAATGTGCTGACACTCTGAGCTTCCAGACTTAGCCAGATGATTAGTCCCAAATGTGTTCTAATGCAAGTTTTGTGACTAGAAGTGCCAACATTCAGTTCTCGGGGTTGGCCTCTGCAGCCCCCTCAGAGTGCACCATTCCTGCTTTGGGCACTTGGCTTGTGCTTTCCTGCTGGTTTTCGTGGCCTGTTGTGCATCGTTGATGCCTTCCTCAAGGAGCAAATGCCACTGAGTGGACGAGTGGTTTTTGAAAAAGTGAGTGGCCCTGTGTGCCAGAAGGTGTGTGATAAGGTGTCTGTTTCTGTCTAGCCCCGTGATTGCTGCTCATTTTTCGGACAATCTCTTACGACCATTCCTCATCCACATTATGTCAGTGCCTGCCTTCGTGGCGCATCTCAGCGTGTTGGCCCCCAAGGTGAGTGGGCCGTCTGCTTGGCTTTGTCCTGAATGGAAACTTGCTTGGTTTTCCCTGTCCTCTTAACAGCCTTTCTCCTTGTATTTTCTTCCCCTTTATACAAGAGTTCCTCTCTGTGTACTAGCCTGAGACCCCCTGGGAGGGGAGGAAGCTGTCCCCTCAGCCTGGGAAAGGGAGACTGGCTAGATCTTCCAGCTATTCCTCCCATCAGCTGCCCTTCGCCTTCCAATAGTCGAGGCCTCCCCACCCTCCAGATTCAGGGGACTGACTGGAGAGACTGCTGGCTCGCCCTCGCTGGAGAATGACTTTGTTTGAGGTCATCATGTCAGGAGGTTTTAGACCAGGCAGCTTCTCAGGGCCCTTCTGGCTCTGGAATTCTGGGACCTTTTTGATGGTCTGATCTGTCATCCTCCCCACTCATGGTCCTGGGGAATGGGCTCCACTTTCTCCAGGTCATGCCTTGTGGGCCTCCACATCAGGGCTGGGCATTAGGGCAGGGGTGGCTTGTTTCTTCAGAGCATCACTGCCCCTTCAAATGTGTGTGACCCTTTTGCTGTGCCTTTCTGTGTCTCCATTTTCACTGGCGGTGATTCTTTCTCTGGCAGCGCCTCGTTGTGCTAGAATATCATGACTTTCTTCGTAAGTTCATTCTGTTTCTGAGTCGCAAGGATCAATGTGTGGATGTCTGTGAGTGCTTAGAAGGGAGCCACACTCTCTGTTTGCTGGGTAAGTGCCAGGGACCAGAGGTGGAATGCATTCTGGGCATGCAGGAAAAGTATTGACTGTTGACTGAGTTCCTTGTTACAGACCAGGAAATGTTCTGAAGAGGGTGGGCAGAATCACTGTGTTTTAAAGAAGGAAATGGGAGGATGCCATTTTACAGATGTGTAAACTGAGGCTGAGAGAAATGAAATGATTAGCTCAGGGCCACAGCTTAGGAAACATTTGAAGCATATTCCAATGGAGATTTTCCTCACTCAGGGTACTTTAAGAAGACATACATGGTTGAGGACATACATGGTTGAGTTCTGTGCCAAGCACTAACAGCACAAAGATGCAAAAGCTTTCCGGGCTTTGTCTCTGCCTTCTCGTGGGAGAAAAGAGCATTGACAGAGAGAATCGATAACAGGATGTCCAGACTAAACACAAAATCATTTCACCCGGGGAGAATTGGGAGAGGCCCCTGTGTGTGATGGCCCCCCCATACTGTCCTTGGGGAGAAGCTGTGGATTCTGTGAGGCCTAGGGAGTTGGGTGTAGTACAGCCTATGCAAAGGCGGCATGGTGGTGGGAGATGGAGTGGCATGTATGGGGTACAGTGAATGTCACTTACATAAAGAAGAGAAATGGGGAAGCAGCCCAGGAGGCGAGGTCAGACCCAGATGGGGAAGGATTTTGCATTTTATTCTAAAGGGAGCAGGAAAAGTGAAAGAAATAAAGGCAGGGAGCACCAGAACTGGCCTGTCACTGTGGGACTTGGTTTGACATCAGTATGGAGGGTAGAGTCCTGGTGCCTTCGTACAGGGACATCTGGTACACTTCTTGCAGTTACCTCCAGCAGAAGTAATGGGAGCCTTGTGAGTGGGGAGATGTTGTGGGGGCTGACTGAGATTTGGAAAGTGTTTGGATGTAGGGACCAAGGGAGAGTATGAAACTGGGAGTCTGGCAGGCTTGGGACATTTGGAGGAAGAGTGGGTTTTGATGGAGAGGTTTTCTCTTGAACACATTGAGTCAGAAATGCCCATGAGACACCCAGATGGAGACGTCTGGTAGGAGTTTGAGAGACAACATCGACTAGGATCCATGTGCTTTGAGATGATAATTGTACCTGTGGGAGCTAACAAGATCACCAGTGGAGAGAGAGAGAAGAAGCGAGGGTCCGGGACTGGGCCCAGAAATGGACAGTGATCCAGCAAAGGACATTTGTATAGAATGGTCGGACAGGGAGGGAGAGCCTAAGGAGGGAGCAGGGCCATGAAAGCCCAGCTAGGACAGCACAGCTGGGAGGAGGGAGGGGAGGGCTCACTAATGTCAAAAACTGTCGGAAGGTCAAGAAGAGTGTGGACCAGGAAAAGTCCAGTGGAATTACTCTTCCCAAGTTCAGAACTCTGTCTGCCAGCTACACTACTTTCTGAACCGGTTGGTAGATTGGAATACTTTTCAAAGATTCTGATTCTGAGTAAATGAAATAATTGATGTGTGCTTTGAAAAATAGGAAATACTACTTCACTGTGTGACAGTATTCTTCCTGTGAACCTTTGAAATGAGTAGAAAAGACAAAGCACATAGTTAGGAGCCAAGGATTTCCCATCAGCTCTTCTCCAGTGACAGGAAGCATTTAGCCAGTGACCAGGACAGAGGATAGCTTAGGCCCTCCTTCAGCATCTCCCAAGGCTGAATTGCCTGTGGCCTCCCTGTCCTCTTCTCTAACAGCACTGGGCTTGATTCGGGAGCTGAGGGTCTAGAGCTCTTGGTAGCTGCCCCTCATTGTCAAAATGACAAAGTATCTCTGAGAGTGAAGAACCACGTTTGTCAGAGGGCTGGATGCCTTGAGAGCCCACCTACCTTAGTGGAAAAAGCAGTGGGTTAAATCATGTGAACCGAGTTCAGCTCTCATTCTTACCAGCTTTGTGACTATAGGCAACATACTGTAGCCTCTCTGAGTTTCAGTTTTGTCATCTGTAAAGTGGGAATAATGTCTGCTCACTTTACTGCATAAAGTTATCATAAGGAAATAACTCCTGTTTATAGAGTGCTTTATCCCATCATAAGTATGATCACATTGTAAGGCAACATAGAAACGGGAGTTATTAGTGTTGCTTGCACTTTAATTCCTCACCATTCCTGGGAGAAGGGGAAAGAGAGTTGCCACCTCCCAGCTCTGGTTACTGCTTCTTCCTGCTCCTTGATGTTGCCTGGGCTGGAGCAAGAGACCAGAGCCAGGAAGCTGGTAGACGTCCTCCTGAGTGTGTGTCTGAGCACATCGCAGACGTCTTCCTTTCTTCCTCTCTTCCTCTCATTGCAGGCAACATCATACACCTGGGTTACCTCTCGAGCAGCGTGCTGGAGGAGGAAACAAAGCATTTTGTGAAAGTGGTCATTGAAATGCTGTCCTATTGCCAGCAGTACGTGTCCCTGAAGAGGTCTAACCTGACACACTGGCACCCCGTCCTCGGCTGGTTCTCCCAGTCAGTGGACTACGGGTGAGTACCACAGAATGACCCTCCTGGGAGCCCATGATGGACTCTTCACTCAGTCAACGAGCTGCCAGCAGGTCCTGTCAATGAGCAGCACTCAGCCTTGACTGTGGGCCAGGCACTGCACTCGATCCGTGTTGGGGATGCCAGGAAAGGCCACCGGCCAGACCCTGACCTCAAGGGGCTCCCAGTCTTACGGGGAAGACAGTATGTGCATACTGAGAATAGCTCCTGGTAGCTGGGGACTTTAGGAAAGGCCTCGTGGCTGGTGCTTGAACTGCTCATTAAAGGAGATGAGAGATTTTAAGAGACACTTTGGAGAGATACTTATGCAGCTATGGAGTGCCATAGTGCACAGAAGGCTGGGCCTGGAGTCAGGAAGACTCATCTTCCTAGTTCAAATCTGGTCTCAGACACTTGCTAGCCTTGTGACCCTGAGCAAGTCACTTCACCCTGTTGACCTCAGTTCCCTCATCTGTAAAATGAACTGAAGAAGGAAGGGGCAAACTGTTCCAGTACCTTTGCCAAGGAAACCCCAAATGGGCTCATGGAGAGTCAGACACCACTGGTCAGTTAAACATCAGCAACATGAGACCATGGGGCATGTGCACAAGGTGCGGAGATGGTATGGATTGCCATTTGTCGGACCAGCAAGAGGGCCAGAGGACGAGGAATGTGTGATGTGGCTCAGGAGGTGGGGTTGGAACCTTGTGGGGAAAGACTTTTAAGTGTTCACACGATTACTGAGATAAGGAGGGTTACAGGCTTCATTGTGTTGGGTGAGGAGGTGGGCAGACCTGGGCTTTAGGAAAATCCCTTTGGCTGATGAATAAGAGGGAGGGGAGAGGCCTAGGTCAGCAGGAGCAAACAGCATGAAGCATAGAGGGCCACCCCCTCGCAGAGACGGGAGGGGGAGGGGGGTCAGGGGTTGGCCCCCTGGCACATTGTGGAGAGGGTGCCAGGCGCAGTTTGGAGCAGCCATTGTTGGGGAGGGACTAGAGAATCCAGTGATTTTATCAGTGTTGAGAACACCATCTAATGCAGCCTCTCATCTCAGAGAGTTGCCCACAGCTCTGAGAAGGGAAATCTATTAAATCAATTAAAGATTAAGAATCAATTAAAGTTTACAAGGATTTATTTAGTGCTTACTGTATACTAAAGACTGGGCTAAGAGATAGTCCTTGCCCTCTGCCATCTAATGGTGGTAGACAACACGTTGGAAGCAGCAGAGGGCAGTTGAGGAGGCACTGCAGGGTTGGGCATGGGAAGGTGTCAGTGACAGTAGGAGTAGGGAACAAGGGATTTGAGGAGAGAGGACGTGTGGAACTGGACCAGGTCAGATGGGAGTCTGGGAGACCGAGAAGGAGGGAGGTCCAGAGAGAGAGGTGGTACCGTGCCTTTTCTGTTGGTACTCCCAGCACTTGACACCATGCTTTGCACACAGTAAGTATTTAGGAAATGCTTTATTCATCCATTGTTATGAAGTTAAGATTGGGTTCATGATTAGCACAGATTCCCTTAGGGAAAGCCTCAGCCCTTGGAGCAGGTAAGCAGCAAGTGAGTAAACAGAACACTTCTGAAGGATTTATTAGCCACACACTGCTGTGCAAAGAATACACATCGAGGGATTAAAGGCAGTCCCAGGGAGTTTACATTCATGGGAGGGAGTATGGGGTAGGGCCTGGTGCTGACACGGAGGCCAGAGGTCTGTCTGCAGGGAGTGCAGTCTGATCAGAGGTGGAGAAATCCTCCTTGAGCATCATCTCAGGCCTCTCTTTCCTCTCTTCCAGTCTAAACGAATCCATGCCTTTGCTCACCAAGCAGCTACAGTACCTGTGGGGAGTGAGGATCATCCGCATCCTCTTCCGAGACATCCTGAGCAAGAAGCTGCTGGAGAATCCTGAGACCAGTCATGCCATGGCCATGCCGTCGACGTCCCCTCCCAGCAACCTTCCCGTGAAGAGTGAGTGAGGGCCCTCCCTGTGCCCACATGCCCGTCACTCCCCATTGGCCAGCCCATCCATTCCTCTCTGGGTGTCTGAGGGTAGGATGCATGGGCCCACAAAGGACCACAGACTCCACCTTGATTCCATTTCCACTTGCTGTATGAACCAGTCCGGTTGTGCATGAACACATACTCTGGATGTGGCTCTGGGGGCCAGAGGACCTGCATGGGGACAACTTCCTACATCCTACACGCAGGAAGGGTTTGGAATTTCCATGGCACTTCCTTGTTTAGCAGAAGCCATCGAAGAGTGGTTTATTCCACCCACCTCCCCTCGGCCTCACAGCTCTCCTTGAGTAGATAGATGGTGGACCTGTGCTGCTGTGGCTGACAAGTCCTCCTTCCTTCACATTGTCCATGGCCAGGCTGGGCTCATGCCCTTCCGGAAGTTGGGGAGAGGCAGAGCTTGCACCCCAGTGGCTTTGCATTGTAGAATCCTCGACACTCGAGTAGCATCATAGCAGAGGGCATGTCCCAAGGGTTTGGCAGACCTGGTGGGTGCCAGCTGCCATCACTTAGACTTGTCACCCCTGTGTCTGCTTGAACAGTACAGTATAAAACTCTCCTGGAAAGGAGCTGATTTGTCTGGAGAGAAGACCAGCAGTTTGGTGCTTTCTGAGGCTTTGGACTTTCCATGAGAAACCTGCATGGTTTATGTGCATCTTAAAATCTCAGAGCTGGGAGAGAGACATTTAGATACAGAATGTTCCAGCTGAGAGATTCCTCAGAACAGGGATGTCAGAGCTGGGAGGGGGCTTAGAACAGGGGAGGTCAGGGCTGGAAGGGGTCTTAGAACAGGAAGTGTCAGGGTTGGGAGGGGGCTTAGAACAGGAAGTGTCAGGGCTGGGAGGGGCTCAGATCCTCCAGTCCTGCCTTCTTGATTTCTTTAGACAGTGACCCTGAGACTCCAGAATGGGGCAGACCACTTCCCTACAGTTAGCGCCAGACCTAGGCCTAGAATCTCGGTCTCTCAGATTCTCCACAGAAAACAGCACAGCCCAAAAATGCCTTGGAATACGCAGCAGCTACAGTCAAACCTCATGACTGAAACAAAGCTGTCCAAACAGGTCAAACTGCATGAAAAACAAGGAGAATTCAGAGCACTCTTGCCTGTGCAGCACGAGGCCAGCCAGATAGGGAGGAAATGAAGTCTCCAGGATGTTTCTTTTGAAGGCCTCTCATGCAGTGGGACATGCTGGCCCTGGAGCTCGAGGAGCTGGGCCCAGTGCTAGACTCCCCTCCCAGGGCGCTCTATTCCCTCACGTATCCAAGGAGGTTGGATGAGAGGCCTTCTTGCGTACCTCCCCTGGACACAGCTTAGGCCTGCTCTCAGGTCCCATCTGAAGATGTGGGTACCCTAGGCTCTGTTTCATGCCCTACCTCACAGGGCTCCAGGTTGGGGCCCTCATCAGCATGTCTGTCATCACAGTCTTTGGGAGGCCAGCCTCAGCTCCAGCCCACAGCGACCACGTGAGCTCCCCTATGGCCAGGGCTCTAGGAGACAGTGTAGTTTGCTGGGTTGGAGACAGGACAGGGGCAGATCTCCCCTCAGACCCTTATGAGCTGGGCATCCTTGAGCATATCACCCCACTCTGAGCCTCAGGCTTCAGCCTCAGACTTGTCTCTTAGGTTTTAGATGGCTCTGTAGTCGTATTGATGGTGCTGTTACTGATCAGAGTGTCTTCATGGCATCTAGCTTGGGGGCATCTTAGAGATCAACTGGGTTTCCCTTTACTGAGTCTGTAAAAGCCTTGTGATATATATAGTCAGTGCTTCTCCAGGGAAGAAGTTCTTAGAACAGCCCTCCCCTCATACCAGTCAGCCTTCCGCATGGCTGTTTAGGAGCCAGTTAGGTTTCTCTGACTGTTCCTGTGAATGCATTACCCTCTGGTTGCCAAACCTCTCCTTCATTTAGGGGAGAGCTTCCTGCCCTGCACTCAGATTGCACATTCCCTTCCAACAGGTCTCTTCAAGCGTGCATTCCAGAAGTCCTCATCAGTTCGGAACATCCTCAAGCCCATTGGCGGGAAGCGTGTGGACTCTCCAGAAGTACAGAAGGTCTGCAACGTCTGTGTACTCTACCAGACTGCGCTGACCACCCTCACCCAGATCCGACTGCAGATCCTCACAGGTTGGGGAGGTGCCCCCTCTCCCGTTCTCTCCTTTAGTCTCCCTAATAGAAATACACCCCATCTTAGAGCTACCTTCAAAGTCAGAATGGTCTTATGAATGAAGATCAACGGTCAGCTGGTCTGTGGGGATGGTGTGAATTGAAAAAAGTCACATTTTAGCCCAAACGGTTTGTCTCTAACATAATGTGTATTTCCTAAATAATTTCATTTTGTTCCAGGTGTCTTTTTCCTCCGTTTTCATTCTGTTGTACAAATTTCCTTTGCACATAAGCATGGAAGGGTCTAGTTTATGGTTTAAGAGCCTCAAGATACAGTAGAAAGAGGGTGGGATTTGGAGTCAGAGACCCTGGGTTCAAGTCCTACTTCTGTCATTGACCATCTGACCTGTGACCTTTGACCAATACTTTGGCCCCCGGGTCTCCATTTTCTTGTCTGTACAACGAGTGGGGTATACTAGATGACCCCTATAGTCCCCTCTGGCCCTTAATTGAGGCTCCTCAGGTTTCCACTGGGCATTGGGACTTTGTCATAGGCATCCACAATCTGGGCAGGTCCAACCTCTTTGTGTCTTTTTCCCTGAGTCACACTCTGCCTTTTCCTTTCATCATGGTGGTTTGACAGGAATCAGTATCAGGGAGATTGTCTCTGTACTGCAAAGCAGGGGTCCCTTTCTCTGAGGGTCACACCTACATTGGGTTGGGATCAGATCCCAAACCATCATTCTCTTCCTCTCTTTTCTGTTCCTTCTGGTTTGGTGGAGTGGGGTGTGGGGAGATGGCCTCTGTCTGCCACAGCTGCAGTGGTGACGCTGGAAGCTTTGTAGGAATGGAGCGAGGGACACGCTGGACTGTGGTCGGTGTGGATGCAAGGCATCCCTTTTAATTGGATTGTGTTAGCCAAGTGGCTTTTGGAAGCATGGACCTACTCCTCGCAGGTTATGGGCCACCCAGTGACCAAGAGCTAGCTGGCTTCTCTCCCGTCCCACACTCAGGGATGTGTTAGGTGGTTGGGAGAGAAGGGTTTGATCTCAACTCAGGGTTTTTCTCTGCCTTTCCAGGCCTCACTTACCTAGATGACCTCCTGCCCAAATTGTGGGCATTTATCTGTGAGCTGGGACCTCAAGGGGGCTTAAAGCTCTTCCTGGAATGTCTTAACAGTGACAACGAAGACTCCAAGCGGCTGCTGGCCATGCTGACGTTATTCTGTGACTGTTCCCGGCACCTCATCACGTGGGTGATTTCCTGGTTTGGACTGCTCTCCTAGACATGGTGGTCCTTTGTCCAAGTGTGTTCTTTGTAAATACATCAAAGAGAAAGGATAATGTGTTCTTGGAAGGTTGGACGGGAAGCCTCCAGGCCAGATGGAGTCATAGGTGCTAGACCAGACTTGAGCTGAGGTGATACAGGGTTTCAGGGTCACCATGGACCTCTGAGGGCCCCGCCTGTGTCCCCCAGAGAATCTCCCAGCATCCCTCAGAAGCTGCCATCAGACTTATCTTGAAAGTGTCCCCTGAGTGAGAGCTGACATGCTTATCATTTTAGTTGCCATCAAACTGGAAGGGATATTTAATGTGCTAGATGACAGAACCCCAAAGATTTTGGCATTGGGTATGTAGAAATGATCATGTTTGTATGGGGCTTTAAGGTTCACAAAATGCTTTACAAATACCAGCTCATTTGAGCCTTCCAGCGGTCCTGGAGGAAGTGTTGTTATCATCGCCAGTTTACAGATAAGGAAACTGAGGCAGGCAGAGGTGAATGTCCCACAGCTTGGAGGTGTCCAAGGCTGGATTTGAACTTGGGTCTTCAAGACTCTAGGTCTAGCATTGTGCCACCTGCTACCTGAATTTAATGAGATGAGATTTCATAGTAATAAATGTGAAGTTTTGCAATTTTGTTCAAAAACGAAATGAACTTCACAAGTACAAATAGGGATGAACAGCTTTGAACAGTCTATGGGGCTTTTATGAACAAGTCCAGCATGAGTCTGCAGTGGTCATGGCAGCCCTCCCTCTGGGCATTATGGAAGCAGTGGGGTCCGTGTGCTCTTCTCTCGTCAGACCATGTCCGGATGAGTTCACTTCTGGGTGATGTGCCCTTTGTAGAACTTTGACAATCTGGGGAGCATTGCTCTGTCCCTAGGAGGTGGCTCCAATGCCTTATCTGTGAGACAGAAGGGTGTCCTGGGGACGAGGAACCAGTGATGGGTAGGAGTTGCACAGAGAAGATTTAGACCCAATTTCAGGAAAACCATCTCTGAGATGAGAGCTGGCCAGTGGTCAGGAAATATTTATTAAGCGCTTACTGTGCACCAGACCCTGGGCCAAGTGGGTGGGGCTGCTGTGGAGGCTGATGACTGAATGGCCCCTTCCTTCTCCTGGGCAGATGGGAAGGGGGCAGCTGTCCTTGGTGTCCCTCCCCCTCCAGGGTTGATATTCCAGGGGCCCTCTCTGCTTCCTCTTTTGACTTGTGATGGTTCTCTCCGCATCAGCCCTTTTCTTTTTTGTTTAGAATTCTCGATGACATTGAGGTCTATGAAGAGCAAATCTCTTTCAAGGTAGAAGAGCTGGTCACTATCTCCTCTTTCCTGAACACTTTCATCTTCAAAATGATCTGGGACGGACTTCTGGGTAAGGAACAGGAGAATGAATCACTGTGTCTAAGGCCACGGGCCTTCCTGAAAGCCTGGGGGAACTCGTCCTCTCTCCTTAGGTGACCAGATGTGTGAGTTATACTGTTGGAGGTGGGGGGAGCTTCACTGTGAGGATGGATCAGGCAAGGCTTTCCACCTGTTTGGGTCTCAGTTTTCTCTTTTGCAAAATAATAAAAACTCACATTTATGTAGCATGTTATGGCTTACAAGACTCTTTCCTCTCAATAACTCTGGGGCAAATATTATTACCTCCATCTTACAGAAAAAGAAACTGAGGCTCTGAGAGGGTAAGGAACTTGTCCACTGTCTGGACAGTCTAGTAAGTGTCAGAGACCAGATTCACGCTTAGGTCTTCCGATTCTATGTCCAGGGCTCTTCCTTTCATGGAGTTAATAACAGTCATGTAACTAACTTCACAGAATTGCTTGGAGGAAAGCCTTTGCAAACCTTCCAGTGTAATAAAAAGGGGAGGCAGAATTTTCATCCCATCTGGCTCAGTTGGAAGCATCTGGCCTTTTTTCAGCCCTTTAGAAAACTCCCATTTGCTTTGGGACCTCTCTAGGTTTACCACCATTGCAGTTCCTTCCTCTTCCTGGGACTCTCATGGGCTCATAATAAATTACAGGATAGAAAGCCCTGTACTGGCCTGGGCACTCTGTTTCCCCTCTTACCTTTCTCATTGTGTGGCTCATTACAAATGAAGGCAAGCTTTGCTTGGTCCCAAGAGCTGATAATACAGAACTTCATCTGACATGGGTGCCCAGTCACAGCACACGGTAAATTCAGGCTACCAAGGTGTTTCTTACTGTTTCATTAAGAAAAGCAGTGTTCTCTTCAAAAGTTGTTTGGACACGTAGGTAGATGTGGTTTAGACCTTATCGGGAGACCTCACTTCAAGTCTGGGCTCTGACACTTAGCAAAAACGGCCTATTTGCACAGCTCTTTAAGCTTTGCAAGGTGACTTTGTCACGCATTCCCTCACTTGCACCTCCAGGCAGGTGTCTGAGATTGGTACTCATCGTGTTGTTATCCCCATTTTACAGATGAGGAAACTGAGTCTGAGACATCTTCCCATGATTCCACAGATAGTAAGTGTCAGAGCTGGGCTCTCTCGACCCCAAGTCCAGCATTTCCCACTTATCCCATCTTGGCCAGTCACTCCAACCTTCTGGGCCTCAGTTTATTCATCTGTAAAATGGTAATGATCATTCTTCACCATCTGCCCTGCAGGGGCCTTTTAGGGGAAATGCTTAGCAGCCTCCACATGCCAGAGGAGTCTCAGTTGTTGGTCCTTTAAGGCTCCAGGGACTGTCTTTTCTGACCTCTTTGGGTCATCTCCCTTAGTGTTGGTTGGGGGTGAGAAAGGATTGGATGGAGCCCATCCAGAGCAAGCTTTTTGCTTCTGTTTCTGTTAGCTATAGCCTGTGCTATCACAGACAGTGAAACTGTCCCTTTACCCTGCAGACAACGCTAAGTCGGAGACCCTGGAGCTGTTCTTTTCAGTTCATGGTTGGCTGATGGTGCTGTATGAAAGAGATTGTCGTCGACGCTTTGCCCCAGATGATCACTGGCTGCGGAAGTAAGTGACATGGGGGACCAGAGGTTTCTGGAAGCAGCAGGGCCCCTCCCCCTCCCTGCATTTGTGGTGGTCATCACAGGGACAGCACTGTCAGGCTTTCAGAGTGGGCCCACCTCATGCTGACCCTCAGCCCAGCCCTTGCAGAACATCTGCTGAGAGGTCAGGCAGAACTCTTAGCTTTTTCTGTGTCCTGGCCCCTGGAGGGGAGTCTTTAAAAACTAGGGACTCCTGCAGAGAATCACAGTTTTAAATGCATAAAATTAAATACAGAGGATAACAGTGCAGATCAGTTACATTGGAATAGAGATGTATTCTTTTCCCATCCAAGTTCAGGGATCCAAGTTCAGGATCCCTGATGTGTGGAAGAATGCTGGGCCAGTAGGCAGAAGGTCTAGATTCTAATCTTGCTGCTGCAACCAAGTAAGTGCAACTGTGAAGAAGTCCTTTCCTGTCTGGGCTTCTGATGATGCTGCCATGGTCACAGGTGTACCAAGTCATCACAGGCAGTAGAGTCCCATTCCCAGGGAGCTGCTTATGCTCCTGAAGAGCATGGGCAGTGAGGGCTGGGTCTCAGATCTCAGGTTCCAAGATGCCTGATAACATTGTAGTCAGAACAGATGCCCTCTGAGAGACTGGACAGATGTGCTTAGAGAAAACAGATTTAAAAAAAAAAAAGGTGCTGCCTGAACCCTAGATGAGAAGTTGCTCTCAGATAATCCAGGTGGTCAGGCACTTTTCAGTTGACATTAGACTCCCAAAACGTCTGAGTTGGAAGGGGCCTCCAGGCCTGTCACCAGTATCCCGTCCCAACAAGTGACCTCTGCTCGAGGGACTGTGGCAGGGAGTACGCTAGGGCTTCCTGAACATACTGCCCTTTTCTCTTCATTGGACCACTCCGGTGGTGGGAAGTGCTTCTGGCCCTTGAGCTGAAATCTCTGTGATTTTGGCTTGCTGGGGTCCATTGCCTGGGAGAGCTGAGAGGCCCGCAGCATCCATGTGGTTTTACCTCAAAGACTGGTGTTTTCAGCCTGGGTACGCTCTGTGAACTTGCCCAGTTTCTGCCCCATTCAGTCAGGAGTAATCATTGCTCCTCTGTGGTCCTCCTCAGTAGGTGGGGCAGGGCACAGGAGAAGGTGTTACCCCCACCCCACCCCCGACTCTTCAGCAGCCCCAAGCATGACACAAGCTGGAGGACTTGCACTTTCTGCCTGTTAGGATGCCAGCTGTCAGGTGGAATTAGAGAAAGCAGTTTTTCCCATCTCATTTACCTATTTTCTTTTTTGTAAGGGATCTCAAACTCAGTGTGCTTTTCCAGGAACTGGAGAAAGACAGGAAGCGTGCCCATCTGATCCTGCAATTCATCCCTCATGTCATTCCCCACAAAAATGTGAGTATCTGCCAGAGCACAGTGCTTGCCTCCTCCCAGAGGCTCCATCTAGGCAGGAACAAGCATTTCCCTTGGACAGTCCTCCTGATTCTTTGTGTGTTGTGCATGGTGAGGCTTCAACTCTGAGAGTGCTGGATCCTGGTTGCTCAAGAGAGCCTCTAGGCCCTTGAGGGGACCCAATCTGGGCAGTCTCCAGTGGGGGCTTAGGGCAAGGTCAATGACACTGTGGGCACTCACTATGCTCTGGACTCTTCCTGAAACCCCCAACTTCCTCCAGTCAGTTACTGTCAAGTGTCTGAGCATACAGTCAGCACTTAGGACATACTGGGCTAGGGGGCCTGGCCTCAGTGGTTTGTTCCTCAAATTTTTTGGGGTCATTTTTGAGAATTATTTTCTTGTGGCATATTCCTGACTGGTTTCTGGAATGACTAGACCCAGCTTCGGGGACATTTTAAAGACCCTTTAGTCTGGCAGCAGTCCCTCCCTCCAGACTTGGTTTCCTGTTGCTGCCTCTCAGCGGATCTGGTGGTTCCCTACATAGGACCTTCTGTCTCCTGCCTCCTAGCCTTGGAATGCCCTTCCTCCTCGTGTCCCACATGCTGCTAGATATCTTCCTTCATCCTCACACTTAGAAGTATGCTCCTGGTGCGAGCCTGGGAGCAGCAACCTCACATCTAACTCAGAACTTTGGCAGCCTGACCAGCTACCCCCTCAGCTACCCTCCAAAATGGCATCAACTCTCAAGATCAGGTTATCTTGAATGTCCTAAAGGAGGACTAGGTTCCCCAGAACAAGATCACTGTTGTTGGGGTTGGTGCAGTTGGCATGGCATGTGCCATTAGTATCTTAACAAAGGAACTGGCTGATGAACTTGCCCTAGTTGATGTAATAGAAGACTAACTAAAGGGAGAGATGATGGATCTCCAACATGGCAGCCTTTTCCTCAACACGCTGAAGATTGTTTCTGGCAAAGACTATAGTGTGACTGCAAACTCAAAACTGGTCATTGTTACGGCTGGGGCATGGCAACAGGAGGGAGGAAATCATCTTAATTTGGTCCAGTGTAACGTGAATATCTTTAAATTCATCATTCCCAATATTGTTAAATATAGCCCTAATTGCAAGCTGCTTATTGTTTCCAGTCCAGTGGATATTAACATGTGGCCTGGCAGCTAAGTGACTTTCCTAAAAATCATGTTATTGGAAGTGGTTGCAGTCTAGATTCTTCCCATTTCCATTACCTAATGGGGAAGAGACTTGGTGTCCATTCTTCAAGTTGCCATGGATGAGTCCTTGGGGAACATGGAGACTCCAGTGTTCCTGTGTGGAGTGGTGTCAATCTTGCCAATGTGTCTCTAAAGAACCTTCATCCTTTGGGAACTGATGCTGATACAGAGAATTGGAAAGATGTTCATAAACAGGTGGTTGAAAGTGCTTATGAGGTAATCAATCTGAAGGGCTCCACTTCCTGGGCCATTGGCTTGTCTGTGGCAGATCTGGCAGAAAGCATTGTGAAGAGTCTTAGGAGAGTGCGTCCTATTTCCACCATGATTAAGGGCCTATATGGCATTAATGAGGATGTCTTCCTTAGTGTCCCATGTGTCTTGGGGCAGAATGGCATTTCAGATGTGGTGAAGGTCAACCTGAATCTGGAGGGGAGAGCCATTTAAAGAAGAATGCAGATACTCTTTGGGGAATCCAGAAGGAGCTGCAATTTTAAAACCTTTGAATGTGCTGCCATAGAGAGAACATGACAGGCTGAGGGTACGTACGGTCCGCTTTCCAAATAGGCCAAATCCTTCCTCTGATTGGTGACTAAACACCAGAAGTGTAAAACCTGTGAACACACTCTGGTTTCTTCCTAAGGTCAGAAATGGGGAATAGAAGCCCTTGTAGTTATATTTAGCATAGGTGCTGGATATGACTTGTGTGGTCTCAGTGGTTGTTGCCAAGCAGAGTCAGTGCCCCACAGGTATATAAACTGCCTGCTTTGTATGTAGGTGCTACAGGTTCCCTTAGGTCCAGAAGACAACATTCCTGGATACAAAACACCATACAGCAGTAATTCTTCATTGACGCATCGATGACCTTTGTGCTCTCCTCCATTAGGGCACTACAGCATGGCTGCCATGTATCACCTTTCCAGAGGACCTGATTTTGTCTGCCTATATATATATCAATAGTTATAAATTTCCATATTATATAAAAAGGTCTGTATATAGTACAACAAGGCAACCAGTTCCTCAAGTGTGATACTAACCCTGAATACTGAATAAACAACAAAGAACTGATTTTTTAAAAAAAAGACGTACTCTCCCTTCCCCGCCCTGTCACTGCAGAATGTCCATGTGCTCTCCCCTCTCCCATCCCCCAAGAGAACATTAGTGCCCATGCCCTTCTCCGACTTGTTTTTGGGCTCCCTGCCTAGGGGAGAGCTCAGATAAATAGGGACTTAATGAGTTCTTCTTGAGTTTGGAAATGCATGACTCCCTTTCAATTCAGTGAACATTTACCACAGCCCAGATGCTTCATGGTGAGCTCTGTGCCGGGCCTCCAGAAACAAGATAGCATGGTTTCTGCCCCCAGAGGGAATGTGGGTACATAGGAGCAAAAAGAGTCAGGGGCTGCCCCCAGGAGAAGGGGAGATGGGATGTCTAGGGGACAGGACAGAGAGCCAGAGCTGGGCCTTAATAGAATAAGTTATATGGCGGAAAGTATGCATTCAGGAAACCAGGAGCAAGTAAACTTAATACTGGTCTGCAAGCAGACTCAAATGAATTATTCAGCAAAGAAGATGTCAAGTCTGAAAATCGCTGGTCGCTAAGTGCTGCTGTAGAGATGTTCACTACAAATGGGGGTCATATTTATGTAGTAGATGAAGAAGACACTGTCTAAGTACAGAAGGGCACATCCCAAAGGCAGCAGGGAACAGGAATGGCAATGGAGCATGACCATGGACAATACCTTTACTATTTACTTGCCTGAGTGGTGATTGCATGGGCTCTGAGCTGAGCCTTCTGAGGGTGGACAGTCTTCCAACTGGACCAGGGGGTGCATGTGGCTCAGTTATAAACACAAGCAAAGACCTAAATCTCCCTTCCTTTTAGAGTTTTACTTCCCTGGACCATTAGTGAAATATACAGAGTTCCCATACACTCACATCCGTTGCCATGCTAGACTTAGCAAACCCCGCAGCTCCTTCCTTGACCCTCCCCAGAATCCCCTGAAGTCAGGTGTGCCACACAGTGCTCTTCCCTGGGGCCTGGGGTAGTCCGTTGCTGACCCCCATCCTGGCCCTGTCTTTGCTGATTTCAGAGAGTGCTCCTCTTCCGAAACATGGTAGTCAAGGAGAAGGAGAAGCTTGGGCTCGTTGAGACCAGCTCAGCATCCCCTCACGTCACCCACATCACCATCCGAAGGTCCCGGATGCTGGAGGTGAGTGGTCCCTGTAATGATGTGTTTGTATTAGATGTGGCCAGGAGAAGGTCATTCAAGCCTTGTTTTCTGCCTTATTAGAACCCAGGTTTTTGACATGGCTCAGATGCACAAGGGCCTTGGCAAAAGCGACTCCTGGCCTGCTGACCACTGGGCAGGTTTTTCTGACAGTCGCCATCCAAGGTCTTGCTCTTTGATTGTAGACACCCATTGGTCTTCAGATGTTAATGATCTAGCCAAGCATCTTTTTGATAGCTCCTTCTGTGTTGCTCTGGTCAGCTCTTTGAGTCTTAGAATGATGATGTCTGTGTTACACAGCGTCAGAGCCTGATAACTTGAGAGAAGTGTGCCGGCCAGTTCAGACTGTGGTGTGTGCCCTTGCTTGGCCATGGCCTTTAGAGCAGCAGAGTGTTCTTGAGACATGAAAGGTTTATGGTGGCAGATTGTATCAGGTTCATGCTTACTCAGAGTCCCTGGGAATACCTTTGACCTCCTGCCATCCCTGAGATCGAGCAAGGTGTCCTTCTTCTTCTCCTGTGGGCCTTTGATCCATTCATTCAGATGTCTAACTGCTTTAATCCGATATTCAAGGCTCTGCAGGATCTGGCCCTAATCCACTTGTCTTTTTTAAGAAATATTTATTAAAACCTTTAGGTGTTTTGGATGACTCCCCACCCACCCTGTGTGGAGCCCTACTTCTAACAAAGAAAAAGCAAGGAAACAGAACCCATGGATAGACGGACCCCCGGGCATCTCCATTCTGTTCCACTCTCTTGGGCCTCACAGCCCAGTGGGTGGAGGGAGGCCTGTCCCAAGACTTGTTCATTTACCGTGAGCTCAGCTCATATCTGGAATTGTTGGGTAAATTGTTCCTCTTTCCCTGGATTCCTTGGAACGTCTTCCTTCCCAGTGATGTGCTGGTGCCCCGACACAGCATGCTTGCTGAGCCATTCCACCATCCAAAGGCAGCCTGTCTTTCTGTCGAGAGCCTGGGAGGGCCATGTGCTCAGCTCTCACATTTGCTGTCCCAGATGGCCTAGCCTACTTTTTTAGCCTCAGCCCTTCTGGCTCTTCCAGAGCATCTATTGATGCCTCCTGGTTTCCCACCTTTTTGCCTTTGTTCATGTCCCCTCTACCTGGAATGCCGTCGCCGAGCCAGTCCTTCAGGGCCCAACTCCACCTCCAGGGGCTATCTCCTCCACCGTGCTTTTCCCAGCACTCTGTCTCCTGGGCCTACGTACATCTCCTGCCTCAGAGTGCCCTGCAACCCTTGGTCCTACTCCAGGCCTGAGATGCCATATTAGACCCTACAGTTCTGTGTGTGGGTGCTAGCTGCCCTTCTGACCCTAGAGGCTGGCCACCACACAGGGACTCACTCAATGTTGACATTCAGTAAATCTTTGAACGTGAGAGTAAAGGGGCAGATGCTCCCCCGCCCCACTCCGGCACATGCATCTGCTCTAAGGTTCCTAGCCTACAAGCTGTGGGATGCTGGGGAAGTCATTTCACTTCTCTGTGACTCAGTTTCCTCATCAGTAAAGTGGGGATAATAATAGCACCTACTGCCCAAAATCAGATGTGATGTTTGTAAAGTACTCAAAGTGCAATGTAAATTCAAGAAGAAAGGGAGGATTTGAGACTCAACGGATAGAAGCTTCTTGGCACCCTCACATTCCAGTGGCAAGTGCTCTTGTCTGTCTGTGCCTGGGGAGTAGGAGGCTATGGCTGAGGGGAGAGTCCTGGACCTGACCATTTGTCCAAGTGACCTCCTGTTGGCCCCGTTGACCCCGTGGTCCACGATGGGAAGCGGAAAGAGCACTTCCCTCCACTTGGAGGTCAAGGATACCTGATTTTATTCCTGCCTGTGACACTTAGCACCTGTGTGTCTGTGGGCAAATCCTCTCCCCAGCCAGGCCCTGCATTTCTGCTGTGAGGCTCCATCCTGGGCTGTGGCAGCTGAAGGACTTGGCCCACGGTCCTTACTGCCCTCCCCCTGCCCCTCATTAGATCTCACTGCCCTGTTTACTGTCTTGGATGCTCAAGGCTCCAGCATAGGTATGTCCTGTGTCCTAGCTGACACTGCATGGACCCCCTTCTTGGGAGAAGGCTGCACAGGGATGGCCCCAGCCAGATCCAAACTTTCCGCAAGCGTAAGGATGGGAGCCATGTGGCCAGCTTTCCCTCTCACAGTCGCCTACATCACAAGTCTCTTGGGGAGCAGCTGTGGGGAGGGCCTGGAGAGCCGCCTCTGGGAGATACAAGAAGGTGTGGTGTGGCGCTGCTGATGGGCTGTCCCTTCCGTCTGGGCAGGATGGCTATGAACAGCTGCGGCAGCTCTCTCAGAATGCTATGAAGGGTGTGATCCGTGTGAAGTTTGTCAATGACCTGGGAGTGGATGAGGCTGGCATTGACCAAGATGGAGTGTTCAAAGAGTTCTTGGAAGAAATCATCAAGAGGGTGTTTGACCCAGCATTAAATCTGTTCAAGGTACATGTCAGGGAGGGGACAGTGGGGAGGAGGGGGCAGAGGGGTCATGCCCAGGCCATGAGCTGCACCTGGTTCACCCCAGGCTGTCTTTGTGCTTTGTAGACGACCAGTGGTGATGAGAGACTCTACCCATCGCCCACATCCTATATCCATGAGAACTACCTACAGCTCTTTGAGTTTGTGGGGAAAATGCTGGGCAAGGCTGTGTATGAGGTGAGCAGGAGGGCAGCACAGGGAAGGGGAGGGGGCTACTTGTGTGTCCAGGGGAAAACCCTAAAATGTGAGGGGGCTGGGACTGGCACAGCTCTAGAGCTATGATCTCCAGTGAGACCACCTGGCAGGGTGCTGGGAAGTCTCTAGGCTATACCCAGTCACTTGGAGAGCCTTCTTCAGTGCAGAGAGGGAGGACACCGGAAGCTGGGCCTCAGGCTGGTGGTCCTGGCTCCGTCACTTCCTGGGCTTCTTCAGGCCTCAGTTTCCTCATTTGTAGAAGGGGAACCATTCCATTTAGATGTCTGCCTCCCTGGGCCTATAGAGGATACAGTGGGGATCCTCACACGCTCTCTCGGTGCCAAGCTGGGGTCCCGGGGCATCACTTCAGCTTCTGTTCTTTGTTTTTGGGCTCTGTGGCTGTTATAAAGGGGAGGGGAGGGTACAGGGGACTGGAGTCAGCAGGGAAGTGGCAAACAGGCTGGGGGCCTGAGCTCCAGAGATGGAAAATGAGCCCTTTGTAGGGACAGGCCAGAGTGGGGCAGGCTCATTTCCCCTCATCCTACTCAGCAGCAGAATCCTGGTTAATAGTGGTGGGCCCTAAGTATCTCCCCCCTCCCAATGTCATTGAGAGGGGGAGGGGAGGGGGAAGCAGTTGCTATGTTTGAGAGCTTCAGAAACAGTTTAGGCCCCTGGGCCTGCTGGGGCTGGGGAGTGTCTGGGAGTCTGGTCTGGGTGACCTCATCTGCAAAGGCTTGGGAGGGGTCCTTTCACACATTTCATTACAAATTTAAGAGAAATAGTAAAGTTTACTGAACAGAGAACACCCACCAGCAGAAGACATGGGTGTTAGTTCCATGTTTCCCAAAGAATGGGGTTAGGTAGGGGAGGATCGGGGCTAGGGGAGGGGGATGGTGGTGATAGAATGCAATTGACCTCTGGGGAGTGTTGGAAAGGACCTTGGAGGTCATTGAGGCCAAATCTTGAAGGCTTCATCTCCAGTGTCCCTAGCAAGAGATCCTCCCTCTTTTTTGCCCTGAGTCCCTCATGTCCCTGTATGTTCTTGGAGACATCCTTGATGGTGGGAAAGTTCTGCCCCACCTGCTGTGATCCCATGTCTGCCTCCCAGTAATTCCCACTCATGGCTCCAGCGTCTCCCCTCTGTGGTCAAGCAGAACAGGCTGAGCCCTCCCCAGTGCAGCTCATCCACCATTTCTGAAGTGCCTGCTATGTACCCAGTGCTGCACTAAGGGCTGGGGAAGCAGACACAAAGGATGACCTGCTCCCGTCTCTCAAGGAGTAAACACTGTGTCAGAGGAGATTGTGTGCATATACACATGCGCATGCGCATACACACACCTGCCTGCTGGATAAATGCTAGGCAGCTTGAGGGCCAGGATGCCAGTAGGCTGGGGGGCCCAGGAAAGGCTTCACCTCCAGAGTGATCCCAGGACTCCCCATTTTGGGGGCCCCCACTTGTCTCCAGCTCACCAGCTCCAGGTCCTTTGCCCTGTGATGTCACACTGTCTGGCTTTGTTTCCTGGTGCATTCTGGGCACTCTCCTCTACCAGACTCTCTGGAGCCTTCCATTCACCACCTGGGTGAATACTCTACTTTCCCCTTTTATTCTGCTGCTGGCATAAAGCCCAGGAGCACCAGGGAGGAAGGCTGGGACTGGGGACATGCTGAGTAGCTGGTGACCCTCTTGCCTTAGATTCCTGGAGGGAGGGTTCTGGATCTGTTTTCTTTTGAACATCATCACTCTCCCCATGATGCCATCTGGCTGCAGTGATAGGACACCACAATCTCCAAAGAGTTAAAATGAGCAGGACAGTAGAGCCCTTCAGGCAGGTGGTGGTGCCTCCTGAGGAGGTGTGTGAGATACCAGTGCTGTGGCTGAGCAGTCTTGGAGGCAAGCCAGTCGTGTCCCCCACAGCGTCCAGAGAGCCTAAGACCCCCAGCGTGTCTTAGAGGGTATTAATGAGAGGACTTATGGGAGGCAGGGACAAGATGTGGACACAGGATAAGAAGACAAAAGGGTTTCTGTTGATGCAGGAATCCCCTTAGGGTCCACTCCCCATGTACACCAGGGTGATCCTAGAGCTGCTGAAGAGATCTTGTTCCCTTCTGCCGATGACTGAGGGTCTAGAGTCTCAGGGCAGTGACTGAGGCTTCCTTCTCTCTTATGTTACAGGGGATTGTGGTAGATGTGCCTTTTGCTTCCTTCTTCCTAAGCCAGCTGCTTGGGCATCATCACAGTATCTTCTACAGCTCGGTGGATGAACTGCCTTCCTTGGATGCAGA
Source organism: Bettongia penicillata ogilbyi (assembly GCA_023548195.1). Taxonomy (NCBI): domain Eukaryota; kingdom Metazoa; phylum Chordata; class Mammalia; order Diprotodontia; family Potoroidae; genus Bettongia; species Bettongia penicillata. The sequence goes on from JAJHZJ010000063.1 coordinate 1,485,449, forward strand.
GTTCTACAAAAACCTCACTTCTATTAAGGTTGGTGTGATTTGAACCCCTTGGCATTAGTGAAGCCAGATGAGGACAAAGTAACCTGATTATTAGGACATAGGTCCAGAACCCCTTACCTCCTCTCTGGTGAGCCCTGGCTGAAGGGGCTGGGGCTGTCCCCACTGCTTCTGGCAACAACTGAATGACTCCTGTAGTGGGTAGTAAAGGAAAACCCCCACTGAGGTGGGGACAGTGTTGAGGGATTGAATGAGGAGCTTCTCTTTCCTGGGGACATCCAGGCTATGAGCTAACCTGCCACTCTCCATTCTCTCAGTAAGTGGATTGATTAAAGGGCTGTCTTAGTGGCCACTGCAGGCCAAGGGGCCCTTCTGTGAGCTGGATCCAGAAGCTCTGCTTCCAAGGACCTAGAGGGAGTGTTTGCCCTTGCAAAGTCCAGCTCTTTTTGGAGCCCTGAATGTCGCAATCAAAAGAAAACACTCAGGAGGAGGGCGATGAGCTCTGTAGTTCTTGGACATGGAGTTTCTCAGCCCTGACGCCTTTCCCATCTCTTTCAACAGCGCTACGATGGAGACATTGGCGACCTGGGCTTAACACTGTCCTATGATGAAGATGTGATGGGCCAGGTGGGGCTCTTCGTATGCTACCCTTCCCATTCCCTTCCCTCTGTTTGCTTCCTGCTTTGTTCTCTGTCTATCCCAGGCCCCCTCAGAGGGCCTCTGGGCTGCAGAGGGCCTGAGTTGCTCCCTGAGCATCTCCAGGACTGGGCTTTGCTCCTCTGACCTCTTTGGAAGCCTGCTCTGCAGACATGGCTTTGCTGGTGTCACAACTGGACACAGTTCTTGGCTGGAGCCATAATCTCCTCCTTTGGTTGACATGGCCGTTGGTGGCCATGGTGAGGATCAGGCTCTTGCACGTTGAGGATTATAGGCCTTTCAGAGGGAGAAGCAACAGGCCAAAGTCTGCCTCTCCCTCAAGGCCTGGCTGTATTTGTACTCCTCAGGGAGAGGGGAGAAACGAGACTCCAAACATGGAGCCACAACGGGCTTGTTCCAGTGGCTCCTTTGAAGATGTCCTACTTCTCACCATCTCTTGTAATTCGCACAGATCTGTGGGTATGGAGGCACACACATGTGCATACACACATGTGTGTACACACACATACATATACCATACACACACACACGTGCGCCATGTTCTGTCTCCAACAAGCCAGATCTAGCCTGTGGTCCCTTTGGCTAATGGATAGATCCATAAATGGGAAATGAGGTCTCCTGGATTTGTAGGGAAAATTGCCCCCATGTCTGTGCACAAAGGAATGTTCTTTTTCTGGAGATGGCAAGGGTTGCTGTGAGGGTTGCTGGATGTGTCCCAGAGGAGGGCGAGTGCCGACCTCTCACTCTGCTCTTAATCGTCAGGGCTCAGTCAGGCTGGCTGTGGGGGTCTGAGAAAGGACTCAGCTGGGCTACGCTGCTTTGTCGGAGAGCCAGTCTGTCCCCAGTCTAATTATCTTGGGAGTTTACCTAGTCTGTCCATGTCCAGGAACATGCCTGTCCAGTAATTACAGTGCAATCTTCTTCCTCATCAGCTTGTTTGCCATGAACTGATTCCTGGAGGGAAGACCATTCCTGTGACAAATGAAAATAAGTGAGTATCGCAATGAGGTTTTTCAGGTTATTCCTTGGAAAGACTTCATTCTATCTCTGCAGCCTTGCGTGGGGATTTATTAAGACTGATGGAAGGAGAAAGAGACCATAAAGACCGTAATAGAATTTGCCAGTTACAGTTCATAGGCAGAAATTGTATTGAATTCGATTTGCAAAATAAGAATTGACAATCTATTTTTTGCACTAGCGCTTCTAAGGTCAAAGGTGGCCTGTCTGTGGCGTTCCAAGGAGGTTAGTGACAGTTCTAGATGTAGATGGATGGATTCCGAGCCATCCAGGCATGAGGGCACAGAGGGACACCTCACAGGAGACATCACCCAGGAATGATAGCTTGTGGCAGGTGTCTAAAGGCCCCTCCTCCAAAGGCACTGCGATGAATCCAAATGCCATAGACAGTGGTACTTAGACACAGAAATCAGAGGCGCCTTGGAGCCCTGCAGCTATTTTCACAGGTAACCAATGTCAGCCTTTGGAGGCTGTGCAAAGTAGGCTTGCCTGCTGCACCAGCACTGCCCAGCTCATTAAAGCCACTGATCTATCTCCTGAACAAGAGTCAGTTTGACCCCTCTCTCATCTCCCTCTGTCTGACTGCCTCAGCTGGGCCCTGCTCATCGCTGACAGTGACTCTCCAGTGTTGGGGCAGGGCACACTGAGTTCCCACTTGCTTGAATGTGCTTGGCTTTAGGCTGGGCAGATTGGTCAGCTTGGACTGAAAGGAATCCTTCCATCTCAGACTTAGCCACAAGAGTAGCCTTTTGGGGCTCTGCCTCATCTGGCCTCGCAGGGCTGTTTGAGAAAAGAGGCCTGCCCCAAGTTCTTTGGCACACACAGCTGTGGTCATGCTTCATTTCACGCTCTACATAGAGTGCTGGGTCTCTTGCCACAGAGAGCACAGTCTGAGCATCCAGACTGGTCAGGAAGCCTGTGGGTGGCCAGTGGACCCTCAGATGCCTCCATTCTGTGAGGGCAGAAACTGAGCCTGGCCCAGCAAAGGGAGGGAGGGAGGGAGGAAACTCCTGCCTAGTATTCACAAAGGATAAACAGGAGACTTGGGACCTTAGATGTCAGGTCATTGTGTAGATGCAGATGGAGCTTGCTAGGGTCAGCATCATCTCATTTGATAAGAGGAAGCAGTTTTTGGGCAGGGCTGCTTTGATGCCTTCATGCTGGGAAATGCCATTTTCACCCTGGCTCTCCACTTCCTCCTGGGGTTCCAGCCTTAGCCCAAGAGATAGATTCCTCCATGCCTGGCACAGCTGGGTTTTCCTTTAACTCCTTACATGGATGCTGACTCTGAAACCATTGGGAAATAGACTTTGCCTTTGGGGCCTTTGTGAGATGAAGACTTTTTTATTAACCTGGTTTAAAGAGTACTTGTAGACAACAGTTAAGAAAAGAGCTTTTTTAAAGTACATGTTAAAGGGATTTCTTAATACTTTGAGTCAAAAACTCATAGAATATCAGAGCTGGGAGGAGCCTTGGAACAGAGGATGTTAGAGCGGGACTGTTAGCAGTCATTGGTTCAGTCTCCTCCTTCAGTAGGTGAGGAAAATGCAAGCTTATATAGGATCAGTGACTTATCCAAGGTCAGACAGTTTCTTTGACTCTCAGGCTTAAGAGCTGCTGGTGCTGAAGCAGCATTCTCAGGGCTAGTTAATTCTGAGTGTAATGGAAGTAATTACTTTGGAATTCACTCATTTGGAATTCAGTTATGAGATTTGGACTGTGCTGGAGTTACAGATCTGGACAAAGATTTTACTTAGGAAATCAACAGTGGAGACTTGATTTGTGAGTTATTTAACCTTGTTAGAGACTTAATTGCATTTTAATTCCTTTTGCGTAAGAATAATTCAAATGCCAAGCAGTGATGCTAATTGTTTTTTTTAATTATTTTTATTTCATTAAATATTTCCCAATTACATGTAAAAAAAATTTTAACCATTATTTTAAAATTTTGAGTTCCAAATTCTCTCCCTGTTTTCCTCCCTCCTTGAGAAGGTAAAAGCAATTTGATATCAGTTATACGTGTAAAGTCACGCAAAACATATTTCCATATTAGATATTGCAAAAGTGAACAAAACTAAAGGGGATAAAACACACTTCAAAGTGTATTCAGAGGCTCTTTGGGCGGGGATAGCATTTTTCATCATGAAAATTTTTGGAATTGTCTTAGATCATCGTCTCAATCAGAGTAACTAAGTATTTCAGAGACGATCTTCATTCCAGTGTGCCTGTGACTGTGTATGGTGTTCTCCTGGTTCTGCTCACTGCACTTTGCATCAGTTCGTATAAGTCTTCCCAGGTTTCTTTGAAACCATCGTGCTCATCATTTCTTAGAGCACAGCTTGTTCAGGCATTCCCCAATGGAGGAGCATCCCCTCCACTTCCAACAGAAAGAGCTGTTATAAATGTTTTTGTACACATCGGTCCTTTTCCTTGATCTCTGTGGCCTAAAGACCTAGTGGTGGTATTGCTGGGTCAAGGGACATGCACAGTTTGTAGCCCTTTGGGCCTAGTTCAGAATTGTTCTCCAGAATGACTGGGCTGGTTCACAGCTCCACCAGCCATGCATCAGTGTCTCCAGCATTTGTCATTTTTCTTTTCTGTCATGTTTGCCATGATAGGTGTGAGGGGGGATGTCTCAGAGTTGTTTTAGTTTTTGCATTATCAGTATTAATCAGTAATAATTTAGAACATTTTTACATGTGACAGTTGATAGCTTTGATTTTTTTTCTTCTGAAGATTGTCCGTTCTTGTCCTTTGAGCATTTATCAACTGGAGAATGACTGTTTATTTTTATAAATTTGGATCAGTTCCCTATATATTTAAGAAATGAGGCCTTTATCAGAGAAACTTGCTATCAAATTTTTTCTCCTTTTTTCTTCAAATGTTCCTTCAAATTTTTGTGGCATTAGTTTTATTTGTGCAAAAGCTTTTTGCTTAATCACAATTATCAATTTTATATAATATCTATTTTATTTCTCTGTCTCTTGTTTGGTCATAAAATCTTCCCTTATCCGTAGATTTGGCAGGTACATTTTTCCACAACCCTCTAATTGGCTAATCCCTCTGTATGTGTAAATCATTTATCCTTTTTTACTTTATCTTGGTGTGTGGTGTGAGAGGTTGCTCTGATACCTAGTTTCTGCTAAACTGCTTTCCAGTTCTCCCAGCAGTTTTTGTCAGATGTTGAGTTCTTACCCCCAAAGCTTGGATCTTTGAGCTTATCACGTCCTCTGTTACCGCGGTCATTGCACCTGATCTGCCACCCGATCTGCTGCTTTGCTTCTTATTCAGCAGCAGATCCTTCTGTACTTTTTCTTAGTCTGAAATCTGGAACGGCTCAACTGCTTTCCTTCCCTTTTTCTTTCATTGTTTCCCTTGATATTCTTGACCTTTTGTTCTTAATAAAACTGATCTTTTAAGTAAAGTAAGGCAGGAAGATGACCACTTGAAAATTTTTCATTATTTAAGTTAAGATTGTCTACTCTAACCTTTTACTTTACAAATAAGGAAATAGAAGGTCATGGTAGAAAAATGTCACAGCCATGATCAAAAAATATATTTTGCTCTTTAAAAGCAGGTTTGAAAAATCCACATCTCTTGTTTGATAAAAGAGACTAAGAAAAATTTTGTAAATTGGTTGATTTTTCATGGAAATAAGAGAGTGAATATGACATTCCTTCTTGCGTCCTTTGGCTGACAGCGTCAGGGTTAGCGTACAAAAGGCCTCTTGCTTACAGGGTGGTCTCTCAAGTCCCTTCCAGGTCTGAGTTTGAGATTGAGTGAACAGACTTTCTGAGTCACTTAATTAAAACACTGGACTGTCTTTTAACCCAGATTGTTCTTTCTTCCCTTTGGAACAGAATCAGCTACATTCACCTCATGGCCCACTTCCGGATGCATACTCAGATCAAAAATCAGACGGCCGCTCTCATTAGTGGTTTCCGCTCTATTATCAAACCTGAATGGATTCGAATGTTTTCTACCCCAGAGCTACAGCGCCTGATCTCCGGTGACAATGCAGAGATTGACCTCGAAGACCTAAAGTAAGCAGGGCTTGACATCTGCGTGCCTCCTAGAAAGTGAGATGGCAAGAACTCTCCTGGGGGAGCTTCAAGAGGCAGAGCCACATCCTGAGTCACTGGGGTGGCTGCACGTCTGGGGCGTGTATCGGCAAACCCTCAGTGCTTGACATTGGCATTAAAAAACTGTGTGACTGTAAGGGGTGGAGTGTTGGAGCTGGCCAGGGAGAGAATTCACTAAGCCTGGGGGTGCATGTGCGTCATGGTTATAGGGGTTTCTTATTCTCCAGCAAATACATTCTATACTGAGTTTCTAAAAATATTTTTCAGGAAACACACTGTATACTATGGTGGCTTTCACGGGAGTCATCGCGTCATCATATGGCTTTGGGACATTCTAGCCCATGACTTTACGCCTGATGAGAGAGCTATGTTTCTCAAGGTAAATTCATCTGCTTTAAATTCTGCCTCTTGAATATCGATGTGTGCTGGGGCACTGATATTCTCATATGTGTACTAAGGCTGCAGTGTCCTGTGACCTCATGAAGTAGCAACTGTTTTTTTTTTAACTCATCACAGTGCCAAACCATTGGATGTGGGACTTGAGGGACTGAGAGATATATGGGGGTGACATCCCCAGAAATGGATCCTAGTGACAACCAGTACTCTCCAACATTAGGAATATTCTACAGTCTATTGGTCTGTCTTCTTAACAAAAAATACATGGATCTTGTCTGCCCCCCAAATATATCAAGGCCTCTGCCTTCAGGGGAGTGTGGAGAACCCTTGAGCAGCCCCAGAAGCTGGCTTTCTGTCTTAGCTTTGTCACTCACTAGACAGTTATCTGCTATCCTGTGCCTCAGTTTCCTCTTATGTAAGTTGGGAATAAATAGCATGCGACCTCCCTGCCAGGGTTATTGTGTGGTTTCCGTTTGGGAATCTAAAATGGCCCTAACACACAAGGTGGTACTTTAGACATAATGAATGGGCAGAAAAAAAGGCCGCAGGTTGTCCTGCTACTACAGTTCTGCTCATTCTCTCCTGGGACGCTCAGCCCAGTACAGTTATCCATCTTCTCCAGACCAGGGGCTCTTAACCTGGGGTCCATGGATAGATTGAAAGGAGACATGACTTGACTACATCTTTATTTTCACTACCTTCTAACTGAAATTTTAGCACTTCCTTCAATTTTGAATGTAGGCAACAGACATTCTTCTGAAAAGGTTCCATAAGTGTCACCAGGCTGCCCCTAAAAGGCAAAGGATCACTCCTGTATATTGTTTAATATTTATGTTTAACAGCAGTCAGGCTCTCTGTCCTTGCCATGTCAGCCCACTTTCCTTTCCATCATACATTAATTTCATGATATCCCCTTCTCCACTTCTTGTGGTTATTGAAGTTCTTGAGGGTTATTGCTGGAGATAGGCTGCTGTGACTGACTTGTGTCCTTTGGGTCACCTCCAGCTCTGATTGGTCAAGAGGTTGTGATGTTCCAGTGTTCACAGCACTTCAGCATTACCAGGAGAACAGTTATGTTCATAAGTTAGTTTTCTGTGCCATGGAATCCTTAGAAGTTCCATGTAATTTTCCAAATGCAGTCTAGCATTTCTGTCCATCTTCTGTGTCTAGCTTAGATTTTTGGACTGATTTTTCAACTTGAGGAATCCGCAGTCCAAGTACATAATAAATACATAAATTGTTTTCATCCATTTTGTTTTCCTTGCATGGATTGTTGAAGTGCTCCCTACTGAAGAATGCTAGATATCCACCAATGAACTCCCTCAGCTCTTTTTCCCACTGTTCACAGCTGAGTACCTTTGATCTTGTCATCACATTATCACAGATCTGTATCATCCTAGTTAAACAGGAAAAAGGAGCCATTTGTACAAAAAATGTTCATGTCTGTTCTAGGGGAAAACTAATGGTGAATAGACTCCAGTGATGTAGGAAGCCTCAGAAAGGGTGTCCACCAGCAGGAACAGGGCTGGCCCATGCCTGGCCTCGCTCTAGGTGGAATTAAAAGAGCAGCTTATACATTGGTTACAAGTGTAGGAAAGGACCCAGCAGTGATGTGAGCACAGTGCAGTGAGCACCCAGCAACCCCAGGCTGACGGAGGAGAAGACTCTGGCTTTAGAGGCAGAGAATGCAGTTCAGTTCCTATGCTGCCCTTTTCCTGGCCAGATGACCCTGGATAGGTCACTACCACTTCCCTTTCTAAAGTCAGGGGCATGGGCATCCTGATTTCCCATGTCTCTCCTAGTCCCAAGGCCTAGAATTGTCTCCAAAAGTTGGTTTTAATTACAAAATCTTTTTATTAACGTTTAGGTTGCACGTAGGTGTGTTAAACAGAAATACACATGGTGCATATTTTATGGTTTTGTTTGGCACTCAACTCCCTACTGCTGATTTTTGGTTTTTTGAGAACACAGTTTATAATTTTAAAAACATTTTGAAACAGCAGAACCAAAAAGAGATGACAATGTGTGATGCAGATGGCCAGTCTTGTAAGCAAATGCATCACTTGTTTAAAGGCTTGATATCTTTTGTAAACATTAATTTTTGTAAGAGACCCAATATGACAGGACTGAGGGCTCACTCCCACCTTGGAATGTTACGTTTCATTCCAGTTTGTGACCAGCTGTTCCAGGCCCCCACTTTTAGGATTTGCCTACCTCAAGCCTCCTTTCTCCATCCGCTGCGTCGAGGTGTCAGATGACCAGGTACTGCCACAGGCTGGGGGAAAGCGTGGAGGGCAGGGTACCGATGCCACCAGGTAAGGCTGCATCCAGGGAAAGACTGGTGTTGCTCCCTCTGGCTGCTTCTGGAGCTCCATATTCTGTCCAAGCTTCTGCTGGCTTGGAATCATCAGAGCAGGCTGCTGTAGGTGGGCATGTATGTGAGGAAAGGTCTAGTGGTGAGACTCCAAGCTTGGCCAGGGATATGCCAATGCATCGGCTGATGCAGCATCTCCTTCTACTTCAGCCAGCCCTGCAGAGATCTGTGGTGCTGAGTACTTACCTTCTGGCAATGACTGTCTGCCAAAGTGAACCCTGTGCTGTAGTAGCAAGGGTGCTCAAGGTTTGGAGTCTGAGGAGCAGGGCCGGGATTCAGGCTTAGCTACTGGGTCAGTCCTTTTGCTCCTCAGGGCCTCAGTTTCCTCTTCTCGGATCACATAGGGTTTCATCAGGTCACTTCTAGCTCTGGGTCCTGGAGCCTTCTGATCCCATTGGGTGGGACACCCCCCCCAACCCCCTGCACATCTCTGCCCTGGAGTAGGAGCCCCTGAGACCTTGTCCTGTCTTGTGTAATCTCAGAGGATGATGAAGAATCCTTCAGACTGCTCTTCATGTTAAATATGGAGATCTGTAGGGAGAAGAGGATTCCTCATAGTCTTACCTTTTGGGGGCCCTTCTGTCTGTCTTTGTAAATATTGGGAACTGCCATCACAGACTCAAGGAGTCCTCTCAGGTGCATGGCCCTGTGCTTGGCCTTGTGCTGATCCACAGGATCATAGAGGTCAAGCTGGAAGGAACCTGAGACTACTGAGCCCCACTCCCTCCTTTTACAGAGGTGGAAACTAAGGCCCAGAGGGGTAAGCTGGTAAGGACCCTAGGCACAATTTAAAGTGAGGTCTTCCTGACCTCCTGACTCTGCAGCCTCATTCCCTCATCACTTGAGTGCCCAGGCACACCAAACCTCTTTTGTCACATCCCTTGAAATCTCCTTAGCCCTTTGTTTCTAGTGAACCCATACAACAAAGGTCAAAAGTAGAATTTGTTATGCTTCAGCAGAAGTTAAAATATAAACCACAAACCTCCCAGGAGAAGTTGTGTTGATTTCAGAGAAGGAAGCAGTAAAATCAGAGTTACGAGGGAGAAGCAGCCAAGTTCTATTCGAGGCCTTGTCTGCACTCTGTAGGCTTACGCCCGGGGCGGCCAGTAGAGCCCAAGCTCAGCAGCACGTCAGGGGGCCGTAGCCCACTCAGAGTTGGGCTGGCGCAGGTCCAAGCTCTACTCTTGTATGTATTCACAGGACACAGGAGACACTTTGGGCAGTGTACTCAGGGGCTTCTTCACCATCCGCAAGAAGGAGCCAGGGGGCCGCCTGCCCACCTCCTCTACCTGCTTCAACTTGCTCAAGCTGCCCAATTACAGTAAGAAGAGCATCCTTCGGGAGAAGCTTCGTTATGCCATCAGCATGAACACCGGCTTTGAGCTCTCCTAACCATGCCTTGTCCTCCCCTCCTTCCTCCCAAGGCCTCGAGGGCCTTCCCAGACACTTGTTCTCAGACACTTTCCAGACACAGCCTGACCCAGGCAGGGACCTTGGGGGCACCCGGAGCAGGAGCAAGTGAATGACCAAGGCCTTGAGAAGACCAGCCGATGAACACTTCCAAATAAATACTATCCATGTTGTTGAAATAAAAGGGCAGGCCTCAAAAGAAGAGATGTTGGGGTTCGCCCACTGTGGGCTTGGACCTGTTCTGTCCTGCTCTCCCCTGACCTGAGGGCCTGAACCTTGTGTCTGGACATGCTTGGCTTCTGTCCTGTTTTGTTTTATCTGTTTTGTCCTGTTTAATTGTCTGGAAGCCATGTTGAGCAAGGTGGTGCAGGTAATGCCCCCATCTCCAAAAGTCAGGAGTGGGAGCTGAGCAGCCCAGGAGTCGAGCCCTCCCCAAGCCTTCTGCATTAGAGCTACTCCCCTAAAGTTTCTTCACATCCTTCACTCAGGTCAGGCTTTGCAGCCATGACGTCCTAAGCCATCACACACCAAGCAAAGACCCTCCATCTCAACCAGATACAGACAGCCACTTTGAGCAGTGGAACCCATTTGCTCTGCCAGCAACTGAAGCAGCTTGCTGGTAGGGACTGTCTCAGGCAGTGCTGGAGAGTGTCAACCACACCACTAAAGACCCCAAGATTGCTTCTTCTTGGGAGTTGAGCAAAATGTGAACTCTTCTGCCTGACGTGATTGGGAAAGTTCCCGAGATTTTGCTCTTGGCTGCCACTCAGATCCAGCCAGAAGGGCCTGTTCTCCTGCATCTGGGAGACCTTAGTTCTGCACGAACAATTCCTAAGTAATTAGCTCTGAGAAGTCCCTCTTTCACCCTATTAAAAGAAAGTACTCAAGCCTGATGCCTTTTTATAAAAATGCCACCCCAGGGTCAGGGTTGGCATTCCCACCAGGTTATTTGTAGCCTGTTCTGCACATTGGCACTCCCTTAGAAGATGGAGCACCTGTCCTTCCCCTGTGGCTTTGTTTTCCATCACTTCTGACACAGGCTTCTGACACTTCCCAGGCACAGAGGAGCAGCTGCCCTTGGGGATTGGCTCCTGCCCAAAGGTGGGCTTGGCTGCTCTTTTTTCCCAACTGTTCTATAACGAACCCAGGAAACATGGCCCAGCCCAAATTGACATCCTCCATACCACAAGCTGTATTGTCAGATGAAGCTTAGTTCAGTTAAAAATTCAGTATCCCTACATAGGCGAACAGCGTAGGATACGCAATCTCCACTGGGGGTGGGTGTCTTAACTCTGTCTTGCAGGGTGGCATTGGCAGAATATTCTCTTTCCCACCGTCACAAGAGCGCTCTTCACGTATATCTGTGGGATTGGGGCTGGTGCAGGATCAGTGGGCAGCAGAAGGCCAGGTGTCTGCCCAGCCCCGGCTGTGAAACAGGAGCCATTCACACAAGCAGTGAGGCACTGGGACGTGGGCAGGGAGTGGGTGTTTGAGAGGACCTTGGTTACCTGACAGGTGAAACTTGTGGAGAGACGTTGGGGATGATGTCATGAGCAGCTACTTTAAGTTGCAGACTCTCCCCCCTCCCCCCAGATTTCCCATATTAGTTAATTTTTTGATCCTAACAAGTGAAAGATCTCATCATTCCGATCTGGGAAACCGTCACCTCCCGATTCCAGTGAGGCTACTCCAAGAACGTGCATGTGTGGGCTTGGGAGCTGCAAGTTTAAAGAAAAATGAAACAAGCTTGGTTTTCAGACTGGACTCAGCCACCATCTTGATTTTCGTTTCCGGTGAATGGGGATGAGAAGTAGGATGGGAGTGCCAGGCAGGTCAGGGAAGGAGGGGATTCCGTGTAACTATAAAACTTTCAACATTCTAAGTGTTGCACTGTCAGAAATGCTGAGTATCTTTTTTTAGCTGATGTACAAACTATAATTCTTGAATATTAGCACCCTGATTGATGACTGCAAAAAGAATTTTTTCCATAACATGTATTAAGATGTGATCGAAGACTATTAAATTTTTACTTCATTGGATGATCACTTTGTGCCCTTTCTGCCCCATATCTCTCTTTGGTTCTTAATTACGTACAGGAGCCGAGAGCAAAAAGATTGAGCCAGTTGAGATAGTTTTTTTTTTTCCCTATAAAAAAAATTCCAGTGCTCAACTTGACCTGTACCTACCAAAGGACAGTAGAGGTCCATGGTGAGCATTTATAGTCTATGACACATTAAAAAACTGACCCAAGAGAAGAATTATAATGGGGAAAAGTGATGGACCAGTCATAGCAATTGTGAAAATTGATAAGCAGCCCACAGTTTTCCATTAGTTTCCAAAGTGGGAGAAATGCAAAATTAAGATTTGATTAAAAACAGCCCCTGTCCTCATGTATGTAAGACAAACAACAGAATTTGACCATAAATGAATTAGAAATACAGAGCAAAGTTCTATATGAGGTCCCCAGGGAAAGGTTGGCTACCTTCTAAAGGATGGTCAGAAAGGGCTTCCTGGAGGAAGAGACAGATAGGGAACGTCCCAGGCAGAGGGAGAGCATGGCAGGACGGTAGTCCCATGTTGGCTAGCCCTCCCCAGTTACCAGCAACTATCTACTGGACATTTCTAATGGAATGCCCTAGGCATCTTAAACTCAACAAATTTAGCATGTCCAAAACAGAATTCAAACCTCTTCCCATACCAGATCTACTCTTCCAAATTTCCTGTCACAACCTGGATTTCATCCTCCTCTCAGCTTTTCTGTCTGATGAATCACAAATCCTGCCACAACAAGCATACAGCCATAACAACCCTCACCTGGGCTACTTTAATATTGGTCTCTCTCCCCATCTCCCCTTGCTCCATCCTCCACCCAGCTTCCAAAGAGATGTTCTTAAAGCATAGGCCTGACTGTGTGAAATCCCTGTGAGCAAACTCCATTGGCCCTCCAGTGTATCACGGATCCAATATAAAAATCATTTGGCATTTAGAGTTTTTATGACTTGACCCCTTCCCACCTTTCCAGCCTTTGGATACATTTTCTTCCCTCTCCTCACTCTGATCCAGCCATAGCATTTTTGGTCTTTCTCATACAGCACAATATCTTGTCTCTGTGTCTTTAAGCTCATTGTTCCCCATTTCTGGAATTCTTTTCCTCCCACCTCTGTCTCCTGAAATACCTGGCTTCCTTCAGGACTGCTCAGTCATCTGCAGGATGCTATGGCATCACCCACCAATACCCTTCCCCTAAAGTTACCTCCCATCCATCTACTCTGTGTGTATCCCATATGTACCTTTGTATATATGCTGTCTTCACCATTAGGAGGGCAGGGATTGCTTTTTACTTTTTGTTTGCATCCCCAGGACTTGTCACATAGTGTGGACTTGGTCATGCTTACTGATGGATGGATTGTAGTGTCCATGAAAATCCTTTCCATTACTGTAGAACAATAGACAAGGAGGTTGAATTTGATTCTCTAGGTAACTGGGCCCCAGATCTGTCCCTAAGAAAGCTATTATGGCTAACAGGAAATTTGTCCTTGAGAGGAGAGCAAGTAGAAATGAAAACAGCCAACATACCAAGGGAGCGATAATGAGGATCTTGTAGCCAGGCAGCGATGGTTGGTGGGAACAGAGGTGGAGGCTGAGAAGTGACAAGTGGGATCTAGCAGAATTTCTCCCCTTTAGCCTTTATGTTACTGATTACTGGAAGTGTGTAGGACAGTGATGATTTCTTTGGACTGGATAGATTTCCTGAGGACTTTCTGAGCCAGGAGTGGGGCTTCTTTTTATTTTAAGCAAGGTCTCCATGCCTCTTCAGGGCCCTGCCCCAGACTTCAATGTGGCTTTTGCCACCGCAGTTGGAGAGAGAGAAATACTGGAGAGCAAAAAGACTGCATGTTCCTTCCTTGGGATTAATCAGACTATGAAACAACATCCTGTGTCATTTCAAAAGCAGGCATGAGGAAGGAATGGAGACAGTAAGAATCAGTCAGGTGTCCTTCCGGCAGCTCCAGCATTCCCAGGGCCTTACATAAGGGGAAACTCGTTCGCCATCAGAGCAATCCAAGAGCAGAAAGGACTGTTTGCTGGGAGTGGGCGCACTGGAGGTCCTTGTGTGGACACCGAATGACCTTATGGCAGGGATGTTGTCGAGGGGATTGCCAGGTAGGTCAGGTGTGAGTGAGGAAGTCTTGCAGCTCAAATTCTGTGACACTTGATTTTGTCTCACCCCTTCTTCAAACTAAACACTCCAGTTCTTTCAACTGTTCCTCAGATGATAGAATCTTCCATCTCAAAGACCATGAAGCCCTAGGTAGACAGTGACTAAAATAGGGAGATGTTTTAGCATCATGTAGTAGGGTGTGTTGGAATTGAGAATCAAGACTCAGATTTAATGGCATAATTTGCATAGCCTTCAAGAACTTTTAGCTAAATCGTTTTGGAACCACATTCTCATTAACCCCCTCCCTCCCAGAGCTGCCGTGAAGATCCGATGAGATAGTATTTATCAGGTGTTCAGCACAGTGCCTGGCGTGTTTCTTCTAGTTCACTTCATTATGGGGTTGTAAATTTTGCATTCTAAAGTTCCCAAAGGATGTTCCCAATTCACCCACTCCCCTGGGGTCATTCACTAACTCTGTGAAAGCCGAGGTTTTCTAGACACTTCTCTGAGGCCACATGGCTAACGCCTCGGAAACCGGGCCTTGGACCCAGGTCTCCTGGCCCCTGCTCAGCCCACACCACCTTGCTGCCTGAAAACTTAAAAAATGAAGCTTTTTTGTGATATAATTTTTGGATGTGCCCTTGTTTTTCATTTTATCTTTTTTGTATCCCCAGTGCCTAGCACCGTGCCTTCATCACAGTAAGTGCTTAATAAATGTGTGTTGGCTCTATTTCATGGGGGACTTAAAATGATATCTTGATGGTTCTGCCACTTATAAACCCCTTGGATGGAGTTTCAAGATAAACCTTCTTTGTACCAAAAGTTACACTCTTGTGATTTATGGTATGAGGAGGCCAATAGAGCAGCACCTCTTGGAGAAGGTAAATTCCTTGAAGGTAGAAACTATTTCTTTTTTTGTCCTTGTGTCTCCAGCACCCAGTAGAGTGTGTGGCACACAGTAGGGGCTTAACAAATATTTATTGAATCAAATTGAACTCATGCCTAGAGGCACTTGTCCCGGAGGGGCAGCGTCCCAGGAGGAAGCAGCTGGTCATCTGGAGACTTTTCCATCAGTAAGTCGCTGGAGAACACATGTTGCTTCCAAAGAATTCTTGGCTGAAACTGGACTGTCCTCCAGGAAAGAGTGTTGCTCATCAGCTTCCCCAAGTGGAGATGCCATCATGAATAATGACCTTAGAGTTCACTCTGGACCCACAGATCCTAAGGAGAAGTGAACTAGGCTCTCCCTTTCTAGATGGAGGCTCATCAAGTTTTATCTAGCCCTTACCATTCAGGCACTGTGTCAAGTACTGGGGATGCAAAGAAAGACAAAATCCAATCTCTGCCCTCAAAGAATTTCTATCCTAAGGTAAGAGGGAACAGATAAATGACTAGGGCCATACAAGATCTGTACAGAGTAGGTAGAAGGTAATATGAAATGGGAAGGCCTCCTGCACAGGATGAGATCTGAGCTGTCTTGAAGCTCAGTGAGAAGGGGTGAAGGGTCAGAGCACTCCAGGCATGAGGACCAGCCAAAGCAAAGGCATGGAAGTAGCCGATGGAAGTGCAAGTCAGCCAGTATAGCCAGCCAAAGATGTTTGCCACTGTTGTGGAGAATGTCCAACACAGAGTCTGTCTGTTTCAGAAAGGCAGATTGTGTGCCCCATCCTGAAAATGTGAATATTCCCACACCTTCACTGGCACCTAATGAGACTCCTGGCTGTGAGCCTATGATAACATGTCCATGTTGAATACGAACTTCATGAGTAAGGATTGGCTCAGTTTTTGGTCTTTGTACCCTGCACCTAATGCAGGGCTCCTGGCATGCAGTAGATGCTTAATAATTGCTTGCTGGTTGATTAGCAGGGTCCTGTCATCTACCCATCAACTGCATGCTCTCTGCATTTGTGTGTGTAAGCAGGAGAGAACATGCTCATGCTGCCTGGAAGACGGGTAGGATATAACAGAGACGGGCATGTGACGGGGCAGAACACCCTCCGATGAGCCTGCTTCCACACTTCTAAAGTAGATGATGGCACTAGTTCATGCTTGGGCAGCATCTTGTCTGTGTTCTCTTCAGTCTTCACAACAGCCTTGTCTAGCACAAGGATTATTGCTCCCATTTTCCAGATGAGGAAATTTATTTAAATGATATGTGTAAGATCACACAGTTAAATAAGGAAGGGGTAGAGTCGAGTTTTGAACCCAGGTCTTAGGAAGCAGTAAATCAGCCAACATTTATTAACCTCTTATTGTTTTTAGTCTAGTGCCAGCCACCGAGAAGAGATAGCAAGTTTAGATAAGACAGTTGCTGCTGTCCTGGAGTGTACAGCCTAGTAGGGAAACGAGTCACACAGAGAATAATCCATGATCACTGCTTTATAGTTGTGTAGGGGGAAGTACCATAGGAAGTCTGAGAGCAGGTGTATGCTGGAGTCAGCTCCTGTGAGAGTGGATTGTTAAATTTTCAGTGTAAACAGATGTGAGTGGATTGTTAAGTTTTCGGTATAAACAGATGTGGGAGTGGATTGTTAAATTTTCGGTGTAAACAGATGTGAGAGTGGATTGTTAAGTTTTTGGTGTGAAGAGATGCGAGAGTGGATTGTTAAGTTTTCAGTGTAAACAGATGCGAGAGTGGATTGTTAAGTTTTCGGTGTGAACATCTGTGCCTCAGAAACACAGCAAATCAAGGCTTGTATTGTTTTCTTGATTGTCTAGACTTTAAAGTGGTGGAGAAAATGTTAATGATGCAAATTAAACTTTAAAATGTGTCCTGTATCCATTTTTCTCCTGTGGAGTTGGTTGTTGAACGTTTGTCAGCACCTCTGTCTGAGAGAGAAGGACCTTACCAACTGCTGGGGCAGGGTGGGGAGAGGACCACAGATCTGGAAGGGCTTCGTGGAGGAGGTGACATTCGAAATGGAGAGGAATTCAACATTCAGAGACCAGCTGGAGCAAAGGCAGGAGAGCACAATACGTGTTGTTTGAGGGGTGGATGCTGGATGGGCCAGATAGGATGCAGACCTGTCTGACTGGAGCGTGCAGGCGATTCTACTAGACCAGCTACTCTTCTAGATGAGATCTACGTGCCTACTATGTGCACTGACAAAATCATTTGAGGGAGAGGGGAGATCCATATGAACCAGAGCCTAGAGGGGACCTGAGGATTCCTCTCCACCAGAAACTGCTCCAACGTCTACCCCTGAGGGGCTGCATGGCAGGGCAGGTTCGAGTCCTTAGCCCGGGGGTTAGAGCTAAGATCACCTTGTTCTCTGCTCCAGTGGGGACCCAAGGTGGAGGAGGGTGTCAGTACAGATTTCCTCATTCAGGAAGGATTTGGGTGAGCCAGATAACATTCGAAGGGGGTCACCAGGATGATCAAGTGTCTTGAGTCCATCTCTCCGCTTTCCCCTTCTCAATCTATTCTCAATGGGTGGACACTCCCAGATCTAAAATTCTTTGATCTGGCAAATCACTTACTCTATTTGGAAACTCTTTGAAAGGTATAAAGAACTCTCAACAGATCCTAGATCCTGAGCACCTCAGCAATCATCCAGCCCAGATCCTTCCTAGTTTTGCAGATAGGGAACCTGAGGCCCAGGAAATTAGGTGACTTGTCCAAGGTCACATAGATAATAAACATCAGAGTCCTCTGACTCAGGAGCTATTCCTCTTTCTGTTTTACTGGATCCTTACGGTTTCTTTAAGGGATAAAATGAAAGAATTATTTGTGAGATGCTTTGCACACCTTAGGTTCAATGCTAGCTCATTTTAATTCATTCTAATTCAATAAAGATTTTTAAAGCATCTAATCTGTGCCCAGCACTATGCTAGGAGCCAAGTTTTCATTCTCCTGGAGGGAACACAGTGAAACCCAGAGAAGGAAATAGAAAAAAAATTGCACAACTGAGTAAAGAGAAAGTACTTGAAAAATAATGAAATGACCAGGCAGCATTGATAACTGGAGGAAAAGGGGCCAGGAAACCCCTCAGGGGGCAGGGGGCCCCTCTGCTGTGAGCTGTCCAGTTGTCAGCAGTAAAGCATCATGCTTGGTACATAGTAGGTGCTTAATAAATGCTTATTCGATTGGTTTGTTGAAGCTTCTAAGAGAGATATTAGAGAAAAAAACATGGGATGCATCTGAGTTGACTGGAGGAGAGGCATCGTTTGATGCTGGAGCTGTATCCTGCTAGGGAATTCCTAGAGATCATTTAGAAATAGTAGGGAGAGACCTTGGAAACTGTCTAATCCAAGCTCCTCATTTTACAGATGAAGAAACTGAGGTCCAGAATGGTCAAGCGACTTACCCAAAGTCACAGAGGGAGTAAGGGTTAGAGGCTGATTTTGAACTCAGGTCTTCAGATTCCAGAGCCACCGTCCTTTCCCTTGTCACCCACCCAGCATAGAAACATCATGGTGTCCCAAGGTGGTCTTCCTCTTCCTGGTGGCTACCACTTGGGATATATCCCCCTGCCCTTGGATCTCCTCTTGTACTCCTGGCCCCATGGATAAAATGTTACAAGTAAAAAGTTACAAGTCGGCTTTGGGGACTTTTTTGAAGGTGGCCGTGGGAGTAATCCTGTGGTCTGTGCCCTGGACACTGGGCAGCCACTAGATGGCAGGCAAGCAAAGCGATCCTGTCCTGGCAACGCCTGCAGGATGCCCAGTGGTTTGCAGGTGCTGGGTGAAATCTTTGCTCCATGCAGCCTTCTCCATCAGGAAGGGGTTGCCTCTTGTCCACCCAGTGAGGCTGCTTATGCATCGTCAAGCCTCAGTGTCATTTTGCAAAGACACTTGGGCTTGTAGGCGTATAGAAAAAGCCCCACTGTCTTCCCGCTTGCCTTTGGAATTGAGATGTTTCCAAAGCAGAGGCTGATGAATCAGTTGTTTGGGCTCCTCGGGGAGAAATTAGGCTGGGGATACTAGGAAGTGGGCAGAGATGATCATCCCCATTTGAGAGATGATGAGAACTTGGAGGCTCATGGAAGTCAGGTAAATAAGCCTTTGTTAAGAGCCTTCTATGTGCCAGGCACTGTCCTAAGCACAGGGATACAAAGAAAAATGAACAAAAAACTGCCCTCAAGGAGGTCCCTGTCTAATGGGAGAGACAATATGCAAATGACTACATACCAACAAGATATAGACAGGAGAAATGGGAAAGGTACAAAAAATAAGAGGGGTGTGGGAATGGTAGAATTCTAGATGGGACGTGAAGGAAGTCCAGGAAGCAAGAAGGCTGAGATAAGGAGACAGACGACAGCCAGAGAGGGGAAGGTCTGGAAGCAAAGGGGCCGGTGGGGAGAATTCCATCCTCTGGGGTGTGAGCGGTTCCCATCCTGTTCTGTGCCGACTACCAAGACAAGCATGTCTCAAAGCCACGGGGCTCAGAGATGAGCACAGGTATCTGGGGCACTCACTGGAGACCCCCTTCTCAGCTGCCATCATTAATCCATCCGAAGGATCTAGGGTGTGAAGGGAGGAGGTGTCTTAGAGTTAATCAAGGCTGATCTCTTTATTTTAAAGATGAGCAAATTGAGGCCCAGCAAGGCTGATCACTATCCTTTGAGTTTTGATTGGTTTCCCTTTGGGGAGCCTCAGTTTCCTCATGTGTAAAATGAGGAGGGTGGATCAGGTGACCTCCAAGGTCCCTCCCAGCTCCAAATCCCCTGATCTTGAGGTCTCATCCTAAGCCCTGGGCTTCAGTCTTTCACTCCACGGCAGGTGTTTTGCCAGAAGGCTCTCCACTAGGGTTGGCACCAGCCCCATCAGGGATCATTAAGTGATTCTCTTTGTCCCAACCAATGATATTACCGAGGTGAGGCTGGGATTGTCCTGGATGAGGAGTTGGGGGAAGGGTTCCTGTTCACAGAGTTTGTTGACTGTATGGGTTCAGACTGTATTGTTTTGACACCTTGGCATATGGCACGGTAGGAGAGACAACCCCTGGCACCCTGCCCAGTCGTAGCATTGGCTGGTAACTAGGAAAGGGAGAAGGACTTTGACTCAGGAAGTCTGAATCAAAGGGCATGGAATGACGTCCCAACCACTCCAGGAAGGAGATCCATCCTCTACTGGAGTGGATCGGGTGCCAGTAAGCCTGGGCACTGCTGAGATGCTGGTTTCTAGATAGGGAGATGGACATGGATGGATGGAGTTGGTGTCACCACAAAGCAGGCTGAGACTGGTTCTAGGGGCTATGGGGCAGTGTGGGGGAGTGGAGAGCACTGAGCTTAGAATACCTCCCATTTACTATTTCACTTGGAGGTGTATGAGATGCCAGGGAGGGAGGACAAGAGTTTAGCTTGTTTTACTCCCATTTTATAGGTAATGAAATGGGGTTTCAGAGAAATTAGAGTAACACACTAACTGTTACACTGTTAACTGAAGAGGATGGTGGCACCTGGTGGTGCAGTGGGTAGAGCTCTGGCCTGGACTTCAAGTTCAATCTCAGACACTTACTAGCTGTGTGACCCTGGTCAAGTCATTTTAACCCTGTTTGCCTCAGTTTCTTCATATATAAAATGGGGATAATAATTGCAGCTACCTCCCAGAGCTGTTGTGAGGAGAAAATGAAATAATAATTTTAAAGTACTTGGCAGTACCTAGCTGTTCAGTCATTTTCATTCATTTCAGGCATGTCTGACTCTCCATGGCCTCATTTATAGTTCTCTTGGCAGAGACACTAAATTGGTTTCTCCTTTCCTTCTCTAGCTCATTTTACAGATAAGGAAACCAAGGCAAATAGGGTTAAGTGACTTGCCCAAGGTCACACAGCTAGGAAGTGTCTGAGATCAAATTTGAATTCAGGAACAGTTCTGATTCCAAACAGTGCTACATGCACTCTGGTGCCACCGGGCTACCCAGTGCATTTTATAGATAAGGAAACTGACTTGCCTAGGGTCACAGAGCTAGAATGTATGTATGTATTAAAGACAGGACTGGAATCTGGGTCTCTTTGGACTCCAAGTCTCTCATTCTCTCTGCCTCATTGTCTCACTTCTTATAGATTAGCTCGATACTATAGACAAGTGATTTCTTCATTTGTAAAAGAGGGATACTTAGATTGCATCTTACTAGATTTGGTCTGTCACGATCTTTTTGTATCCTGATTCCCTTTTGCAGCATATTAACCATCCCTCCGAGCTTGGAATCATCTGAAGATCTGATGCCCTCTTTGCCTTTGCCTAAGTCATTGATAAAAATATTAAACAATGGAGGGACCTCCATAGATCCCTGGGACACTCTACTAGAGATCTCCTTCCCAGTTAATGATGAAATATTGGTGCCTTGCCATGCTGCCTCAAAGGCTGATGGGGAAGATCTAGGGAGATGATGGATGGGGAAGTTGTTCAGTTGTTTCAGTTGTGTCCAACTCTTCATGACCCCATCTGGAGTTTTCTTGGCAAAGATGCTGGAATGATTTGCCATTTCCTTCTCCAGCTTATTTTATAGCTGAGGAAACTGAGGCAAACAGGGTTAAATGACTTGCCCGGGGTCACCCAGCTAGTAAGTGTCTGAGATTGAATTTGATCTCACCTGTTCCTGACTCTTGGCTTGGCTCTCTATCTATCTAGCTGCCCTATGGATGGGAAAGAGCCATGCAAATTATAAAGTATCTTACACTGGATGCCATGTGAACCTTTACTATCTCCAAGTCTTTGTCCACGTGGTGGTTTTGGTGCATATGTTTTTCTCCTTCTGCTGAACTCAGAAGCCTTTAAGGACAGGTCACCACTTCTGACATCAAGGAAGGAGTAAGGTAGCAAAGTAAATACGACACTGGGTCTGGAGTCAGAAAGGTCTGAGTTCAAATCCAGTCTCAGATTCTTATTAGCTATGGGCAAGTCATTTACCCTATGTTTGCCTCTGTTTCCTCATCTGTAAAATGAAGATAATAGAGCATCTACTTCCTAGGGCTGTTGTAATGATCACCTTGATACGTTGTAAACAATATATAAATGTTATCTGTTATTATTATCCAATGTTTGACAAATTCCTTGGCATACAATAGGTGCTTAATAAATACTGATTGATTCACACTTCTTTGGTATCACCTTATACTTACAGCCTTGGTCATGTTGTACGTGGTGTGTGGACTGGGGATAAACAATGAAAGCTCACATTTCTGCAGCGCGTTAAGGCTTTCTTGATCTCTGTTCTCACAACAGCCTTGTGAAAGATATTGCAAGAATTAGCAGCCCCATTTTGCAGATGAGAAAGCTGAGGCTTACAGAGGGGAAGCATTAGGAGGCATCAGAGCCAGGTCTTTTGACTCCAAATCCAGTGCTTTCCTCACCCTGGCAGTCTCTAGGGAGGATACAGAGTAACTGCACCTCAAAGTGGGAAGGGATCTTAACAGCAGCAAGGCTAAGGCGCTATGGAAACAAAGCTGGGTTGGGAGTCTGAGGTCCTGGGTTTGAATTCTGAGTCTGCCACTTCATACGTCCTGTGTCTTTGGGCAATTCACCCCCTCTCTGGGCCTCAGCTTCCTCCTCTGGACTAGATGAGCTCTAAGGGCTCAAGGTCTGTCATCCTAAGTCTACCTAGAGCAAGAGTTCTTTTCTATACCATGGTCCACTCTCAGGGACAGTGTCTGGTGAAACCTCTGGCACCATGCTCAGAATGATGTTTTTAAATAATTGAAGGAAATGCTCAATTTCCTCTAGAGTTCAGTGAAAAGAACAATGTAATTTTTTTCCCATTCAAGTTCATGAACCCTCCTGAAGTCTGCCCACAGGCCCTTGAGGGGTCCATGGGGCCCAGGTTAAGGACCCCTGGATTAGATGGTCTCCAATGCCCCCTCTAATCCTAATGAATGATCCTATGGGTCTTGGTCTTCTGGCCCAGACTCTCCATGCCTCCTCTCCTTCAGCCCTTGGCCCTCTCTGCCTGGTCAGACTGTAATTTGATACTTCACCCTAGAGCTCCAATGCCCACCTGCTCCCTAGGGCTGCCTCAACCTACACCAGGAGAGAACGATCTATAGATCTATAGATTGGAGGAACATCAAGGCATCAGGGAGATTTGCCATTTCTCAATAGATTTCATTTTTACTTACTTCAAGAAATGTAATTACAAATTCTGTACTGCATCAGGAGGCCTCATCTGAGCTGACTAATTCATTAGGCAGATTTATAAAGTTCTTGGTTAGAGGTGATCTATAACCTTAAAATGGTTGAGATCACCCTTCTGCCCATGGCAAGTTTATCCTCTGGGGGAAACTTCTGCAACAGGAAAGATCTGAGTGGCACTCCACCCGGGCTTGAAAGTGGGAAAGGTCACAGGTGAAGGTAACAAGTAATCTATAACAAGCCAAGATTGTTACAGAGACAGAGACAAAGAGACAGAGTGAGAAACAGAGACAGAGGGACAAAGCGATATACACAGAGACAGAGGGAGAGTGAGATATAAAGACAGAGAGAAAGAGACAGAGACAGAGAGAGAGAGGGAGAGAGAGAGGGAGGGAGAGAGAGAGCGAGAGAAAAAGAGAGAGAGAGAGAGAGAGAGAGAGCTGTGACCTTGGGCAAATCACTTCACATCTGTGGGAGCTCTCTTCCTGATCTATAACATGAGGACATTCTATGAGGTACCTGCTAAGGTCCTTTTCCTGACCATTCTAGCCTACTCCATGGCTTTCCTCTTCCATGTAGACCATCAGTTCCACCTCCTTCCATACTAGAAATTTGGCTTTTGCTTCTATGTCTCTGTACTCTGATATATGAGCTTTTGCCTTCTCTTGCCAGGTCTAGCCCTCTGCACATGACTGGATCCACATTATGCCTTGGAGAATGCTCCCTTCTCGCTTCTTGATCTCTTCGGTGTGTTTCTTCCATGTTTGTATTTTATCCTAGTGTTTAGTACAGTCCATGGTAAATAGGAAACGATAGATTATTTACTGAGCTATCTCTCTTTATCACACATTTCTATCTGCCTATCATCTACTTATCTATAATCTACCTATGTATCTATATCTATATCCATCCATCCATCACCTATCTCTATTTGTCCATCCATCATCTACCTATCTTTATTTACCTTTCTGTATCTATGTATCAATTCATCATCTCTCACTTTATCATCTATCTCTCTCCATCTACCTTTACCAATTTACTTTTATCTTCTATCTGTCCATCTATCCATCTATCATCTATATCCCTTTCCACCATCTCTCTCTCTCTCCCTCTCTCTCTCCCTCCCTCTCTCCCTCCCTCTCTCTCTCTCTCCCTCCCTCTCTCTCTCCTCTCTCTCTCTCTCTCTCTCCCTCCCTCTCTCTCTCTCTCTCTCTCTCTCTCTCTCTCTCTCTCTCTCTCTCTCTCTCTCTCTCTCCTTCCTTCCTCTATGATCCTCTGGACAACAATCCTGAGTTTCCCGACAGCTTGGAGAGGAATGGAAGCCACATTCCCCAGGTGGCATCTCATCAGCAGTTCATTCATTTTTCTTCCCCTCTGCTGTTGTCACATTAGACTGGACGCCAAACTTTGAATCTCAGTCCTGGTCTCTCTCTGTCCTCTGCCACACATGTACTGTGGTGATGGCTGCTCCGCTCCAGACAGCTGGCTCTCACTAGGATCAAACAAACACATTTGGTTTTCCCTGGGCTGCTGGCGCTGGCCTTTTGGAGGGACCTGAACTGTTAGTGCCTATAGATATCAGTCATTTCTCCTCACAGGCTGGGCAGGCTGACGGGCTGCCAGACTGCTCACCGGCATTCCCTTGGCACACTCAGGGCCTTCCCTTCCTTCAGTTCCTGGCAGAGAAACTCGATCATTTTCTCTCCTCCCTTGAAGTTCCTGGAGGAAAATGACATTGGATGCTTTCTTAACATGCTCAGGAACTTCCCGAGGTTTCCCTAGCAAGTGTGCCTGGATGGTGTGATCTCCTAAGAGCCCTCCTAAATGAGGCAAGTGATTTAGGGCCTTTTAATCTTTATAAAATGACAGGGGGAGATGAATCACAGAATCTGAGAGTTCAAAAGAATCTCAGCCACATCTTGTCCAACCTATCCCTGAATCTCCCTCCTCAGTCCAGTAAACATGTAGTCTTTGTTTAATTATCTACAGTGATGGGGAGCTCACTGCTCTTCAATCTCCTTATTCCAGTTCTTACTGTTAGGAATGTTTTTAATCTCTTTCTCTGAATCAGAGTCTTGTACCCCCTGCTCCTCATCCTACCCATTGAAGCCAAGCAGAACAAGTCTTGCAAATATTTAGAAGACAGTTATGCTGCCACCAAGTCTCACCTCCAGGTTAAAATATCTCTAGTTCTTTCAACCAATATGTACATAATATGGTTCCCATTCCCTCCTTATTATGGAGAACAATAATGATGATGATAACAGTATTTATATAGTATTATAAGGTTTGCCAAGCACTTTACAAATAGGTCGTTTGATTCTCACAACAGTCCTGTGATATAGGTGCTAATACTTTCACATTTTACAGATGGGGAAACTAAGGCAGACAGTTTAAGCGATTTACTCAGGGTTACACTCCTAGGAAGTGTCTGAAGTAGAATTTGAACTCAGGTCTTTGCAGATCCAAGTTCAGCACTCTTTAAACTGAAATAACTAGAAGAACTGTGAGGTCCCTCTAAGCTATACCATGCCATGGGTCAGTCCTAAACATTTCCACAGTGCTCCACTCTGAATAGGAAGCTGGGACCCCTGACACAGGTGACCCATATCCTCAAGGGATCTAGAAAGAACTGTGAGATCTGATTGCAGAGCCAACTGTCAATGATATTTCAGAGATCTTGGAAAATGGTAGAAGATAGAAAATGGTGCCCCAATCTTAAAAAAAATAGAGGGAGAAGGGGACAGGCTGAAAAATGTAGATTTCAGAGTCAGGAAACTTGACTTTAATCCCTGGGAAAATTCCAGAATAAATCATTAAAGAGATGGTTGGTAAATATCTAGAAAGAGGAACAGTGAATTACGGAGAACCATGATCCCAGAGGATTTTGACAGGTTATATGCAACAAAGAAATTCAGTTGGAATAAATATGAAGTCTTGCATTTGAATATTAAAAAAAAATGAAAACCACAAATATAAGATGTGATGATGACGTGGATAGAGAGCATTGTTCTGAAAAGGACCTTGAAATGTTAGTGGACCACAAACTCGTGAGGAGAAATCATTTGGTGACGTAGCGGACAGAGGATCTAATGCAGTGTTGAACTGCAGTGGAATGGGTGTGGCTTCCAGGGATAGGGAGGTGATGGTCCGACTGCACTCTGCCCTAGTCAGATCACATCCGGACTACTACTGTGCTTGGTTCTGGACACTGAGGTTTAGGGAGGAATAAGTTAGAGTGTCTGGAGAAGAGCATGCAGGATGAGAAAGGACTTGGAATTCAGGATATATGAGGTATTGCTTCAGGGACTGGGTGCGTTTAGCCTTGTGTGGGGGGAAAGTGTTCAAGTGTTTGAAAGGCTTGTCACATGAAAGTAGAGTTAACACTTGCTCTGATTAACCCCGGAAGCGTCAGCAAAAACGCCCTACGGATAAGAATAGTCCCAAAATGGAAAGGCGTGCTTGGCAGGAGTGAACTGCCCTTCCCCGACGTCTTTGAGCAGACCCTGACTGACTGCTTCCAGTAGCTGCGGAGGGCGTCTTCATTCAGGGATGGGCTTGAGCCCCTGAGGTCTCTCGCATCCTAGACTTGTGTGTTTCAACAAAACGTCTTCACGTGTCTGTTCTCCCCCTGCACATCAGCGGTGTGCCGGCGGCTTCCACTCTCAAGCAGGGCTGAGGAACGCTTGAGTTATAGTTGAACTTACCTCATTTTACAGTTCCTACAGTGTTAACAGATGTACGCACGTCTGATCCAATCATGCAGCAAGAGATTTGGGGGCCAATCCTTCCAGTTTTGACAGTGTGTAATCTAGGAGAAGCCATAAATTTTACAAACAAGGATAAACGACCCTTAGCAACATATGTCTACCCCGACAGTTCCAAGGTAATCGTAAATAAAGGAACCTTGCGCAGCAGGGACACATTTGGTCTCTGCATATGGTCAGTGAAAGGCTTGGAAGGAGCCGGCCTGCCAAGGCATCTGCTGGAGAAACTGCTCCGTCCTCTCCCAGCCGTGTTGGGGAAGGAAGTTCTCGGTGGTGTCTCCATTGGCGGAGCGACTCGAGCTTAAATCGGATTCCAATCGATAAACATTTATGAAGCACCTACTATATGCCGTGCGCTGTGCTAAGCGCCAGATCTCGACAGGATTCCCAGTGGGTCACGTCTGTATTCTTGCCCAGCAGCTGTGCTTCCCCCGCAAGTGGCTACATTGAATCGGGGCCAAAATGATCTCAGATATTTGGGTGACTTTCTAAATTTGTGTTTAAGGGCCATTGCTTCTTCCTAGCCAAGGAGGTGGTCTATAGCACCAACTCTGATGCAACCATACCCACCTTGTGGTTCCATCTCCCCTCTCCATGCCTTTGCATAGGCTGTTCCCCACACCTGGAAGACATACCCTTCCCAGTTTTGCCTCAGGGCTTCTGTCAAAGCTGAGCCCAAGTACCACCTTCTACAGGAGGCCTTTGTTGATCCCTGCCTACTATAGCCCCAAAATAATTCTTATATTTCTTTCACATATATTTTTAAATGTACATGAGGAACACAAACTCCCTAAGGGCAAGAACTGTTGAAGTTCTGTCCTAGTATCCCCAGCCCGCAACACAGCGCCTGGCACACAGTAGATACTTTTAATTCAATCAACAAGCGTTTATTAAGCACCCTCTAGGTACCAGCGATTGTTCTAAACTACAAAGACAAAAGTAAAACAGTCTTTGCCCGCCAGGAGCGTAAATTGTGATCTATGTCCCTACAACAAATATAGAAAAATTCATATGTTGGGTATATGTATATGTATATGTGTGTGTGTATGAGGAGAGAGAGAGACATAGAGAGAGTGAGAGAAGAGAGGAGAGAGACAGACACAGAAACACAGACAGAGACAGAGAAGAGAGACAGTGGTGAGAGAAAGAGAAACAGGGAGAAAGACGGACACAGAGACAGAGACTGAGAGACAGAAAAAGAGAAAAAAGAGGGAGAGAGTGGAGAGACAGAGACAGAAAGAAGAGAAACAGAGGGGAGAGAAAGAGAAACAGAGGGAGAAAGATGGACCCAGAGACAGAGACTGAGAGACAGAAAGAGAGAAAAGAGAGGGAGAGAATGGAGAGAGACAGAGAGAAGACAGAGAGGGAGAGAGACAGAGATAGAGGAGAGAGCATGCATACAAAATGAGTATTTTGGAAGGGAGAATATTAACTGGTGGAATGAGAGAAGGCTTCATAGAAGCAGATGGATAGCACAACAGGTTGAGCTCAGGATCAGCAGTCAGGGAGACCTTAGTTCAAATCTGGCCTCAGATACTTGCTAGCTAGGTGACCCTGGCAAAGCTGTTTCACCTCTGTTTCCCCATCTGCCAAGTGAGATATTACTCTCTCACTTGTGAGGATGAGGTGAGACAATATTTGTAAGTGCTTTGAGAACCTTAAAAGATCAGCTATTTTTGTATATGTACACATATACATATATGTATATATATACACATAAATATAGTATGTATATGTATACACACACACATATATATATATATAATATACACGCATATTCACATATACATATGCCGGTTATTACTAACTATGTAGTGGCTGCTGAGATTAATTGAGAAGGAAACCAGATATTTCAAGAAGTGGTGGTAAGGAAAGAGGGCATTGGAGGTCAGCCCAGCAGGTCTGGCGATAAGGCGATGGGAGATGAAGCATCACTAGCGTTGCAATCCAAGCAGAGGATTCTGTATTTGATCCTGGGAGCGCTAGGGAGCCACTGGCATTTATTGAGTAGGGGGTGACATGATCAGACCTGTGCTTTAGTGAACTCGCTTTGGTGGCTGAGCGAGTGTGTACCGCAGTGAGGAGAGACCTGAGGCAGAGAGACTAAATAGGAAGCTAGTGGGATATGATTGGTTAAGTGAACATGACTGGTAGCATTAAAAACAAGGAACATTAAAAGACGCAGTGCTCTAAGGGTCTTTATCTCCCCTTAGCCCCCTCTTCCCATTTTTAAAATTAAGAAACTGAGTCCAGGTGAGTTTAATTGGCCACTTTTTTTCTGATCATCCAATCAGTTTAACACCCATTTCTCTTCTGGGCTTTGTTTGCTTCTTTGTTGAACGAAAGGCTTAGCTGAGATGATCTCTAAGATCCCCCCCTGCTCAGAATTAGAGCTGGAAAAGACCCTTAAAATGATGTGTCCCATCTCATGTGTGCGCTAGAACGGCAGTCAGGAAAGTCCTGGGTTTGGATCCCACCTCAGACGTTAACCGAGTATGGGACTTTGGGCAATTCACTTAACTGAGGCCTGAGCCTCTATTTCCTAGTCTATAAAATGGGAACCACCATACTTGTGGTATTTAATTAAATTATCAATGAATGACTCTCAGGTGAAAGGCCTTGCTAGAAGTTACACCAGTGGGAAGTGGGAGTCAAGCTTCAAACAAAAGCTTTCTATGAATGGATGGTTGGATAGGTAGATAGATGGGATGGATGGATGAATGAATGAATGAATGAATGAATGAATGAAAAAAATAATTTATGAAGCATTTACTATATTCCAGGGAATGTATGCGGATCACCCAAAGTCTTTCAAATGACCTCGCTAGTGATTTCTAGACTCCTCCTTGCTGGTAGCTGCCTGTGCCTCAGGGACTTGTCCTCACCAGTACCATAACTCCCAATATCCCCATGTTAATTCTGGGCTTTCCACCTACACATTCAGAAAGTTTGCAAGATGAAACTGAGCCTCTGTCTGCAGGGTTATGTCTGCTCTTCAACAGAGACTGGAAGCAAAAATAATTTATGTTGATAGATGGTTGAATGAAGTAATAAATGAGAATGTAAAAAAGATGCCTGGCTACAATAACAACACATTACTCATTCCCACAGTGCAGGACTGTCTCTCCTAAATAGCAGGGAGCAGCTACTTTGCCTTCTCCACATCAGGTGGTCATGGACACCCAGTATCTGAATCCTGACCTTACTCCCCAACTTGATCAGAAGTAGCTAAGATGGTTCTTAGAGACAAAGAGGCTTTGGACTTCAGCTGGACAAGCTTGGAATTCCAAGACATTCATTTTTTTCTTTTGGACCTAAATCCTCCATTTTCCAGGGACTCCCAGAGATGAAAACGTTGGAAAATCTGATGAGTTGGTGGCTGTACATTAGATATGCCCCCTCAAGCTTTTGATTTCTTGTGACAATCAAAAAGTACCAGCTTCGGTCCAGTAGTGCCAGTGAGAGATTTCTGGGCCCTGGGTTGGGAAAGGAGACAGGCATGAATCTTTCCCAGGGCTGATTTATGTAGCATTCATGCAGAATTTATTATACAAAAAATTGTATTCAATTAAGTTTGAAAAGTCGCTGAATTCTTAAAGGTTCAATAGTGATAACCAAGACAGAGTCATCATAAAATGGGGTGGGCTGTCTGAGGAGGGTGGTGAGGAACAGCTCGGGTGACATTGCAGCTGATGGGGGAGCCCGGACTTCGAACGTTTGTCATCAGGATGGGTTACAAGCTCAGTCTCCGAAAATTACTCTCTGAAAAATGGATGTTAACAATAGTCATGAAATATCAGTTAAAAAAAGAGGTTGAATAATGGGATAGCAGCGTGTATTGGTGACTGGTGTGGTGTGTTGTGTGTGTGAACTCGAGGTATTCCAAGCCTTAATTAAAGTTTCCATCAGAAAGCCAGTGACAGTTTTGGTTTCTGGACCTGGTTCCTCTCTCAGCTGTGCTAAGCACAGAGACGCTCCCCGCCTCCCACCCCGAAGTGAGTGAAGCAAGAAGGAGACATTTCTCGAGCTCCTGAGCCTGGAGAAATTTCCCAGGGGAATGTTGGTCATTAAAAAAGAAAATTTTTAGATTCCTCCATCTCCTGACTAGGGCTAGGATCCTTCCTGGAATCTTCCCCAGAAAAAGTGGTTGGAATGAGAGATGGAAATTGTCTTCAGTATCAGAGAATATCACTGAGGAGGCTGCACTTGATCATAAGAATTAAGAGCTGGAAAAGACCTTTAAAACAATGTGTTCCCTGTCTCATGTGTGCACTATATGTGTATTCATCCTTCATTGTCGCAGAGGACCATGCCATCAGAGAAATAATGACATGACTTGCACTTGACTTTGTTTTGAGTAAGGGAGGGCTGTGCAGGTCAGCAGTCTCACTTCTCCTCCAGAGTCATCTGAATCCAGTGACCAGATATTCATCAGGATGACTGGAGATGACCTAGGTGGTGCAGCTAGGATAGAGTACCAGTGCAGGAGTCAGGAGGACTTGAGTTCAAATCTCACCTCAGACACTTGACACTCACTAGTTGTGTGACCTCGTGTCATTTAACCCCAATTGCCTAATCCTGGGTCATCTCCAGTCATCCTGATGAGTATCTGGTCACTGGATTCAGATGGGTCTGGAGAAGTGAGGCTGGTGACCTGCACAACCCTCCCTCACTCAAAGTCAAGTGCAAGTTGTGTGTACGCTATAACGGCAGTGAGGAAAGTCCTGGGTTTGGATCCCACCTCAGACATTAACTAGGTCTGGGACCTTGGGCAATTCACTTAACTGGGACCTGAACTTCCATTTCCCAGTCTATAAAATGGGAGCCACCATGCTTGTGCTACTTAATTTAATTCATCAAGCTCTTACATGTCTGATGCACCAGACTTCTTGCTAAGGATCAGAGATACAAAGGCTGTAACTAAATAGCTGCTGCCTGCATGATGCTTACATTCTACCAGAGGGATACAACATGTACACCGATAAATAACCAAATACAAAGTAACACAAGATAATTTCAACAGAAAGGAAACTGAGATGGGGGAAAGGGAGTGGCATAGAATCTAGGAAGCCTTCACATAAGTGGTGGCACCTGAGCTATGATGGGGAGAAAGCTGGGGGGTTCTAAGAGGAGGGTGTAATGAGGGAGGGCATTCCAGGCATGGGGCACAGCCCAGGCAAAGGTCTGGAGGTAGGCGTTGAAGTGGCACATGAGAAACAGCTGGTAGGCTGATTTGACTAGCATGGAAGAGGGAGTGGAAAATTGGGAAGGTAGGTGCTGGCCATCATGGAGGAAGAGGGGGGATTTAAAGTCCAGGTGAGATGTTTGTACGTTATCTGAATGACAACTTGGTGCCCTGGTAAGTTTGAGGTTGGCTGGTGATGGGGGGACAATCTCCTCCTGGGGCAGCTGAGAGTACCAGGAGATGTCAGTTGAGAGTCTGACTGCTCTGATGTGTCCACTGCTGCTGTTACAACAAAGGAGAAAACAGACCCTGAGAGGTCCCACAGGTGGCAAATGAGTTGGGATTCGAACTCAGGTCCCCTGTCATCAGGTGCATTTCCCCCTTTGCCTCAGCACATACCATTCCTACCTGACATGCAGAGGGGCTTCAAAGCTCACAAAGGGAGTGATCCATGTGACCGTGATCCTCCCACAACCCAGTGAGGTGAGCAGTGGAGGCACTGTCCTCACCCCCATTTTACAGATTTGCCTAGGGACACACAGCTGGTAGGTGTCTGAAGTAGGATTTGAATCCAGATCTCCTGACTTCCATTTCTTGCTTTCCTGGGCCTGCCCCACAAGGCTTGTTTTCTTATTAAACAGCTGATGGGGCTTGTTTTCTCCTAATCTCCCTTGGGCAAAGCTGTGAACTGCTGTCAGTAACTCTGCAAACCCCACTGATTCCTGATCTCAGACAGAAGCCTGCTTAGCCCTTGGGCCACAGCCCATTTCTTCCTCGCACTGGGCCAGGGTTGGGAGGGCATTAGAGGGTAGGAATTACAAACTTGGGGGACCCACCGCCATCTCAGGCTTTTGCTGGGAGTGGGGCTGACCTGGAGGCATTGGCTAGCCCTGGGCCTTCTCATTTTTCCAAAGGTTCCACCTCCAGGGAAGGCCTGATGCAATTGGGAAGAGGGGTGGCCCATTCATTTGTGGGTCTGCTGGGGCATCGGTGGGGCCAGGGCAGAACGGTGCACTGCCCCCTCCCTCCTCTACCCCGACTCGGTACTGAAGGGCCCGGTATTTGTTAGCAGCCCTTGCCTGTAAATCTGGTTGGGCCTCATCCTCACGCTTCATGGGTGATGGATGGCTCCGGGGTGACTACAGTATCAAACCCTGCTGGCTTTTCCCTTTATAAATGTGACATTTAAGGCCCCTCTGGCACAGGTAAATCACATTTACATTGTGGATGTGCTGAAGTGCTCTGCTGAATCCTTGGAGGAGAAAGGTTGGCCACAAGAAGGTTTTAGGAACTTTACACATGCACACACGTGTACACACACACAGGATTCAGGCATTCCTTTAATTGTTTGGCCACCTTGGGCATCTGGCCTACAAGTATCCAATCATTGTGTTTTCAGAGGCCCTGCACTGTGCCTCCCAATTGTTGGGGCGCTGACTGCTCAGTCCATGGTGGGGGGTTCAGGCTTTACCTCAGGACAGTCCTGAGTCAGGATACCACACAGGCTAACTCTGCCCCCAATATGCTGGGATGGGGGTGGGGGGAGGGTACCAGCCTCCCTCATTCCGGGAGTTCTCCCGTGCACTGCAGCCTTAGGGGTCCTGTCTTCGGTATATTTTTTCTTCCTTCCCCTCCTTCATGGCTGTATATCGGGCCAAAGTGAAGAGATAGTCACTGAGTCTGGAGGGGGAAGAGAGAGAGTCAAACAGAACAAGTCCCAAGGAGAGAGAAAAGCTGATTTCCAGATTAGTGTTAAAAGCAGACGTTTAAATGGCCAATCGGTCCCTAGCAGAACTCAAGGGTGGTGGTGGGTCCTCGGCCAACTCTGGTTTGATGAATTGGACATGTGGTGAATTATCGTTAGAGCGTGAGCTCAGGCCAGTGCCAGGGCTTCTTGCCTGACAGGCTTCTTGGCCAATAGCATAATCCTGACTGCCTGGCAGGAAGGCTGTTGGCACATAGAGCGGGGCCAGGAATCTAATGGATGGGCTGACTCTGGGCACCCATGCCCAGGCAAGTGAGTTAGAGTGGGTGAGGACCCTCAGCAGCCACCTCGTCCAGCCCACACCTGATAGGCGGCTGTCCAGCCTCTGCTAGAGGAACTCCAGGAAGGGCGGCCCATCCCACAGCTGCTGATGCTGTCAGAAAGTTTTATTCCCAGAGAATCTGCCCCTGAAACCTATGCCCATTACTGCTAACATAGCACCTCCCAACGAGATGACTCATTAGCCTTGTTGAGGGGATAGATGCTCACTATTGGGAGATAGGACTGAGCACAGAAAAGAGCCCTGGACCAAGGGTCAGTAGCCTGGGACCTTGTCCTATCACCGCTCTGACCTTGGACAAGTCAGTTCCCTCTCTGGGTCGCATCCACACAATGGGGACTCTGCCCCCTGCCCTCCACCCTCACACAGGAGTAAAGACCAGGTGAGATCATGGAAGGGACAGGGCTTCACAATCCTAGGACAACCTAGAGATGCCAGCTTGTCACAGTCAAGCATCAATTTCTCCATTTATCTCATATTCATGAAACATGGAGAAAGCACCTACTGTGTGCAGGACCATGTGTGCCCTCCCTCACAAAACTGTGTCCTTGTGAATGGGAGTTTTCTGAAGGCAGAAACTTTCCCACAGTAGGTGCTTTGTAACTGACTGAATAAGACCCAGCTGCTGCCTTCAATGGTGCCAAACGTCAGAAGTAACGTGACCTTGCCCATGTCTGCACCCTCTAACTGGCCCAACTGCCTTGAGAGTCAATGTGTGCTGGTTCATCCTCCTCGAGGTTGGAAGGTTGGAGTGAACAGGACCCTCATTTCTAAATGTTGTGAAGATAAAATGCTAAGTTTGGCATCAAAGGGGAAACCATTTGGAGAATGGGATTCTTTCCACTGGTTTTATTACCTGTTCAAGAACTTGGCCACGTTTGCATCCGTCTGCCTGGCCTGGACAAGTGGAACCACACTAGAAGGGGGAGGAAAGCAAGCAGAGATCACTGGCCTCAGTGGCCTGGGAGCAGTGACCTCCAGCACCACTCCCCTCACTTTCTTTCCACTTGGGGTTGTCCTCTGGGTCACCCTCAGCTTTACTGAGGGTCGGTCTTTGACCCCATGCCTACTGCCTGACTCACGATGTTAAGAATGGGCAGTGTCCACACAGGAGATTGTGGAAATCCACAGCAAAGGTGTTTAGATAATGCCCAGGAAGGGAGCTCGGAGGAGGGCCAAGATGAGGGCCTTTATTACCCTCCCCACCCGAGCCATGGAGCACTCTCCAGGTCTTGCCCACAGCCCCGCTTTCTTGAACTCATTCACACATCCTTCTTCCCTGCAACCCTCAGAGCCTTCATGCCTGGAGAGACTGTTGCTGACCATGGAGAACCAGCTGGGCAGGCCTGACCAGGGCAACTCTGGCTCACAGTCACTTTGGCACTCCATTTTCTCATCTGTAAAGTAGGAGGGTTGGCCCAACTAGTCCTTAAGGCCCCTCCTCTCCCTCTGTGAGCCAGAGTTGCCCTGGTCAGGCCTGCCCAGCTGGTAAAGTGCTCTGCAAACTTTAAAGCACTATATCAATATGAGGTGGTTTTTGTTATTTAATGTTAACTACTCTTATTATTACTGGTGTTGGTAGTGGCACAGCTGGAGCTGGAAACAAACAGGGTCTCCTGTCCCCAGGACAGCTTCCTCTGCCCTCTGCCCATGGCAGGCCAGCCTGAGGAGAGAATGGGCCTGAGAAGATCCCCAAGCACTAATGATCCAGAACAATGGGAGGGCAGACTGTATTTTCTGGTCCCTCCTCAGTTCTATGCACTGGCTCACTTCAGAACTTCATTTCCCTCCCCATGCCCACCAAGTCAAGCATTTTCATGTGGATGATTATTCTTTAAATAGAAAATGACATTAGAAGGGTTTGGGTTTATTTTCTCTTGTTCTTCCTTGTCCTCTAAAAACAGGGTTCTAAACTTTGGGGGGAGGCTGAGGGGTCCCCTCAATAGCTCACTCATGGGCTCACAAATGTTGGCTGATTGAAGGTGTCTGTCACACTTGTGCCTGCTTCCTAACGCTCCGGCCATGAGCACAGGCATCGAGGCATCCTGGGGCCCTGACCATGATTCACAGAAGGCCAAATTCTCCACTGTACAGATGAGGAAACTGAGGCCCAGACAGGGCCAGTGACCTAAGAGCACAGTGATTAAGTAACAGCATACCTGGAACAAGAATCTCCACTTTCTGATTCCTTCCCCTTCTAGAAAGGATGATACTGAGGCCCAAAGGATGTGACAGAAAACTCAGGACTCGGATCCAGGCCCCCTGATTCCCAATGGCCTTCTCTCTTTGCCAGGCTGCTACTCATCCTGTCAGTCACTCACTCACCCACTCATTTAATAACTCATTTACTCATTCATTCATCTGCTCAGTTAGTCACTTGCTCATCCCTCACTCGTTCATTCATTCAGTCTCATCCACTCAATCACTCATTCGTTCGCTCATGATGAAAGCCTGGGCTGGCCGAGAGGGGCAAACACAAGGGGGAGGACACGTCTGTTCTCAGGCCATCCCTCCCTCCTGTCCTTTGGTCTCTCACCATCGCTCAGCTCTGCGGCACACGGCTCGGCACAGGTGGAGCACCGAGCTGCTCTTGCCTCCTGACTGAAACAGAAAACAAGACATTGGCTCTGATGGGCTGTGGTGCCATCGTTAGGCCTAGGAAGAGCTGCACCTCCTGCCCATGCCCAAAGGTCACAGAGATGGGATAACAGAAGCCCTTGCTTTTTTCAGATAACACACAGACAGAGACACACAGAGACATATAGACACAGAGACACGCACACATAGACACACAGAGACACAGACATATATACACACATACAGACACATAGACATAGACACACAGAGACACAGACACATATACACATATACAGACACACAAACACAGACACACAGAGACACAGAGATACACACAGGCAGACAGACACATACACACATAGACACACACAAAGACACACAAAGAGATAGACACACACATACAGACACATAGAGACGTAGACACAGACACACACAGGTAGGTAGACACATACGCATATAGACACACAGAAACACAGACACACATACACAGACACATAAATACATACACACATACAGACATGACACAGATACAGACACACAGAAACACACACATACAGACACAGAGATACAAACACACAGACACACATTGATACAGACACACGAACACACAGACACACATTGATGCACACACACACACACACACACAGACAGACACATATGTTTGTCCAAAGCCCAAGTGATTCAATGCCCCCAGTACATACTGGCAGAATAAAAGCTGTGAGGGCAGGAAGCTGGCTGGTGTATACATCTATCCAGTGCTCGAGATCCTGGATGGCGTCCTCACTGAACGCTGTGCGCTCTGCAGAGGAACAGAGGAAGCCCAAGGAAACCCTCAGAAGGCCAATGCTCACCGCAAAGCCTTGGGCAGAATGCCCTCGCTCTTCCCCATGACACAGCTTCTCCCCTCCCTCTAGGGGCTTCCCTGCCACAGCTGGGTTCCTGGCTGTCTACAAACAATAGAGCTCACTCTGAGACAGAGGGCCCAGGACCAGGGAGGGTGTGCCTAGAATGCCCGGAGGGAGCCGCTACCTCTGTAAGGATCAGATAAGGAGAGAATTACTCAAGTGAGCCTCCCTGGCCGAAGACAGAGGTGTTGCAATGGCCGAGCCGGCGTCCTGTAGTCTGCACTGGACCTGGGGAGAGCAGCAGAAGGTAAGGGTAAGATCTGCTTGGGATGGCCGAAGGAGGGGGAGCGGAGGTACCTCTTCCCATCAACTTTCCTCCCCTCCCTCCTACGACCATCTTGCACATGCGCACGCACACACATGCACATACACACACACTTTTCGACTACTGATCTTTTCTAAAGCTGACATCCTTGATTTGTCTAGCTCTAACAGGCCAAAAACACAAGCTTTTATCTGTTTTCTAAATAGCTGAGGTTCACAACGTGTGTCTGAGTGTCATCTTTCCTTCCAATTCCCTCATAAGCTCACGTGAGGCCCTCTGAAGAGGAGGAGGACACCACAGAGGGAGGACTAAATGTGACTGCTGTCACTGTGATCACAAAGTAAGCAGAGACACATTGATCTTGGACTCCAGATTTATACGTCCACCAATTGGCTCCATGAAAGAGACCTGTGAATTTGGAGCCTGATTTCGGTCTGGAGGCAGCTGTGGCGCAGTGGATGCCCTGGGCCAGGAATCAGGAAGACCTGAGGTCAAATCCACTTGGTTATTCTAAGTAATTTCACCTCTGCCCCAGTTTCTCTAACCGTAATCATGGCACCCACTTCTCAGGGCTGTTGTGAGGATCAAATGAGATAGTAATCATAAACCCCTTGGCACAGTGCCCAGCACACAATAGGTACTTACTATTATTGTTTTTTATAAATAGCTTTCAGACATGAGTGAATAACAGGAAAAAACACTAGGTTTGAAGGCTCAAGAGCTGCCTTTTTCTAACTCCCGGGCCAGTTTGGCCACTTTGGCTGTTGGGACTTGGAATAAATCACTCCCCTTTTTCCTCTGTAAAATGAGCTTCAGTGTAGATAACACCAGGGCACCGACCAGCTCTGAAGTACCGACCTCTCAGGGTACCCTTAAGCCACGAGCTCAAGCTCATGAGCCTCAAACTAAAGTGTACAGAGATGCTCCGCCCTTCCCCTGGTCTTGTGTTTATTGGGGCCCCCATCTCCAATCTGCCTGGAAAGCTCGCCAGGCCCCCCACTAAGGAGGGGCTATCCTTATGAAGAGAGTCTCAGAGAAGGAAAGGAACTCAGTGGCTATGTAATCCATCTTGTACCAGATAATCTCTGCTAGGATGTTTCTACCTAACAGGCATCTGACTTCTGGACGAAGAATTCCATTGACAGGGAAGCCACATTCCACTCTGGGACATCTGGGACAGCAAGCCTTTCTACCAGAAAGCTGGAATCTGTCTCTCCATAGCTTGCACTCACTGCTCTCCCTGTCCTGCCATCTGGGATGAAGCAAAAGAAGTCTAATCCCTCCTCTATGTGGATCGTGTCTCCTCAGCACGGACTCCCATCAGCGTGAGCAGGACGAAACCGAAGCATCATCGGGGTGAATTTAGAGTGTTAAATGTCTAAATCAGTAAGAAAGGGAGTGAGGAACTTACTGAGCTGAGTCTTATTTGTAACCAAGACAACAGTAAAGACGAATGAGTGAAAACAAAAAGGGAAATACTAAAGAAAAATCTGGGGCTGTTTTCTAAGAGATCAATAAATCTAACGAAGAGAAAAAAAAAGAAAAGAGAATAACCCCAACTTAGAAATGACAAAGTAAAGGCAAAATTTTTTTAAAATGAGACGACTATACACAAATCTATGCTAGCAATCTAAGAATCTAAAAGAAAATGGCTCCTTCTTTTAAAAAGTACACAATATCAAAAATAACCAGTGGAAAATCTAATCTAAGTAGACCAGTCTTAGATAAACTGGAAATATCTGTATGAAAGTACCAAGTCCACATAGATTCATAAGCAAATCTGATAAAACTTTTAAAGAAAAAGTAATTTCTATGCTACACAGACTGATTCTACAAGGAGAGAAAGATGGTGTACGGTTCTGATCCCCAAACCAGACAGAGATAAGGTTAGGTCAAGATCATTAATACATACCGGCACAGAATTTTAAATAAGATAACAGATTTCAACATGAAAGGGGCTTCAGAGGTCATCAAGGTCAAGCCTCTCACTTTACCAAGACCTAAAAACTGAGTCCTGGAGAGCTCAACTGCCTTGCCCAGGATTACACAGCTAATAACACTCAGGAACAGAGCAGGGCAACACACAAAAAACCTTATTTTGGCCAAATATGATTTATAATTGGGATGCAAGGATGGCTAGGAGCAGGATAACATTTGATATAATAAATCTTTTCAACAGCAGGAAAAAAGCAAAGATTACATAATTATCACATTGGAAGATAAAATGTAGCACTTAATAATGTTCAAAACACTAAAAAATAGAGGAAAGGAAGGATTTTTTCTCCCTATGATACAGGGCATATATTTGTAAGCATGAGCTAATAGCCATCTTTGCTGGGATCTGACAGTGGACCCTTCGTATTTATCAAGCAGCCACGGCCTCTGACACAAAGGGATTGTCCTTGCCAGCCCCCAAACCAAGTCTAAGTGGGGAAGCCAAGTGTACCATCACCTCTGGCCTTAGCAGGGTCACTACAAAAACATCTTCCACCATGGAACCCCCAATGGGTCTGGTTTCCATATACTGGGTATACTGCCAACAGAGGCTTCCTCCCCTAGCTGGTCTTGGCTCAGGCAGCACATGGGCCAGGGACCATGTTTTAGAGAAAGCAGGAAGTCAGACTAGGATTGACCTATATAGTGAATATAGGTCAAATCTGATTTTTTATACCAAAAAAGCCAGGTTGACTTATAGCTCACAATACAGGGCAGCTCAATGTGTCTCCTGGTCCCTTCCAGGAGAATACCCCCCTAGAGCACTTTCCAATGGGAGGGTGGGAGGAAGGGAGGCCAACCAAGAAGTGTGCCTGCTGCTGGGTCATTCACTGTGGGGCTGCTGTTACTCACTTTCTCAAGTTCATCCACGAACGCATGGCCTTTTTCTGTCATGACTTCTATGGCAAACCTAAAGGGAACCAGAAAAAGTCACTGCTTAAGCTAGAGTTGCGGCTCGGCAGACCTCTCGGCTATTCTGGGCCACTGAGGCGATCCAGGAAGCAGAATGAGAAGTCCCCCTAAGCGGGGGCAAGCAGTGACTGCAGTCATTGGTTGCAGATGTGCCAAAAGCAAAGACAACTAGGATCCCAATCACAGCTTAGTTACCCAATAGCAGAACTTAATTCATCAGTTGTCCCCAAGGCTTCAAACACTTGGTCATCTTTGAGTCTCCTTTCCCCAGTGAAGGTGCTGGAAAAACCTGTGTAAAGACAAGATAACAGAGGTCAGGAGCTTGCTCTGAGTTAGCCATGGGAGGTTGGGGAGGGGGGGCCCTGGGGGCTTCTCTTTGGGGGCTGTCCCCATAAACCCTTTCTGTCTGTTACAGGGTTTCTGATTTGACAAAGCACCTGCTTCAGTGTTATTCTAATTATGAGGGTAGTTTTAAGGGCGATGAGACACTTTCCTTAGAACAGAGACTGTCAGTGCTGCGATGGTATTAGAACAGGGGATGTCAGGGCTAGGAGGGGCCTGAGAACAGGGGTTGTCAGGGCTGGGAGGGGCCTGAGAACAGGGGAGGTCAGGGCTGTGAGGGGCCTGAGAACAGGGGATGTCAGGGCTGGGAGGGGCCTGATAACAGGGGAGGTCAGGGCTGGAGGGGCCTTAGAACAGGGGAGGTCAGGGCTGGGAGGGTCCTTGGAAATCTAGTTTCATCTCCACATTTTCCAGAAAAAGAAACCACAACTTCAGAAACGTGGACTTTTGTGAAACTCCTAGGTTACCACAGCTTGTTGGTGACAGGTCTAGGCCCACATTCCAGGTCACCTGATTTTAAGTGGTAAGAAGAAAACAAAACAGGTCCTAGATAAATAATAATAGCTAACATCTACAGAGCACTCTAAAGTTTACAAAGTGCTGTACAAACCACCCTGGGAGATAAATGGTATTACTATTCCCACTTTACAGATAAGAAAACTGAGGCAGACACATATTCACTGACCCGCCTGGGGTCCCACAGCTAGGAAATGTCTGAGGCTGGGCTTGAACTTGGGTCTTCCTGACTCCCGGCCCAGTGCCCTGACCATTCTGTTGCCCATCCTTAACCTGCCTATAACACAGAAAACCGAACTTTGTTACAACAGCAACATTGGACAAACAAAACAAGTTCTGACTGTTACACAAAGAGATTGCCAAAAACCAGCCCCCAGTATGAAATGGGGCCCAGTATGGGC
This sequence comes from Bettongia penicillata ogilbyi, assembly GCA_023548195.1. Classification (NCBI taxonomy): domain Eukaryota; kingdom Metazoa; phylum Chordata; class Mammalia; order Diprotodontia; family Potoroidae; genus Bettongia; species Bettongia penicillata. The sequence goes on from JAJHZJ010000063.1 coordinate 1,527,525, forward strand.
CAGCCAAGGGGCTGAGAGGGCCTGGGGCCTCCAAGCTCCCACATCACTAAGGGCCCAGGAGGCTGCACTGATCTGCAGCAATATTAAGTGAAGAGCCCGGACTCCAGGCCTGGGAGACCGTGTGGCAGTAGGGACGCTACTCTGGGGTTTCACATTCAGAACTTGCACCCAGGTCCTCACCTGACTGGCTTCTTCCTTCCTCTGACATTTTTTTCCTAGGCAGGCTATTGTCCAGTCTCTTTAGGGAGTATTTATTTCCACCTTTCTTTTAAAAATCTCTGGGGCACCCTGGATGTCAGCAATCATGGCTGAGTTTCAACGCAAGGGAGATCGCTTTCCGGGGGTCCTCTGACCCAATCACTGAGGATGAGGAAGCTGCAGGCCAGAGAGGTTCAGATGACCCTTCTGAAGTGAGTTGGCCAGGAAGCGGCAGAAAACCAGGATCCGCACTTGGATCCTTCCGCTCCACATTGAGCCTGCATCCGTCCCATCATCCTGACTCAGATGTGTCCACACCTGTGAGGCTGACACATGCCTCATAATTAAGACATAATTACTCAGAGACAGGCCTGTCTGTGGGGCTATGGACAGTGTGTGAATGCAATGCAACCTTTCTGGACGCTAAGAAGGATGGATGTGAGGCCTGCGGATGAAGGGAAGATGGATTTGAACAGATGCAGAGAAAACCAAGCAGGACCCAGAAAACAATGTGGGAGGGGGGCACACCATCCCAAGGAAACGTGCCCGGAAGTGGCTCAGTAGGAAGACCCATTGTCTGTCCTGGCAAAGGTGGGACCAGGGATGGGTGCGGTCCTGACTATCCCGTCTGCTGCAGTTAAGGCGCTGACCCCCTTTTATCCACTTTTCAAACGTTCTTTGTTCAGAGGGAAGGCCCAGGGGTAGGAAAGGGGGATCTACTCAGAAGCAGCAGAGATGTCAGAAAGCAGAGTTTTCAATGGAGGTGAGAGAAAAGCGGGACTGTGCCATCTCAAAGCTTCTCTGCCTGCAGGGTCTTACGCTACCTTGGTCTCCCGTTTTGGTATAAATCTTGGGCAGCCTCCTTGTCTCTGATGAAGACGGTGGCCTATGAAGAAACAGACCTCAACATCAGTCATCCACTCAGTGATATTTATTCTGCACGAGGCGCTTCGTTGGGCATCAGTGACTCCCAAGGAGCTGGGAGACGAGGTTCTTGCCCTCCAGTCTTAAAGACTAGGAATCCAAGAGCATGAGGGAGAGGACAGGTGACACCTGGAGCTTCAATCGCTGGGGTGTCCCACCTCCACTGGCTTTTTTACCAGACCAGTCTATGTGGCAGGCAGTGTCAGGAGGTCCTGAGTGGTCCTAGGTAAGTCTCTTAACCTGAGACTCCTTTCTCTCCTCTGAAACGGGAAATAACAACAGTGCCCATTGAGCAGGGAAGCTGAATGGTCACAACAAAGTGGGGTCAAAACACAAGCTGTAACCCACTGGGGAGATGTGAATAAAGGAGGGGGGCTGGTTGGGTGGAAGGCCACATGTGCTCCCGTCGTCTGCCCTTGCGGTACCATTGAGGGAAGCTGAGGAAGGTCCCTGGTGCGCCAGCTGGAGTGGGTGATTTCAGTGAAACAGAGTAGCTCAGGACGGTGGGCACAAAGGGGCCACAATCTGTACCACTGCGGGTACAAATGAGAGCTGGATGGCCACAGAGGCCAGTGCAAGTCACTTACATCGATCCCCTTTGGTCTCACCCGTCTAAAGACCCTTTCTATTCCCAATATGAGATCAATGGAAACCAAGAAGTGGAAAGTTCTAGATGAGGCTAGGAAGCCCCTGGGCCTGCTTTGTGATAAATGGTGAGTGTGATCCCCTTCTGAGCGCTGCACGGTCAGTCTGGCCTTGGCTACTGCATCCTTTTCAACTCTCCTGCCTTTTGGTCCTCCCTGTGTCTCAGTATGTACTCCCTTCTCAGTGGGCCCTGAATAAACACTTACTGACTGATGGTATACGCCATCCCTAACCTTGGCATCCTCACCAGCTTGCAGTAGGGTCTTTAAAAAGTCTTGCTGAGTAGAGGTGAGCCTGGGTTCGGTTACCTTTGTTTGGCCAAGGGAACTTGGGGAGAAGAGGGGAGGGGTGGCTGTCACAAAGACTGGGAGCCTGGGGCATCCTGGGCATGGGGTCCTGGCAGGGTCTGCTCAGGGGACTCGGAGCTCAAAGGGGCTTTAGAGAGGATCTGCTTTACAGGTCAAGAAACTGAGGCGAGAGCAGGGAATGAAGACTTGCCCAAGGTCACACAGGTCAGTAAAATCCAGGTTCCCTGACTCCAAATCCTTGTAGGATTCTTTCAACTTTCTGGAATATTTTCAGGGGTATTAGGTGGTTGCTTTTTTTTTTTTTTCACTTTAAAGCAGACCTGACTTTTGCAAACAGTCCCAAGTCATGAGAGATATGCTACCCAGAGTAGCATATTTTCCAGTCCGCCTGGGCTGGAAAACCCTATTGTGGGTCCCAAAGGTGTAGCCCTAAAGCTAACACACTCATTAGGTCTCCTTGTGGCTCCATACGGTCTGACTGGGATCAAGTCCAAAGGGGGGTCAGAACAGTTTTGAAGCTTCAGGAGAATCCATAATTGTTAACATTTATTAAAAACACCTCAAAATAACCTGCCTCTGTAATAGGCTCCACTTCACAGAATCACTGAATGCTAGGGTTGAAAGGCACTCCAAGGGCCTCTTGTCCATCCTCTTCATTCTACAGATGGGGAAACTGAGGCTCCCGAGGGAAAGTGATTTGTACGAGGATTCACAAAGAAAGGAAGCAAACTCAGGTCTTCTGATTTCCTAAGGTTAGGATTCTACTGAATTTCTTGAACCAGATGGATAATTATCACAACTTTTCCCTAGAACCAAAGGATTTTTCTGGCCCTGTTGGGCAATCTGTATCAGTTCTCAAGAATTTCTTACATACACTTTGGGTCAAGAACTTTGCTAAGCGCTGGAGACACCAGGAAAAAAGCCAATGGAGGAGACAACACGTACATGAACAGGGGCACACAAGATACAGCCTGAGGCATGGACAGTCACTGGCCAGAGGAAGAGTCTAGCAGAAGAGGGAGGGACCAGGAGAGGCCTCCTGCAGAAGTAAAGGAAGCAGGACCGAGAAGGGGTGGAGGCAAGGAGGGAGAGCTTTCCAAGAAGGGGAGATGGCCTATGCAAAGGGCTGGAGGTGGAGAATGGAGCTCTGCGGGGAGAAACAAGAATCAAGAATCTATGTAAGTAATGTGTAAGAAGATAGGAAAGGGAGGTGGGGCTTTCAATGTCAAGGAGGGGAGTTAGCATTTGATTCTGGGGCGCCAGGATCAGACCTGCCAGGCCACTTTGGTCGCCTAGGGGACAGTGCAACAGACTGGAGACAGGCTCGAGGCAGGGAGGCCAGGTAGGAGACTCTGGAGACAGTCTGGGGGGAAAAGGAGATGAGAGCCTGAGCAAGGGGTAGGAAGGAATACCTATGGGAGATGTGGAAATAGAAATGGAGACAGTCAGTGTGGGGTTGTGGGCAAGAAGACATGGGTTCGGATCTTGCCTCAGACACTTACTAGCTTGTGTGATGCCGGCCTCACTTCCCGCATCAGCCAAATGATGGGGCTGGAGACATCGCAGGTTCATGCTGGGGGGACCTCTGATGTCTCCTCCCATCATGAAATCTGTGATCCCCATCGACTGCCCGCGTGGGCGGAGGAAGACGACACCCAGTTAAGATGCCAGGAGCTGGTTATCAAGGCAGGGTTGGATGGGAGGAGGCCTGAGATGCAGGGGGGTTTCCTGGGGCAGGAAACTGCCCTTGGTTGTGGCAGTGCTGGGTACAAAGTAACTAAAGGATTGTGGCTGTAAAGCAGGATGACACCTTAGAGCTCATACAATTCTCTCATTTTACAGTCAAGGAAACTGAGGCCCAGGAAAGCCTCTCTCACTATAGGTTACCTAGCACAGCCCTGGGTGTGGGGTAAGGGCATGGGTCACCTTAGTCAGTCTGGTCTGGCAACAATGGTTACTTGTTCTAAGGGTGGCCTGCTATCATCCTACCAGGCAAGGGACTGACCTGCCCTAGGAATGGACTCATATGATTATGGATTTAGAGCAGCAGGACCTTGGAGGGTAGAAGGTAGCAGAGCCAGGATTTTCACCCAAGTCCTTGGTTTCCGAATCCAGCCTTCACGTAGCCATCGCTGACCTCAGGGGAGATGAAGGATCCAGCAACTTAGGCCAGACAGAAGCAAAAACCTGTGGGGAGAAGTGGGCTGCCTCCCAGGCTGTCGGGGCTCCAGATAAAGACCAGCTTTGTCCAGGGGGTCAGGGAGACCACTCCTGCCAAGGGATGGGTTGGGATCAGGGGTCTCTGAGCTCAGTGCCTTCCAACTCTGGGATCCATAGTCAAAGAACCCAAATCCGGGCTCAAACTCAGCTCTGCTACTGACTTTGGTACAGGACTGCAGGACTTCCCTTGTTTTCTGGGACTCAGTTTCCCCATTTGTAAGCCAAGGGAGTTGGACTAGATGTGAGATCTCCAACCAATCATCATAAGCCAGTGCTCTCCCTCGGATAATTGTGACACCCTCCCTGCCTCAAGCTTCGCCCTCTCCAAACCACCCTCCACACAACTGCCAATGGAATCAGTCCTTCTTAAAAGTCTTCTGCTCTAAAAAAGGTCCAGCAGCAATCTATCCAACTAGGATAAAGAATAAAACCCCCTGGCATTTAAAGACAACCAAGCTCCAGGCTCCTTTTCCATGCTTACTACACACGATATTCCCTTTCCTTCCCCATGCTGGCCAAAGCAGCCTATCTGCTCATATACAACATTCTATTTCCCACCTCCCTGCCTTTGTTCAAGCTGCGCCCCATTTTGTTCCAGCTTCCCTTTTATATGAAGACTTTCCACAACCCTCAGCTGCTAATACCCTACCAAATTACCTTGTATTTATACACACATACACTATACATATATATTTGCTTTATATGTGTACGTCTTATCCCCTAGAAGAATAACAGCTAACATCTAGATAGCACTTTAAGGTTTGTGAAAGATCCTACAGATGCCCTCTTCTCTTTTCCCTCTATACTACTTCACCTGGTGATCTCATCAGCTCCCATGGATTGAATGACCATCTCTATGCTGATGACTCTCAAATCTCCCTTTCCTGTCCCAATCTCGGTGCTGACTTCCAGACTCACAGACTTGCGTCTCAGACATCTCAAACTGGATGTCCCATAGACATCCTAAACTCAACATGTTCAAAATGGAACTCATTCTTCCCCCCCCAAACCTTCTCTATTACTGCCCAGTGCACCACCATTCTCCCAGTCCCTCAGGCTTCCAACTTAGGAGTCAGCCTGGACTCCTTCCTTCCTATCTGTCACCCCCCAGGTCCAAGATGGTGCCAAGGCCTGTCGATTTCACCTCTTTGGCATCTCCCCGATACTCCCTTCTCTCCTCAGACATTGCCCCCTCACGGCTGCTGGTCCTCATTCCCTCACACCTGGACCATTACAATAACGGCTGAGGGGTCTGCCTGCCTCCCGTGTCTCCCCCACTCTGATCAGCCTCCATTCAGCTGCCAGATTGATCTTCCTAAAGTGAACCATCTGACCATGCTATTCCGCCCCATTCTATTAACTTCCTGCCTCCTCTGGGATCAAACACAAAATGCTGTTGGGTGTTCAGAGCCGGCATGACCCACTGAACTTCTACCTTTTCAGCCTTCTCCCCCAACTCTCTGACACACACTCTGACCCAGTGATACCGACCTCCCGGATGCTCCAGCAGCAGCCCCTCCATCTCTCAGCTCTGGGCATTTTCTCTGACTGTTCCCCAGGCCTAGAACCCTCCTCTCCTACTACCGACCTCCTGGCGGTCTCCAAGTCTTAACTAAAATCCCATTTTCTACAGAGACCCTTCCCCCACCCCTTTAATCTCAGCACCTCCCTTCCGATTGATCTCATATACAGCTTGCTTTGTATCTATCTGTTTGTGTGTTCTCTCCTCCCAACACTGAAGTTCTTGGAGGGCAGGGGCTGTCTCATGCCCCTTTTTGTATCCCCGGTGCCTGGCACACAGTAGGGGCTCAACATTTATTGATTGAGACACACTAGTTTATTCGTAAGGTTCTATCATTATCTCCGTTTTAAACTGAGGCAGCCAGAGGTTAAGTGACTTGCCCAGGGTCACACAGTAAATGTGGGTGCCAGGATTCAAATTCAGGTCCCACGTGGTAGCCATTATCCCCGAGCTGCTTCCTGGGGCAGGACCCGGTTCATTTTTTACCTTGATAACATCACTAATGGGTGTGAGTGTGGCCCAGGAAAGACAGAGCCAGCCCCCTCTCAGGAAGACCTGAGTTCAAGTCCTGCCTTGGGCACACTACTGGCTGGGTGTGAAGCAGCTCAAGTCACTTCAGCGCTACAGACAAACTCTCTTACATGACCAGCTGCACAGGTGGCGCTGCCTGCACTGGTGGAAGGAGTTTCCTTTTCTGGGAGAGCTCCCAATACAAACAATAGTCTCCGCACTTAGCACACAGTAGGTGCTTAATAAATGCTTATCGGCTGACTGACCAAGATGGAGCGGGTTTAAAGAGCCCAGGACAGAGTTAAGTTGTGGCAGAGCTGAATCGGAACCTGAGTCCCTGGGCTCCTCACCTAGGGCACATGAAAAAAAGGGAGGATGGAAACGCCCAGGTGTTGCCATGGTGACACCAGAGCGAGGCTACGTCGCCGCCGCGCGGACGTCACGGCGACGCGGCGTCACCAAGGCGATGCCGCGGCGAGGGTCGGCCACCCCCGGGACTCGCTGCCACCTTGGGCCTGCTGGCCGAAGAGCCCAGGACTCACCTTTCTGCGCTTTCCCCTTGCTCGCGGCCCTGCCTACGGGAACACCGCAACCCCCGCGCGCAGACGAGACGGGCCAGGCCCAGGCCTAGGCCCAGGCGCATTCGGCCGCCCCTACTCCATAGAGCCATCGCGTTGCACCCTGACCCTGCTCGGATCCCGTACAGCCCCCGAGGTCACGCCACCGACCGCGCCACGGCGCGTTCTCGTTGTCCGATTGGCCAATGCCTCTGCCGAGGGCCGACCTGACCCTGAGACGCATTTCCGATTGGCTCCAGACGCCAGCGGGGGCGGTGGCCTAACCACGTGATGCACGTTCCTCGATCTTATTGGATTCGTCCACAGCCAATGGCAAAGGGTCGCTCCGGTTCGAAGCTCCGATTGGTCGGTCTCGGGGGCGGAGCTTCCCTGGCCTGCGGTGGTCGGGGATGGAGGTGTGTGGAAACAATCCGGTACTGTGCACCGTGGAGCGACAGCTACGGTCGCTGAGACTTGGGACGGGGGGAGCGCCCTGCTGACCGTGAGCGACGTCGGCCCGCCGGGAGCCCGGGGACGCGGGTCCTGAGGAGGCTTGGTCCGTGGAGGAGCCGGTAGGCACGAGGCTCCCCTGACCCTTGACCCCCCCAGTGAAACCGACCACCCCGTGGCGATCTCGGCCGTCGCCTGCTAGCACGTGGGCCCCGAAGGCCGGGGCGCGTGAGCTCTTAGTACGTGCCGGTCACGGCCGGGGATGCCGAGGACGGGCGGCGCGGACGCCCGGACTCGTCAGGGCGCCCCCCTTCTAAGGTGGCGAGGCAGCAGAAGGAGGCGCGGCCGGAGGAGACCTCCAGAGACAGAGCGAAGGAGAGGGCGCGCAGGGGTCAGAGGCCAGAGGGACTGGGCGGGGTCCTCTCCTTCTCCGTGGAGACTTAGGTTTTCCGGTAGAAAATTCAGATTACCCACGTGAATAATGGTTTGAATGTTGTCTCCCCATTAAAGTGGGAGCTCCTTGAGAGTCCCTGCCTTTCTTTGCGTCCGGGCTGCTGGCACCGTGCACGGTAGAAGCTTATCGGGGCTCAGTCCCTTAGAGCCTCTTGGCCCCTCCCCTCAGGACCACGTGTTTGGTTTTCTTTTCAAGGAGACGGACTGGACATGTTGCCTGAGGCTTTGCTGGTGTCAGCGCCTGGGAAAGTCATCCTCCATGGGGAGCATGCCGTGGTCTATGGCAAGGTAAGTGACTGCCCCCAGGACGCTTCTGCCTCACCTCTCCCCAGTGTCTTTTTTCCAAGAGGCTAAAAACTCTAGAAACATTTTCCAAGTGGAGATGGGGAGGGGAGAGCTTGAAATCTAGTCCAGTCTGCTGAGAGCCATAAACTGTGGTGGTTCAGGTAGAAAGAGGGCAGCATTTGGTGCCTCTGGGCTCTTGGGGCCGAATTCCAAGTCTGCCAGGCCCTCTGCTTTGGAAAACCACTTCATGTCTCTGTGGGCCGGTTTCTCACTAATCAAATGAGGGGATGGAATTCGGTCACCTTCATCTCTGAATCTGCGATTGGAATGTAGCATTTGGTGGGAGAGGGAAGAAAATTTTCCCTGGAATCAGAAGGTGACTCTTCTATAGTTAGTCAAGCAAGAGCCAGCTGAGGGTCTGCCGTGAGGCTGTTTTCCTCCTCCTTTCCCAGAGTATCCTTGTCTGGGACTGTCAGCCCCAGAGAGAATCTCTTCCTGGGCTATTCAGTGAGGTTAAATACATCCTAGAAGGTTCCATCTAGATCCAGGCCGACTTCCACATTGGTCGCTCTTGGCTTTTGCAGGTCGCCTTGGCTGAAGCCTTGAATTTGAGAACATTCCTTCGGATAAAGCCCCACAAAGATGGGAAGGTGAGACTCACTTTGCCGAACATAGGGACCAAGAGGGACTGGGATGTTTCCAAGCTCCAGCTGCTACATTCGGCTTTCCTAGGTAAGTGCTGCGCTTGTTGGATCTTGAGGGGGTCTGTGAGCACGTTGGGCCCCAGCTCTATCAGTGAGGGTATGGCTTCCAACCCTTCCATCTATCCTTGTCTCCGTGTTTGGGACCTTCTGAGTTTTAATATTCAATGGATACCAGTGAAATTCTTGGCCTGTGCTGTCAGGAGGATGAAAATGGGTTAGAGGTCAGGCCAGCCAGCCAGAAAGTGATTAATCAAGGGAATCCTGGGGGTTCTCAACTTCCCCATCTGCTGCTTGTGGAGAGTGGGGGAAGAAAAGCTTTCCTAGGAATGATTCCCTGGGGTGTTTGCCATAGGCCTGGAGGTAGGAGGGTAGGGTCAGAGCTGCTGAAAACACATGGGGCTGCTTTGGAAGGAGTTCTTCAAGCAAAGTCCAGTTGACTACTTCCTGGGCTTTTCAGACAGTTATGGGTTGGATTAGGTCTCTCTTGTATGGCCAGGGGTTTGTAGTGGTTTGTGTTATCTTGAACTAGTTATTTGTGTTCTCTGGTTCTGGTTTGGGGGAAAGGGGTCTGTCCCCTTCTTGGGAGGATGGCCTTTAGAACACTGATGTGTATGGAGTGCTAAGGTTGGATTCCCAGGGCACGTACTGTCTTATTGAGATAGTGGGCACCGATCCCCTGCATCTGTTCGGTCAGACGCTTAGCCTGGCCCTTGTTACATCAGTGACTGAGCCAGAAGAAGCAGGGCTTGTTCTGTGGGTTTAGGATGGGTGAGCACAAGGTGCTGTCTTCCTACCTCCTACTTTTCAACTCCCCATTACTTGCCAGTCCTAGAAGTCTTTATGTTGGCAGAGAAGCCAAAAAGAATCAAATGGTCCCGAGGCTTTTGTCATCCTTTATCAGCGGTCCATCCACTCAAGCCTCTGTCCTGTCTCTTCTTGGAGACAATATTTTCTCCCAACTTAACTGAAAACACCCTCTTTTATTGTCTTCAGCATCAGAATAAGCTCAGCTGGCTGGGCTTTGACTCGTCTGGTTCTTCCTGTCATGGAACCTTGCCTCACTTCTCACCTTAGTCACTGAGTCAGAAGCTGCTGGGGCTGTTCGGTGGGTTTGGGCCCTTCCTTCTCCTACCTTCTGATCTCCCTTCTATCCGCACCCTGCTGCCTGCTGCCTTCTTTCCTGGTGGGTGGAGAGTTTCCTGACCATCATCTATGCCAGTTTTGGAAACAAATTCCTTTTTCCTCATAGAAATTGCTCTTCAGAATTTCATCCCTAAAGGCTTCCTGTTTCTTCCGAGCTGAATTCCCTTGTGGAATTGATGCCATGGTGTCCTTTCTAGCCTTTCTCTGGATCCTTTGAGATGTGTTCTCCCTAAATCTAGGGGGTCTGTGAGACTGCCTGGCTTTCTTCTTTGTCACAAATTCTAAGGTAGGGCGGTGACTTTCCCACAGAATTCCAGTTATCTCTACCTCAGCACCAGTTCTCCCTGTTGTTGAGGATCACAATGCCTGGCACACAGTAGGTGCCTAATATTTGTTGGTTGACTATTGACAAATGAAATGATACGTGTGAAGTCTTGTCTTCAGTCAAGCCCTCGGAGGTGATTGAGTAATAAAAGTCTCCCTCCCCCACTGCAGGCTTTGTCTCTGGTTCCCAGACTGCTTATCCCTGTCCTTTCGTTTGTCCCTTGTAGTGTTACGCAGTGACAGTCACTTCTGTTCTCACTCTTCTCTGGATCTCGTCCCATGTACAAATACTCTGTCCCGCACCTCACTTTCCCTCTGTCCCGCACCTCACTTTCCCTCTGTCCCTAACTCTTGTCTTCCTCCTCACATGACTATAAGGCTGGGGGTGGACCTAGGATTCATTGAACTCTAGACTGAGAACACTCCCTCTGCCAGTACAGATCTTGAGGCTGGAGAGCATTGCCTGAGGCCAGGAGGTGTCCCCTGGAGCCGGGGTCACACTGCCCGGATGTGGCCACGTGAGACTAGAAGCCTGGACTTCCTGGTGTCAGGTTCAGTCTTTTGGCCACTGGGCCAGACCCTCCCGAATGAATGCAGCTCTTTACCATATTCACGTAGATTGCAGTTCCTTGTATGTCCTTTATTCAGACTAGACCATCCTGGAGGAAAGAGACTAGGCCTTGATATCTTTGGTTCCCCTCTAGCTCCCATATATTAGACAGTGAATAAATGTGGAATTTCAATCAGTATTTTTTTCTTTTTTTGGAGAGGGGAAGGAAAGGCAGTTGTGGTTAAGCGACTTGCCCCAGGTCATGTAGCTAATGTTAAGTGTCTGAGGCTGGATTTGAATTTAAGTTCTCTAGGGCCTGACTGACTCCAGGGCCAGTGCTGTGTTCACTGCACCACCGAGCTGCCCCCTCAATAAACATTTTTAAAGTATCTACTATATGAAGAAACATTTACTCCCTTGATATTTCTGCAGTCCGTATTTTTATGTGTACTTGTTTCCCCTATTATAATGTAAGCCCTTGTGAGTAAGGGTGGTTTTATTTATTTATTTAGAGTTTGTCCCCAGGCCTAGCAGAGTGTCTGGTGCTTAATCATTGCTCATTGAATGATTGATGAAAGGCACTGTGTTGCTCACTGCAGACGTGAGGGTGAAAGTGACACAGTCCTAGGTCTCAAAGAATTCATGATCGGAAGTGAGACGAAGCCAAAGATGGGGTCTAGACGTGTGTGTGTGAGCAGTCAGGGCTTGAGTGGGGGCAAAGGGAAGGTCTGGTGCTTGACCTGGTCCTTGAGGGAAGAGGAGAATGACACTCCAGAGGTAGTGGGGGAGGGGGATGCTGACTCCTTTTGCATCCCCTTTTCCCCTTCCTGCCTCCCCCAAAGCAAGCGGAGGGCTCTGAGCATGGCAGGTTCTCAGCTCGGCCACAGAGTGGTTGAATATGAGATCATCAGGTCAGATGGTGCACTGCAGTGGTAGCTGGGACACAATCTTGTTCACCTGCCCATGGCCCAGACAGAACTGGGCTTCCCTGGTAAAGAGACCTGTCGCCATCTTGTCACCTGAGTTGTATGAACGAACTCACCTGTGCTGGGTGGGTGTACTGCCGGACACGGCCTCAGCTAAACACTCCCAGGCCAGATTCATTAGTTAGTCTTTGCAGTCTCTTGTAGGGGAGATGTCTTCTGAGAGGATACTTACACTCTTGCAGAGCCTTTGTTTTTTAATCTGACCTGTGATTTCCTTGGCCTTGGTAAGCTCCCCCTGCCAGTGAGGGTCAACCTCTGTTCTGCAGCTTATGGTCTGGGAAGCCTTACCTGGGGCCCTGAGCGGCCAAGGGATTTTTCCAGAGTCACACAGCCAAGATCCTCAGACAAGGGTTGACAGGCTACAGTCCATGAACCGATTCTGACCTGCTGCCTGTGAGCTGAGAATTGTTATTTCTCTAGAGCTCATGAACCAAGAATCCTCAGTCCAGAAACAGGAGGTGGATTTGGCTGAATTTGACCTGCTGCTGACCCCTGTTCTAGAGCAACCATTAGAGCAACTGGGCCTGGAGTCAGGGATATCTGAATTCAAATCCTGCCTCAGACACTCACTGGCTGTGGGACCCTGGGCAAGTCACTTACAACCTCTGTCTGCTTCAGCTTCCTCATCTGTAAAATGGCACCTACCTCACTGGGTGGCTGTGAGGCTCAAATGAGATATTTCTGAAGTGCTTTGGAGATCCTAAAGTTCGATCTAAACTCTGCCTGTTAGTAGATCTGTCTGTTTTGGCTGAGGGATCGCTGACCTGGAAGGTCCCCTGATTCATCTTTGCTGTTTTGCTGTGTTGACAGACTCCGGGGAGCCCACAGCTCCAACGCCAGAGCAGGTGGAACAGCTGAAGGTGTTTGCGGGCTTCCCCACGGGCTCCTCCAGCAACGAATGCCTGGCCGTGCTGACTTTCCTTTATTTATATTTATTTATTTGTGGGAAACAGAGGTAGGTTTACCTTCTGCTGCTCATCCTTTTCTACTGTTGTAGCCTCCTGGCTTCCCCCTCCTTGCAGATCCAGCTCAGATCCCACTTTCTGGGGGAAGTGTCTCCCCTTCTGCCTCAGGACTTTCCCTGAGATCACCATCCCTCTAGATCTCAGATGGGAGCATCTTGGCTTCCCATTTGTTAGGCCACAAGCTCCTTGAGGGCAGGGACTGTCATCTTTCGCCTTTTTTTGTATCCCTAGAGCTTAGCCCTGAGCCTGGCACATGCTGAGCATTTAATGAATGTAGACTTATTGACTGATAGGACTCTGCTGGCAGAGCCCTGGAGAGCCCAGGGTCACCCGATGTCTTGGTGAGACATTGGAAGAAGATTCTAAAAGTGAGGGTCATGTCCTTCTGAGTTCTCTTCCAGCTCTGAAGTTCTTCGGTCCTTGTTTGCCAGTGGGGATGCCAGGGTGGTGCGCCTACCTGGCACCATTGGTTACCATGGCCAGGTCTTGACATCAGCTCCTGGTACTGGGCCCTGATGTTGGCTTCCTGGCTGGAATGGAAGGAGGGTATGAGTGGCTACCCTAATGAGGTCACACCTTTCTGTTTCAGGCCCTTGCCTAGCATGGACATCGTGGTATGGTCTGAGCTGCCCACTGGGGCAGGCCTTGGCTCCAGCGCTGCCTACTCGGTCTGCTTGGCAGCTGCCCTACTGGCCTCCTGTGAAGAGATCATGGGTCGTCTGAAGGAAGGCGCTACCAGTGCTGGGTAACTTGGCTCAGAGAGTGCTGGGGAGGCAGAAGGAGGCCAGGAGTGGCCTCTGAAAACCAGCCCTCTGGGTTCCTCTGGACTCTAGGCTCCCACATCCCCTCCCCTTGCTTGTTGGGTTCCAAGGCCCTCAGGCTCCATGGGGCTCAGAGGGGAGCTCGATGTCCCTCTTGTGAACAGTACATGTCTGCCTCCCAGGCCATCAGCCTTGGGCTTCCCTGTACCTGTCTGTCTTCAGGTCTTGTCCATCTGGCCTCCACAGGCTCTCCAACCTCCACTCCCTTCTCTGCATCCATGTGATTCTTTTCCTGAGTTGAGTCTCGCTGCTGGAGGGTGGTCTTCCTAAAGCAAGGGTCTGTATCTCTTCCCTGCTCAGCAGACCCTAGTGCTCCCTGTCACTCTAGGATCCAGGTCAGAGTCCTCTGAGGGGTGTTTAAAGCCATTTACAGTGTGACTGCAGCCCCCCTTCTATAGCATGGGCATCATAAAGACATAAGCTGCCTGCTTCCCAGGGTGTTTGTGGAGCCGGAATGAGCTTACACAAATGTCCTTGCATGTAGAAAGCATCACACACATGTAAGGAATTGTTCTTAAAGTTAGAATGCCCTCCTCTAGCTCTCTGCACTTCTCTCCATTCACCCTCTGCACTTTGAGGCTGGTGCCATTTGTGAGTCTGGGGGTCTTTCGGAGGGAGTGTGGTGTGGATAGGGTTCCTCCTCAGGTACTTTGTAGCTAGGTGACCCTGGTGGGGGTACCTCACCTGCCTCTGGGCTATGAGGTCCACAGGACACAATGTGCATCAATACTTTTCCATCAGGTCTCTTACGCCACTGTGCAAATGCCAGCTATTACAAGAATAGCTGTCATTGAACCAAACCATAACATGTCCAAAGTGGGAGGGACCCTAGGGAGCATCTAGGCTAGCCACCTGATTATGCCCCTCCCCCCACTCAAAGTCCAGTGAGAGGAGGGGACATAGAACCTGGGTCTGGAGCCTCTCTTATAGGATTCTGTGGGTTACACTGAGCGCTCTACCACATACCAGTCCCCAGGCAGGGTAGAAGGCTAGCTTGCCAACCCTCAGTTCTGTGTTACATGACTTAGATGGGCCTGTGACATCACCAGGGGGATAGTTCTCACGGAAGACACGGCCCTTTTATGCCTTCCCATCTCTGGTAACTCTCGCCCATGGTCTCCTACAGGGCTGACTGGTATGTGAGGGCATCTACATTGCCAAATGCCACAAAGATGCTAGGGGAGTGCACATGGGGACTTATAGTCGTTTGACCATTGACCTCTTGCCACTTGTACATGTATCACATGATCTTCCAGCTGCTCTTTAATTCTTTGACTGACTTGTGTTGTAGCCTTCCTGGGAACACTGCCCACCAAGTACATCTCCGTTGCCCTCTGGGTGCCTTCTCCCTCTCATTCTTTGGTATTCCATGACTCACAGATACCCTATGGTGTCATGGGAAGAATTGTGATGGAATTGTGAAGGAAATGGGGCTTCGTTTCAGGGAGAAGTAAAAACATCCTTCAATTTTCAAAGGCTAGTCAGCCAGTTCTTGTTCACCTTTGGGCCCCATTCCTCATCTCTGCAGTGCCTGTCCAGGAGAGTGTCCATTCATGTGCATGTTCTGGTCTGGACAAAAGACAGTTTTCATCCACTTGGTTTATCTTATGTGAGTTGTCAGGCAAAACATTTCTGTGATTATAAATCTTACTGAAGAGTCCCTGGACTAGATGCATTTAACATGATGCTCTCTGGAAAGAAAATAATCTGGAGAACCTCATCATCTGTAGGGAATTCTTTCTACAATTTGGTTATTTTATAGAACAGAAAGAAGTGGTGTTAGTTACATCCTGTGCCAAGAATATTGTGATATTAATAACATCCTTCTGCCAGGCACCCAGAGTGCAGGGGTCGTTGTATTCCAAAGGGCTTATTTTCTTGGCTGATTTTATTTTAAATCTGCTCTTTTCCTCCTCTTCTGAGAATCTCGCAGTCTTCTGTTTCCTGGCTTCCTTTCGTGTGTGACACCTATAAAAATGGACTATTTAGTGTTTGTTATATCCTGGAATTTCTGTTCTGAGATGAAAATGCTGTCAAACCCCGACTCCTTTTGCCAAAGGGAGCTTTGATCTATGTAGACTGCCGTTGATGCCAGCACTCCTGGTATTAATATTTCTGTCTACGTTCTCCAGAGTTGCTCTGACTGGATCATTTGCGTGAGCTCGTGTGTGGAAGAGAAGAATGTGGAGGGGGAGCATCAGATGGTGCGGAGCTGCACCTGGGCTTGAACAAACCTGTTTTCTAGAGTTTGTGATTCTCCATGCTATTAACAAACTCAGTAATCTTAGAGGAGTTTCTGGACCTTGGGCCCTTAGTTTTGTCATCCTTAAAATGAAGGTGCTGGGTAAGACAACTTCAAAGTTCCCACTCGATGCTGCTGTCCTGTAGGCTAGTATCCCTGGTTATAAATCTCTGCCAGCCCTGGCATTGCGTTCTTAGTTATTACAGACCTTTAGTGTTCAGGCCCCATCCGTTAAATGTTTTGTGTTCTGACATTCTTTGATTTTTGATCATAAAGCCCCTTCCTTTCCACTAGAATAGTTGATGGTCCTATGGATGTCCAGTCATAAGTGGTATAGAGTTTCTCTCCCAGTGCAGAGCCTTGTCCACCTTTAAGTAACATCCATTCCATTGGAGCCAAAGCACATTATGAGGATTTTCTAGTAAGAGAATGGTGCCTTCTGCCTATGGAATAGAAGTTAGCATATCTGTGTGTGGCTGGAGGAGATGTTCAAGTAGGGTCCCAACTCTTTTTTAGCTAGGTTCTGCTACCTGCTGCTTGGGGACCAGCTAAAAGGAAAGAGAATGTCTACAAAGGGGTGCCTTGCATCTACCAGTGTCACACATCTGTGAGTCCTTGGGATCACCATTAGTCATTTGAGATCAGAGTAAGCCCCTAAGCTTTGGCCACTTGAAATGTGAAGCAGATTCTAACTTTGACTCACCCTGGGGACTTTGGGAAAGGTCTTTCAGCTGTGTAGTACTCAGCAGGGTGTCAGCAAGTAACTGTTAGGCTGGAAGTCGGAGCCCTGGCTGCCAGGGTTGGCTGCTCTGCCTGCTAGTGGTGCGTGCTGCCTGGTCCGTGGTGAGCCCTCTTCCTTCCCAAGACTTCGGTCTCAGCTCCAAAATGAGGGGATTGAACTGGTTGGCTTTGAAGATCCTCCCCAGTGTGGAAGCCTAGGAAATACTTCTGAGAGGTGGCCTCTGGAGGGCAGGCTGAGGAACCTCTGTTTAATGGAGGCGTGTCAGGGCAGGGGCTTTCTGGCCTCTCAGATTTTTTGGCTCTGAGTGTGTCAGTGACATCCATTGGCCTCCTGCTTGTAACTCCTCCTTTGGCAGTCCTCAATTCTTGTTGCCTTTTGATGACTCTTTGATAACCCATTCCTTTGACCGAAGACAAAAGAGGGGAAATGATTTACCCACAATCCCATGGTGAATTTGTGCCAGACTTTTGGCTGGACTCCAGGTTTCAGACTCTATCAAGCGATCTTTCTCCTCTACCACATTGTCTGGTCTCCTAGACCCGTCGCTTCCTGCCTGTGTGACGTCGGTCACCTCACTTCACTTCTCTGGGTCTCATTTATGAAATGAGAAGATCAGGCTAGATCAGGGGTTTATAACCTGGCTGGGAAACTTGGATGGGAAAAAGAATTTTATCTATGTTTTCACTAACTTCTAACTGAAAGGTTAGCTTTTCCCTCAATTGTGAGTAGAGATGATGCCAGAGACATCTAGAAAGGTCCAGAGTCCATGATCTAGCTAGTTCTGTTATCTTTTCCAGCTCTCAAGACCAATTCCCCCCTCCTACTGTCACATTACTTGACTGACCCACTGGGAAGCCTGTCTCTCATATGGAAAAGGGTCTGGCTTACTTGGTTGACTTGGACCAAGAGGGCAGACATAGGAGCACTGTAAGTGGGAATTGCTGAGGCATATTTAGGCTCATTGTAATGAAGGATTCCATGGTTCAGATTGTCCAGAAGCAGAATGGTTGCTTTGGTAGGCATAAATGTAGCTCTAGATCCAAAAGGGACCATAGAGAACATCTATCTTCTGTTTTTTTACAAATGAGGTAATTTAGACTACAGAGAGGTATATAACTTACCCTCATGGTCAGCACCTTCTCTCCTATACTGCATGGGCTCCCTTGGTTTCCCCTCTCTGGAGATCTTTAGGGAGGGCTGCCTGGCCACTTACTGGGGAATGTGATGGGAAGTATTCTTGGATAGGTTTGTTTGGATTGGATGGTATCTGACCAAGGATGCTCAGCTCCTGCCATTCTCTGGCTCTGCTTCCAGGGCACCTTGCTGTGCCTCTGCCATTTTGTGTTTGTGGAGCTGACTGAGCCCTCGTTGAAGGTCTTGACATTTATCCCCATTTCATTTCCTCTGGTTGGAGGCTGCCCATTGTTCTACCCTGTCACGATCTCTGGCTTACCACCTCATCTAACATGCCAGCCATCCCTCCTTGCTTCCTGTCTGCTGTCGATTCAACAAGTGCTTTTAGTGTCTTCATCATAGTTATTGGTGATAAATGTTAAGCTGCCCAGGGCCAAGTACCTCCGTACCTCCAAGTCTGTACTAGAGACTTCCTTCCAAGTAGACTCATTAGGGACTTCCCTCTGAGGCCTGTCTCTCAGCCAATTCCAAAACCCTCTTCCCTTGCACTTAGTGCCCCTAACTGTCAGGTCCACAAGGATACCATGAAGTACCTGGTATTTTCCCTGAAGTCAAGAGATGCTCTGTCGACCCAATTCCCCTAATCTTTCCAGTTTTTTATTGTCAGAAGAGGAAATGAGGACAGTCAACCCCCTTAGGAGTCGCTGGCAGTGGTGATGACAGTTTGCTGCCTTGTTTCATCAGGTGGACGGAGGAGGAGCTGAATTTGATTAACAGATGGGCCTTTCTGGGAGAGAAGGTCATCCATGGGAACCCTTCTGGTGTGGATAACTCCATCAGCACTTGGGGTATGTTCCATTTCTTCCTCCTTGCCGTAGGGTTCAGTTTCAGGTTAGAGTGTTCAGAACAAGGTCCAGTGAAACCTCCCTGCTTTAGGAGGAAATTTCTAACGCATCCTATGCAGCGACAGTCCCTGGGAAGTGCATCCAGTGTTAGTGCTTACTGGTGAGAGATGGGTGGGGTATGGACAGAGTGATGTGGGGGGAGGGTAGAGTAGATCAGGGCCTGCAGAGAGGCCTGCTTGTAGAAGATGCAAAGATTGCTTTGCTCTTTCAATAAGATCCTCCTCTGATACATGGAAGTAACTGAATTTCCTCAGGCCAAACCTGTCAGGTGCTTTGAAGATGGCCCTGAGGGATGGTTTGTGGTCTGGGGACCAGCCCAGCCAAGCTGGCTTTCCTTCCCTGACACTTACTATTCTCTCTAGACAGAGCTGCTGTAGCCAAGCGGCAGATCCTTGGAGTACTGAGTCAGCTGGGAGGCTGGGGCCCCAAAGCCAAAGCTTTGGTTGGAACCAATTGAATGATGCCGGCTTAATGTAAAAATGCGGGCTTATAGGCACTTAGCCAGGCTTGGATGGAAGTTTCTTCTGTAACTCACTCAGGTCCTTTTTGGCCTAGCCTGGGCTGTTCTATAACTGAGATGAAGACAAACCAGGTTTCTTTGCCTGGACCTTCCCCGTGTCAGAGAAAAGCCAGTCACCATGGCCCTGTCTCAAAATGAAACCTGCTTCCTGAGATCCAGGCTGCCATGCATAGACAGCACTGTGTCTGTTTCCTTGTTCCCCTCCTTAGGTGGAGCCCTTCGATTCCAAAGAGGAAACATTTCACCTTTACAGAGGTAAAGTTGGAGGATTAATGGGAGCAGAGGCTGGGGCCTTCCAGGGAAACTCCACCACACCCTTTGTTGAGAGTCAGGGAAGCAGAGAGCTGGCAAGGAACCTCAGCGACTACCTCATCCTGTCCCCTCACCCCACTCAGGGAGGGGTCCCCAGGGCTGTACCTGCACAGGGTCATGCTTCCAACCCCAGCTCTCTCCCTTCAGCTCCATGGGAGCCCCGAGGTGGCTGCCCTCACCTTCACAACCTTGTCCCTTGGCGTGCAGAATTGGGCCTGGATGTGAGGCTTTGTCATTTGTCCTGGTCCAGCTTCGTTAGCTTCTGAAAAGAAGGCCCTAAGAAAGGAATAAAGGGAGCCATGGAAGTAAAAGGCCAGCCCTGCATGGAACACTGTCCCTTAGGTTTTCCATGTTCATGGGAGTTCCTTTTCTTTAAAAAGCATCAAGTCCCTGGGACTCTAGGCTCTGCATCTGGAAAGGATGGTAGAAAACATTTAGTCCAGGCTCCTCTGTGACAGATGGGAAGAGACCAAGGTCCAGGCTGGTTCAGAAGCTTGCCCTGCGCTCAGCCAGGGATTGTGGGACGAGATAGAATCCGAGCCCAGACCTGGGACCTGGGGCGTCCAATCGGTGTTCTTCCCCAGCTTACTACTCTGAGTAGGACAGACCTAGGGCCTGGGGCGCTGAGGAGACACAAGAAGTGCTTGTGGTCCTACTAGAGATCGTGAGAAGCCCCTGACTCATTTCCTGGGGTGGTCTGGCAGCCATGGTAAGGAAGGACAGGTTGTCCTTTGGGAGAAGCTGACCGCTGACTCTCATGACAGGGGAGAGGGAAAAGAAGAGGAAATAAGCATTTATTATAGAGCACCCTACTGTGTGCCAGGCCCTGTGCTGAGCACTTTTTACAAATATTACCTCGTTTGATGGGAGGTAGGTGCTCTTGTTATCCCTATTTTATAATTGAGGAAGCTGAGGCAAACAGGTGAAGTGACTTGCCCAAGGTCACACAGCTGATAAGAGTCTGGGGCAGGATTTGAACTTGGATCTTTCTGCCTCCAGGCCCAGTGGTCTATGCACAGTGCCACTAGCCTCCTCCCAGGGTGGGGGCAAGCTTGGGGCAAGCCAGCTTGAGCAAGGGTCAGGGGAAATGGGCCTTTATTTCCATGAATGCTCCATGTTCCTCGTGCTCCTCCAAAGGCATCTGGGGTCTTGGATGTGGCTACAGGTAATGATATTTTCTGTGATGAGGTCTAACCAGAGCTGGGACACTTTGGGTTTTTTGTTTTTTTTTTTCTCACAACAACCCTGTGCATAGGTGGAAGTCTGGGGAAGGTCACCTGCATTTCATGAGCTTGGAGGGGATGTGGCCTCAGTCATGCAGCAGGGGAGTGTCAGGGTCTTGACTTGAGGGAGAGCTCTTTCCGCTAGCTAGCTGGGAGGGGGAGGTTGGGAGGGTGGGGGTGGGGGAGGCACAGGTATGACCCATGCCAGATCTGAAGCAGCTCACCCTTCCCACGTGAAGCAGACCAGAGGGTTGGGAGAACCTGGGCAGGCACACCTGGGCATCTCCGAGCTGTGCCCTTCCTATGAGGGTTCAAACCATTTAGATTCCCTTTCCATTAAGATGGTTTCAGCGATCCCATCTCCCAGCTGTGATTCCAGCTCTACAAAGATGAGCATTCGGACTCTGCCCTCTTTCTTTTAAAGTTTTAAAAACTCCAAGCCAAAAAGGTCTGTGTAAATTTCATGGGTGTACAGGCAAAATCCTGGCAGCTTTCTCTTTTCCTAATGCACTGAATCGTACAGTTATGAGGTATGAAAGGGAAGGGGCCCAAGGCACCAGGGGCTGGCTGCCCTGCCAGCAGCAGTGAGAGCTCGTCCAGAGTCCCTGTGTCATTACCTCAGGCAGGATGTGACAGTGTGGGGGTGTCAGGCTGGTCACCACACCTGGGCCAGGGCTGGTTACCCCAGAGCTGCTCCAGGGCCAGATCTATTCACTGACTTGCTAAGGACACATGATTGTTACCTCCCTGTCCAACCTTACAGGAGCTGTGTAGCCATTTTCCTAAAGTGCTGGGTTGGCCATGCCTCTCACCTGCCCAGTGGGTCATGTTTGATCAGCCACACCAGACTTTGCCATTCTCTGACCTCAGCCTGGTCCCAGCTCCTCTCAGAAGTCTCACAGGTCACCCCCATCCCTGGAAAGAATCTGATTGGCCCTGGGACATTGGGACAGACAGGAGAAGTGAGTGAGGCAAGGTCTGGGGGTTTTAGTGGGTGGTAAGCTTAGTAGGAGTCAGTGGTGGAATTTAGCAGCTGACAAAGCAAATGCAGACTTAGTTTACATTGAGTGGCATAGTGTCCTGTAACCCCACCTAGAACCTTGTGGGGAGGGAGGAACCTCTCCTTAGGAAGGGTAACATGGGTATCTCTAGGAGGACCTATACCACCTCTTCCCAGTCTTGGCTATAGAATCCTAGGCAAATCACTAAGTAACCAGGGCAACTTTCCAAGATTATAATTACAAATGAATTGACTGGATTGGGGGAGTTGGGACACTCCTTACTCCCCTTGCTGCTTCCAGGCTCTCTCCTCACCCCGCTCACCTTACCTGCTGGGAGGTTTCCTCGTTCCTTATTCACCTCTCAGTCCAGATCCTGGCTGCTGTTTGCCACACACCTCCAGAGTGCTCTTCTGCTTTCCTCAGTGGGTTAAGTTCCTGACTCATAGTCTTTCCCCTCCTCTGCCCTTATACTAGGGGACTTCAGTTGACATATTGACTCTCCTTTCTCTTCTTACTCCTTTCCCATGAAATACTCCTTTGCCCACCATCTACAAGGACCTAGAGTTCACAACCTCTCAGCTCAATCTGTTCTCGTCCCATGACCTCCAGACCCTGCCCAGAGCCCTCTCCTCCCTTCCCCCTCTTGACCCCTTGGTGAATCAGTTCAGGTCAGTGTAGCCTGGCCCCCTTCTTCCATGGCCAGTTGTGCTTTGCCATTTCTTAGCCATGGATGACTCCCACCAGGTGCTGCTTTGGCTCCCCTTCACATGGTGCTGAATAAGAGGGGAAGAAATCTTGAAGCCCTGCTGTGGGGGTCCACCCTGGATCTATCTGATCCAACCTTAACAGTATCCTCACTATCACAAGGCCATCCCTGTCCACTTCTCTGACTGACTCCTCAGCGACTCTTCCAAACCTCCCTCGGCTTCCTCTCAGCCCAGACCCTTGCCTCCCGTTTCTCTGGGAAGACTGAAGGCCTTCTCAGAGAGCTCTCTTCTCCCTACCTCCTTATTTCCCATTGCCCAGGTCCCTTCTGCTCCCATCTCCTCCTTCAGCTCTGCCCACTTGGAATAACCCCCTTCTTCCACCCCTTCTCCAGCAGACTGTCTCTCCATTGCCCCAGTCTCTCACTTCTCTCTCTCTTGGCTGCTTCCTCCTTGCCTGCCAACAAACATGCCCATGTCTCCTTATCCTCAAAAACCCCTCACTGGATCAGTCTATCTTTGCTGTTTTCTTCCCTTTGTAAACTTGTGAAGACTGTCCACAGTGGGTAGCTTGTTTTCCTCTCCTCTCTCCCTTTTATCTCTACGGTAGGAGTCCCAGGCACAAATGGATATAGATCCTTACGAACTGTATGTTAACTTCAAAAACTGCAAATTAACATTACATTGGATTGCATGTTTATTTTGTTAGACATTTTCCAATTATATTTTAACGTGGTTGGCTGTATTCAAGGTTCTGCGGGGTGCCAGTACTAGATGCTGAGTGAGAAGGGTGAGTGTGATGCTTCTGCATCACTATTCAACAGAAACCGTTCTCTACAAAATTAGCAGTGATCTCTTAATGGCCAAATCGAACAGCCCTTTTTCAGTCTTCGGGCCTTTTTCATCCTCTTTGGCCTCTCTGTAGCCTTTATCACTGTCAGTGACTCTCTTTTCCTTGATTCAGTCTTCTCTCTAGGCTTTTGTTACATTGTTTTCTCCTGGATCTCCTCTCTTTAGTCCCCTTCTCCCTTTCCAGTCTTAGACTTTGCTTCCCAATATGACCTCTTCTGTCTGGTGATGCTGGTCTCCTGGCTCTTCTACAAGCAAGAACCCCCATCTCTCTGCCCTGGGCCTTCCCTCTGGCCTTCCCCCACTCCTGGAATGCCTTGCCTCCTGTGCTCTAACCACTGGCCTCCCTGGCTTCCTTTAATCCTAACTCAAATCTCTCCTACAGGAAGCCTTCCCTCCATTTTAATTCTGATTCTTCCCCACTAACTCCTTTTTATCTTGTATATGGCATGTTGTGTATATATTTGTTTATTCATACTCTCCCGTTAGATTGTAAGCTTCTTCAAGACTGGGACAGTTTTTTGCCCTTTTTGTATCCTCAGATCTTTGTTCAGGGCCTGGCACACAGTAGGTAGTTAGTAAATGTTGATGGTGCTCAGGGTCCAGTGGCACAGTTCAAATGAAGGTGGATCTGATCTAAAATGAAGTAGGCCTCCTCCCAGCCAAGGACAAAGGAGAGGAGGTCTTGCCCTTGCTTCGTAGTGAGGGGCTGCCGTGCATCTTCAGCCAGAGTGATACAGGGCAGAGAGCGTTGCCTTTGGAGGCAGAGGAGCTGGGCCCAAGTCCAGGCTCCTCCCCTCTCTCCCTGCACCTCAGTTTCTTCACCTGTCAGTTGAGAGGGTTGGGTTGGTTGGTCTCTGAGGCTCCTCCCAGTTTTATGTGCACCCGTTCCTGGGGGAGAAGGCAAAGGCAGCTTGCGAGCAGCTGGGGAGGTTTGGGTCAAGTGGGGATGGCAGCCTGTGTGGGTGGACAGGGCAGAGTGTGCCCACTGTGGTCATTGACTTTAACTTGGGAACTGCTCATTGGCTGGTTTGGCTCCAAGCACAGGTTCATTAAGAATAGTAATAGGAAATGAAGCTGCAGAAGGAAGTTGGAGCCAGAGCTTGAAGGGCTCTAAACTCTAGGCCAAGGGGGTTATCGTTTGTCCTGGAGGCAATTCTGTGCTGCTTGGCTCTGCCTTTTGGTGGTACGTCAGGGGCAGTGAATTAGGCCTCGCAGGAAGACGAGCCAGAAGAGCTAGTTGAAAGTTGCAGTTTGGAACTGTTCTTGATCCAAAGGCTTTGTCTCTCCCCCACCCCAGGATGCCAGTCTTGAGGATTCTCCTCACCAACACCAGAGTGCCCCGCAGCACCAAGGCCTTGGTGGCGGGAGTCAAGGACAAGCTGGTAAAGGTGCGTTCTCTTGGATTTCTGGGCAAACCTGGCCTCCGGAGCAGTGAGTGAATTAAAGCCAGGGACTGACCTCCTCCTGTCTCATTGTGATCATCATCCAGTACTCTCTCCGTAACTTCTCTCTTCTTCCAGTCTCCATGTGAAGCCGTGGGAATCCCATACAATCTACTGCGTGTTTCTTAGGGATCTCCCGTGTGTGGGTGCTGGGCTGGACGTTGGGGATTTAGTTAGAAAACCAAAACCACCCCTCGTCCTCCTGGTACTTCCATTCTGTTTGAGGGATACAACAGGTAAACTGATAAGCACCATGGGACTTTGAGAAAGGGGATGAGGAAAGATTTTTGTAGGAGGAGGCTCTCAGGATAGGTTTAAGGATTCCAAGTGGTGGGAGTGTGCTCTAAATTGGGGTCTGTGCAAAGGCATGGAGGGCTAAGTTTGGGGAGCTGCTGACCCAACTTTGACAGGGAAACTGAGGCATCCGAGGATTACGTGGCTTGGCTAAGACTTCTCAGTAGAGTCCCAGGGAAGAGGTCAGGGCTTCTAACTTGCGCACAGTGTCAAGCTGCTCATTCCCTTGGTCTCTGTTCCTCACCCATGGCCCCCAGTCACCTGTCTCCATGCCCTGGCCTCGGCTGGCCTGCCTCGCCTCACTGAGTTTTGGCTCACTCCCACACCATCTTTACCTGAAACCTCTCCTCATCTTACATCCCTCTCAAAGTACTCTCTCTGTGTTTATGTTGATTCACTTTATAGTCTGTGTGCTTCCTCTATTTTGTAGTTTCCTTGTCACTAGAAAGGAAGCAGCCCCTTCTGAGAGGAGATGTCTCCTTCTCTTTGTATCTTCAGCACAGTGCAGGGAGATGGGGCAGGCACCAGATAATGAAGACTCGTTGGTGAGTCTTGAGGGTTGGCATTTGGGCCATTGTCCACACCTGCTGGAAAGCAGAGCCTTGATGGCCTGGAGAGCCTGGGTGTCATTTGAGCAGAGGTGTAGACCTGAGGTCACTGGCATCCCCTGAAGAACTGGGATGGGGACAGGTCCAGACAGTTTCCCAGCCTGATGTCGAACCGCTCTGGGGGGAAGGTGGGGCAGGGAGCAGGTGACCTGGCCTTGGTCCAGTGGCTTCTTCTGCCCCACTCTTGTCTTTGACCTCCTGATTCCTTCTTTCCCTTCCAGTTCCCAGAGATCATGAACCCATTATTAGCTTCTATAGATGCTATCTCCCAGGAGTGTGAGCGTGTGTTGGGTGCGATGGCGGTGGCCCCAACCCCTGAACAGTACCTGGTGCTGGAGGTGAGCACTCCTTCCCCCTCCCTCGGGATCGTCACCCTCTAAAGCTTCATTGAGAAGCCATCAGGCAGCTGGTGTGTCAGGAGCTGGGACAGAGGGAGCGGTGCCACGCAGTGGGCATCGTTAGATGGCAGTGGGCACCCGGGCTGGGGGCAGCTTTTGGCTTCTTGTTTCTTGTTCTTCTCATTTGCCTTCCTGAAAAATGGAAATGGTGTTTTCCTGTTACAAACTGGGATGCGACTTGAGATTTTAAACCTCCAGATTATCTTCCTGGAGGAGGGGAATTCAGGAAGGAAAGTCCTTATTCTCTGTCATCACTGTTGAACTCATTGGAGAAAGGGCTGCTGGAAACTTTGGGTAGCAGCTTGTTTTTGGGTGCCCAGCCTAGGTTATGGGCTACTTCGGTACCAGACAGATTGTCAGGGGTGGGAGGGGCCTGAGAACAAGGGATGTTAGGGCTGGGAGGGGCCTGAGAACAGGGGATGTCAGGCTAGGAGGGGCCTGAGAACAGGGGAGGTCAGAGCTGGGAGGGGGGCCTCAGAGCCCATCTTGTTCTCTGTTTCCAGGTAGGAAAACGGAATAGATTAGCTCGCTTGGCCAGGGTTAGCCCCAGCTAGTGCCCTCCACTACTGTCTCATGATGGCAGAGAAAACCCAGGTGCCTTCTCCTCACAGCCCTGCCAGTAACAGCACTGCCAGTCCCCTGCATCCTGGGTGCTGTGTACTTTTCCCTCTGTGTCTCATTGGATTTTCCTAGCAGCCCTAGGAAGGTGGAGCAGACCTGGGATTTTTAACCTATTTGAGAGATAGGGGGGCAAGCCGCAGTGACAGTCTCAGGATGGGGCCCTGGGCCGGTGCTGTGCAGGGTCTTCTAGGGGAGACCTTGGGGTCAGCACCTCTCCACACATGCTCATTGTTGGGGCTGAATCAATTGAAAGAGCCTGGGATTGGGAAGAGGCTGAGGGGCCTCTGCCCAGAAATGCTGAGGCCAGATGGGGAGAGAGCACAGACACCCCCTGGCCAACTCTCCAACCCTGTATTCGAGCTAGCTCAGGGGCAGTTGGGAGGCAGCAGAACCTCCCACCACCTCAGCTTCTCCATCCAAAGGGGGTTTTCAGAGGGAATCAGTGATGGGGAAAACAGCAGCCATGCCCAAGCTTGTGTGCGTCTTGCTCTCTCTTTCTCGTTCTCTCTCTCTTCTCTTCTACCCCCATCTCATTCTCTCCCCCTCTCCCTTCTCTCTCTTTTGTTCTCTCTATTTCCCTTCCCTCCTCTACCTCCCATGCTGTGGCCTCATGTGAGGAGCTCCTCTGCCGGGCATTTTGGGTCGGCTCAGCCTTTGGACAGCACTGTACTTAGACCAGTGAACTGTTCTACTGTGTCATAGCCTGTCTTCTGATTCTTGATGGATTTGGGATCAGGCTGTGACAGGTGTCTGGGATTGGTTGAGACAAGGCTGATTGGCGCTCAGGCAGAACAGCAGCACAGAGAACATGTAGGGTGCTCTTTTGGAATCTCGGAGCCCTTCCTGCCCATGGGCCTGGATCCTGTCGCACCCCCCTCTGGGACTCCCTACTCCCCGCCCCACCCCACTTGTTTGTCTGAACCTAGTGGGCAGGGATGCAGGCTGGCGTTGCCATGGGAGAGGTCTGATGAACCTCTGCTTCATTGGCAGGTATTAGGATGAGTGAAGCAGGTGGAAGTCTGCTGTGTCCCAGTGACTGACATCCCTCATGGTGCATGAGAGCTTGAAGCTCCATCGAGCCAAGCATGTCGGGCAGATGCCTTACAGCACAGCTTGCACTTGTCAGGAGTCAGGAAGAGGCTCCTCTTCTTGGCATTCTCAGGCAAACAGCTTGGCATGTTGGGGAAGCACTGGAGATCTCCCTGATCACGGCCCATCATTCAGGTGCTTGGGCTCCAGGGTGGCGTCTCAGTGGCAGGAGAGGCAGGAGGGGCCTGGACCCGAGGGACTGCTCCATTTCACCCCATATTGACAGCTAGGGAAAATGAGACAAGAAGGCTCAGTGACTTGACAAAGCTTAGCAAAGGCAAAGCCCCATCCCTCCGTAGCAACCTCCCACAACCCCTAGGAAGGGTCTGTACCCATGTCCTGTCTAATGGTACATTTCCCATGTCATTCATAATCATTTGGGGTCCAAAGGACTCAAGCTTGCCCCTGCCATGTGGCAGAATGCTTCTGGCCCAGAATTGGTCAGCAGCTTCCTCTGTCCATGTGGTAAATGGCCTCCCTAGGTCCTCTGGCCCCAACTGAAGCCTCCTCCTTCCCCACCTGGCAGTTAGAAAGTGCCGATTCCATTTTCCCCACCTGTGCTCACCCTCGCTTGGCCAGGACTGAGTAGAACCAGCCTTAGATCTCAGCCTTGGGAGCTAGAGACAAAGCTTCCTGGGGTCCTCTGGCCAATCCCCTCACTTCAGTCATTTATTTTTTCAGGTTTTATCTTTTCTTCTTCCTTGGTTTTATCATTGCTTCGTTATGTAGGATCAGACCTTGTAAGGCTGGTCACTTGTACTGGCTGATCCATTTTGGAGTGGGGGGGACCTCCTTTACAGAGGGAGAACCAGATCCCCACGCCCCCAAGAGTCTGGTGACTCTTTCCTGTGCTGTGCCCTGGGCAGCTTTGACTTCCCCATCCCTCACTGGCTCTTCCCTCCTGCCCTCCCTGCCAACTCCTTCTCTTTCCCATTGGAGCATCTGGCTTCTCAGCCAGAATCTCTGGCAGTGGGCGATGCTGTCGGCACACACTGCTCAGCTTCCCCCTGACCTTCCTGTGACCATACTGTGTCCCTTGTGAGCCCCTCCCTTGAGGATCATGTGTCCAGGCGCTCTCCTCAGATCTCCATCCATGGCCCAGGCTGTGCTGCTGTGCTCTGAGGTTTCCCATGTGGTTCATTTGTGGGGTCTCTGCCTTTCCTGGCAGCCTGTGACCTTGCCAGCCTGTCTCAGGTATCACATGCTCCACTGAATTTGGTGAACTTCCTTAGAAAGTGTTCTTTGTGGCCTCTGAGGCTTGGTGCCGCCCTCTGCCCTGAGTGTTGCAGCAGAGTTGGGGGTGGGATTGTGCTCTAGGGTTTCATGCAGGACACACGCATGCACATGCACACACACACACTCTCACTCTCTCTTTTTCTCTCTTTCTCCCTCCCTCCCTCCGTCTTTCCCTTTCTCCCTCTCTCTCGCTCTCTCGCGCTCTCTCTCTCTCGCTATCTTTCTCTCCCCGCTCCCCAGTAGCAGGCCCAGGGGCACCGACAGAGGTGCACAGTATGACACATTGGTTTCTTTTAGCCTTCTGAGTAGACCAGTCCCTTCGTCATTACATGCGAGTGTTGAGTGTTGAGCGTATGCCACAAAGACAAGGACAAACTGGAAAAAGGCCTGCCCCCAAGGACCCATTTGCACACAGGACCTTGGACAGTCAGGAAACATTTTTTGCTTTCTGTTTCCTGTCGTAAAACAAGGAGGTTGGACTCTGGTCTGAGCTGTGCTCTTGAGTGGTCCTGAGGTCTGCTCAGGGAACATGTGTAGTATCCTGAACTCTGTCTCTTTCCTAGGAGCTTATCGACATGAACCAGCATCACCTTAATGCCATTGGAGTGGGTCACACCTCTCTGGACAGGCTGTGCCAGGTGACTGCGGCCCATGGGCTGCACAGTAAACTGACAGGAGCCGGCGGTGGGGGCTGTGGCTTCACACTGCTCAGACCAGGTAGGCCAGCTGCCCCCGAAGTCCAGCTTTAGAGCTCACTGGGGGAGGGGGCAAAGGCCTGTGGTCCTCTAAAAAGGAGATGATGGATAGCTCTTGCACTGTGAGGTGGCTGCCGTGGCTGGGTCATTTTAAGTGGAACTAGGTGGCTTGGGAGCTGGGCTGCAGAGGCCGCCTGCCCTGGCACCCACTGCGCCTCGCAGAGACATCCTGGGGCCCTGGCCCCTCTTGATCATCTCTCTTCTTCAGGCTCTTTTCTCCTCCCCTTCTGTACTTCTGGCTTCCCTTCCTCCCTCGGTTATTCTCCTTCTCCTCCTCCTCTTCCTTTTTTCCCTCCCTTTCTCTTTTTCCTCCCTCGTCCTTTATTCTCCCTGCCTTTATTAGGCTTATCGGCTGGTGCTGGAAAGAGAGGAGCCAATTCCAGCCCCTCTTTGCCAATGAGGAGCCAGGTCTACAGAGGGTAGGGCTGGAGGATGGGGCAGGGCATGGTTTTGTTAAGGACACAGAGTAATGAGGACCAGAGCTAAGATTCTCACCCAAGTCCTTGGCATCCTCCCACCCAAATCCTGGATTCTTTGGCCTGCAGCTCACTCCCTTTCCTGCTTCCCCTTCTCTTGAGGCGTCTCAGTTTCATTGTCTCTGGAATGGCCTCCGAGGCCCCTTTCTGCCCTAAGTCGATGGTCCTGTGCCCCCCTCAGGGTCCTCCCCAAGGGGCATTCCACGCCCTGATGTAAGCATTCCCTGATAAACATTTCCCTTGTCCTTTAGGGTCTGAAGGTGTTTACTGTCCTGGATCCTCCCAACAACTCTGAGGCAGGCTGCTATCAATCACCCCATTTTATAGATGAGGAAACTGAGGCTCAGATGATTTGTACAATGAGGGTGTGTCTGCATTGCTCAGGGCTGAGCTGAGTGATGGAGCATGTGGAAGGGCAGGCACTACCCACATTGCCCTGGGCAGGATGGCCTCGTTGAAGAGAGGGGCGGTCTGGGAAAGCACAGCCTAGGGTCATCACCTAGATGCTCTCTGGTGCCCAGAGCACACTGGGTCTGGTCACACCAAGGTCCAGCACCAGTAACGGCTACCTTCTCTCTTCCCCCAGGGCTGGAGCAGTCTGTGGTGGAAGCTGCCAAGCAAACCCTCACTGGCTGTGGATTCGAGTGCTGGGAGACCACCATTGGGGCTCCTGGAGTCTCCCTCCACTCAGAGTCCTCCTTAAAGGCTGACGTGCTGCAAGCTTTGAGCAGTCCCTAGGATAGAGCTGTAGTCACTCTCAGAGACAGCAGCTTCCTGGGCTCCTGGCAGCCACATGTGGACTTTGAGCTCCTGACAGACAGCTGACTGGTGCCAGCGTGGGCAGATCCCCGTGGTCATGGCTGGCACAGAGCTGCAGGTCAGCACATCAGAATGGCGCCCTGTACCAGTTGTTGGCCCGTCCTCCTCCAGCCTCCTAATGCCCACACTGTCCCAAGGACAAAGGTTCTAATATTTCCAGACTTCCCTTAACTCCCTGGTCTCTAAAACCTACCATAAGTCATGTGGTTTTGTCCTTTGTTCCCTTGTTCCTCAGCCTCAGTGTGCCCTATCATGGTTGTCTGGGAGGGATGCCCTTAGCTGTGGCCATGATGGCTTCTCTGCTAGTAGAAGTTGAGATGGGGGAGAGTGAGCCTTTTTCTTTGGCCTTTGACCTCTCCAGATCCAGCTCCTCAGCACCTACCTCTGCGATGAATCCTTTGCTCACCACTTGAGCCGTGGTGGACTCTCCTGATGTCCCAACTCCTCCATCATCACTTGGAGTCATTTGTTAAACTGTCATGGATAAGCATCTTGTCTTCAGCAGCTAAACTGGAACTGTCCATGCAGACATCAGCTGCATTCCTTTGGACACCTAGCACAGGACTGAGCACAGACTAGGCCATCTGTAAATGTTTGAGCAAATGAACCGATGAATACTTTGTGGTGCTTTAAATGTACCATATTGGTCCAAATATAGACCGTTCTTACCTCCAGTATCAAACTGGTGTGAAATGTGAGAGGGACCTGTGAGAATTCTTAGTATCCGTGAAATAAAGACGCTGCCTGCAGTCCCAGGGAGCAGTTCTGCCCAGCAGGTTCTACAGAATCAGAACAAAGGGATCCAGATCCTCTGATGTAGCCATGGGGCACTTCGAAGTTCTTCCCATCACAGGGAGGATGGAGGTGGACGGCACAGGGTCCCCATAACCTATAAATGGAATGGAGAGGTGGAGGGAAGATTTGAAAACTCTGGGAATGGATGAAAGGAGCTTGACCTTGTAAGGGTATTCTTAAGTGTAGTAATACGTGCTGAATCAATGAAGACCTCAATATCCACAGTGCGTTGGGGTAGAAACTTCAGCCCTGCAGGCCTTGGCGATGCTCCTGCCCTTGGGAGTCTTGGCTCAACTGTTCTCAGATCAGCAACAGAAATGATGAGAAGAGCATTGGAGACATAGAATGAGCAGAGCCTTCATTTGAATGGAAAGAAATGTAAAAAATCTTTCATAGTAAATATATTTTTAATGGTGATTGTGTGTTAATATTTTTCAGGATTTATGTGTATTTTGGGGAAAACCCTTTCGGAGAGATCTCATTTCTAGGGCTCAGCTCTCTGGACCCTTCCAGTGCACAACAACCCCGGATTGATTAGGGAGGGGAGCCCGCCTTGTTGTCCATATCAGCATTATCCAGCTCACCTCCAAGGTAAAAATTCACTTTAGACAATCCACTCATTTTAGATTTAAAAAAAGAAAAGCAACTTAAGCTATGAGGGCACCAGCCTTGAATGGGAAGTTTGTCTCCTATGCTCTCACACTTCCCGGCAGCTCTGGGGCCGACCTCAGCCTGAGAGCAAGTTTGTGACCCGTTAGGGACAGTGTCCCAGGGAAGCCCCAGGACTCCGTTTTCTCTGGCCTTTGTCCATAAGTACACAGTGGTTCCCCTTCTCAGCAGGCCCTCCCAGCACATGAAGGAACAAATGGCTTGATATCATGTCCTTGTGGGGCATGTGTTTAGGGGAGGAAAGGTGATGGGGACCTACATTGTTTCTTGTCTGAATGAATGGAAGTGTCCCCCCCCCCCCGCCCCGGGTCCCTGGAGGAGCACGCATTTGCCCATTACCTGACTCATCTATCCGCTTTCCTCTTGTGGCTATCCTGCACACAGCTCCCTTCTGTATCCCACAGGCAAGGAGGTGAAACGTCCTGTCCACTGATCAGTAGGCAATGCTGGGGCCTCCGGACTGGGCTGAGTCACTTTGGATGAATTTGCAGGTCACCCGTCCTTCGCAGACGTGTATTCCCTCCCTTGGTCACCAGGGGGCGACTGGTGCCTTCTTTTCCCCAGCCCTTCTGGAAGAGGGAGTTGAAAATCCCTATTGGGGATACTGGGGTGACGACCCGGGAGCCATGCTCAGCCTTTAAG
The DNA here is from genome assembly GCA_023548195.1 of Bettongia penicillata ogilbyi. Taxonomy (NCBI): domain Eukaryota; kingdom Metazoa; phylum Chordata; class Mammalia; order Diprotodontia; family Potoroidae; genus Bettongia; species Bettongia penicillata. Next base: position 1,560,569 of record JAJHZJ010000063.1, read on the forward strand.
TCCTTCTCACCCAGAGATGTTTGCATACTTTTTGCAAATGATTTTCATTTGGGCCATGCCCTCCTAGGCCCCGCTCAATTCCCAGGAAGCACCCAGGTTAACAAATGTTCTTGCTGCCCACAAGCCAAGGCTGACCCTGAATTCTCCCTGTATTTCTTATGACTAGTTTTGGGTTCTGGTCCTTGGAATCGCAAAGGTGATAAACATAAATTTCACTGCAGACCTGGCTTCACACTCAGTGACATTCAAGCCCTATTTTTTACCATGTGACTTTGGATGAGATGTTTAGCCTTTCTGGGCCTCGGTTTCCATTTTGGTAATGAGAAGACACAGGTCTACATTTTGGGCCTGGATCCTGTTTGTTTTCTCAGTGGACTCACTTGGTAGATGAAATAAATAAATGGCTTCGTGTCATGTTTGGGGTAGGGGAAAAGAGACGTAATAGCATCCCTATTTTCTTGGTCCTGAATGGATGAGAATCGTATGATCTCCACTGCTACCTTCAAGGGGTAGTCAGGAGATTGGGGCTTTTTTCCCAGCTATGGCCCTACGTCACTGGTGGCTTTATCAAAGCCACACTTTCTGTAAAATGAAAGTTGACCTAAAGCAAAGGTTCTTACCCTGGGGCCTTGCACATTTGATTTTTAAAGTATTTTGATAACAGTATTTCAATATAATTGTTTTCCTTTATAGCCCTCTGTACTTTATGTGTTTAAAAGCATTCTTCCAAGAAGGGGCCTGTCTACTTCCCAGGCTGAGCTGACTGCCAGTAGAGACCTTGACACAGGAAAGGTTAAGGACCGCTGGTGTTACCACTGTTATCTTCTGGTCTTCTTTGTTCTGAGATCCCTCCATCAATGGCATTGCCCCTTTCTATAACCAGCTGCATCTGTCTCTGTGCCCCCATCAACCTATGCCCAAAGTATACCTTGTAATGCAGTCACATGTCACTCAGAACCCTGTGATTGGGACAGGGAAGTGGGGTACATCAGTAGAAATCTTCCCTGGACCAGAGACACCTAGAAGAGACCCCAGCCTGGACTCTTTAGCAGCCCTTGAGGTTAGACCCTCTTAGTGACTGTTAAGAAACGAGTCTAATGTGGATGGGCATTTTCCTCCCCATTCTGCCTCTCTGATGAGGCATTCGGATATCACTGGAGCTTGGCGTTAGCTGTGCCAATAGCCAGACAGTAATTGCTCGGGTCAGCAGTTGGCCCTGGGAGCTGCTGGGAATTTAGCGTCTACCTACAAAACACAAAGTTCTCCCCGTTTTTTTTTCCAGTTCTGTCAGAGGTCCTCTCCTGGGACAGAGGTGACAAATGCTGCAGTGGATACTTACAAGGTTTTTTTTTTAGCTTAATCTTTGCTGACTTGCCTTTTAAATGTGATCGACAGGTCACTTTGCCTACAGGTGATAGAATTGTCACCCCTGTGCTCTCTCCTCCCGTGGCCATCTGCAAATATTTCAAATAGTAGAAATTTTAGAGATTGCAAAAGGGTTTTGTTTTTACAATGGCCTTAGGGAGAGATGGGGAGAAAGTCTTTCCCCATTTCATAGATGAGCATGACCACAAGAGTTGGAATGTCAGAGGACTCAGGTTTAAATCCCATTTTGCCTCTTCTTACCAATGCCTCTTGCACAAACTAAGTTAACCTCTGTGGGCCTCAGTTTCCTCTTCTGTAAAATGAGGAGATTGGGCTAGGTGACCCAAAAGACTCCCAAAGCTCAGTCTGTCAGTAAAATGGAATTCATATTTTCTGTGGTTTCGTGGAAAGGGTGGGGAATTTGGAGTCACAGGACCTAGGTTCGAATTCTCACATCACCCATATGATGCTGGGCAAGTCACTTCTTTGCTTCAGTTTCCTCATCTGCAAAATGGGAAATAGAGATGACCTTCAATGGGTCTCCTAGTTCTAAATCTACAGTTCAGTGATTTTCCAAGACTCAGCCTCTGCAGATTCTTGAATCATTTCAGTCTGGGAGCCAATAACCTGGTGCCAATGGAGGCTTCTACCGCCCCCAGCCCTTGTCCTATATCTGTGCAACACCAACCCCCATGAACTCCAAGCTAGAGACCAGTGGCTAGAGGGGCAGCTGACCATGAGCCACAAGACAAAACAAAACAGAACAGAAAGACTGCATGAATTTGCTGAATTGACAAACTGGACTCAAGCATCAAATTATTTACTGAACTGTGAAATGACCCCATGCTTCCTCCTCCCCCTCCACCGCCCCACATCCCAAATACCGGTGAAGTAGCTTGAGCCAGAGCCAAAGTAATAGATGTTTCTAAAATTATTGAACTGAGATATCAGAATGGTCTCTGATCTGAAGCAAAATGTTTCGTTGGTTCAAGTCCTAATCAGAGAGGCTTTCTCCCCTCTAAGTCTTTAGCTCCTTCATGACCTCCTCCTCCTCCTCACTTTTTTAAAATCTTTTTTTAAACCTTGTTGTGTGTTTGCCTTTTTTTCTAATTAGTTATCTCCCCCCTCTTTTTCATTAAAGCCCACTTTTATTCACTTTTTTCAGTTCCAAATTCTCTCCCTCCCCTTCCTTTCCCCCACCCATTGAGAAGGCAAGAAACACAAAACTCATCATGAATATATGTAGTTATTCAAAACAAATTTCCAAACTCCCCCAGTGCCCCCGCCTCCCCCCCAAAAAAACAAGGAAAAGAAAAACAGAGAAAAAAAATATACTTCTGTTCTCTAAGTATATCATTTCTCTTTTTGGAGGTGGATGGCGGGTTTTATCATGAAACATCACATGTCAGTAATGACATAGTTGGTCATTGTGTCAATCAGAGTTCCCAAGTCTTTCACAGTTGACCATTTTTATAACATTGCTGTTACTATATACAATCTTCTCCTGGTTCTGCTCCTTTTGCTTTGCATCAGTTCATATAAGTCTTCCCAGGTGTTTCTGAAACCATTCCCTTCATACTTTCTTACAGCACAATAGCTTTCCATCAAGATAGAGCATTGAATCTGGAGTCAGGAAAACCTGAGTTCAAATTTGGCCTCAGATATTTCCTAGCTGTGTGACCCTGGACAAGTCATGTAACCTCTGTTTGCCTCAATTACCTCATTTGTAAAATGGGAATATTAACAGGACCTACTTCCCAGAGTTGTTGTGAGGATAAATGAAATAGTAATTCTTAAGTGCTTAGAATAGTGTATGGTATATAACAAGCTCTAAATAAATGTTAGCTATCACCATCACCATTCTTTTATCACAGACATTATTAACCATAACTTCTTCAGTCATTCCCCCACTGAGAGGCACACCCTCAGTTTCCAGTTCTTTTCCATGTACATATGAGATCTATTTCTCTGATCTCTTTGGGGTAGTGCTATTGCTGGATTAAAGGGCATACAGTTTTATAGCTCTTTGGGTATAGTTCCAAATTATTCTCCAGAATGGTTGGACCAGTTTACACTTCCACCAATAATGCATTACTGTTCCTGTTTTTAAATGTCCCCTCCAGCATTTGTCATTTTCCTTTTCTGTCATGTTGGCCAATATGATGACTGCGAAGTGATACCTTAGAGTTGCTGTAATTTCATTTCTCTAGTTATAAGTAAAAGTAATTTTTATATGGTTATTGATTGCTTTTCTGTAGTCTATATCTTTTGATCATCTGTTAATTGGGTATTGGTTTTTATTCTTGTAAATTTGACCCAATTTTCTGTATATTTTGGAAATGAGTCCTACATCAGAGAAATTTGCTGCAAAGATTCCCTCCCCCCGCAGTTTTCTACTTTTCTTTTAATTTTAGCTGAATGAATTTTGTTTGTGAAAAATAATAATTTAATTTTATGTAATCCAAATGATCCATTTTGCCTCCTGCAAATCTCTTATCTGGTCATGAACTCTTCTCCATAGATTTGACAGGTAATTTCTTCCCTGATCCATTAATTTGTGACATGCTATATATCTAAATCATGCACACATTCTGAGTTTATCTTGGTATAGTGGGTGAGACATTGGTCCGTGCCTAGTTTCTATTAGTCTGCTTTTCAGTTTTCCCAAAAGTTTTGTCAAAAAGTGAGTTCTTGGAACACCTAGGTGATGCAGTGATAGAGCACTGGCCCTGGAGTCAGGAGGATCTGAGTTCAAATGTGGCCTCAGACACTTGACACTTACTAGCTGTGTGACCTTGGGCAAAGCACAACCCCAATTGCCTTGTCTTGCCCCCTCCAAAATAAAAAAGTGAGTTCTTGCCCTAGTGGCTGGGACCTTATTAAACACTAGGTTACTATGCACGTTTGCTTTTGCACATTGTATACCTAATCTGTTCCATTGATCAACTTCTCCATTTCCTATCCTGTACTAAATTGTTTTGATTTTTACAGTTTTGTATTATAGTTTGAAATGTAGTATTTGAAATGTAGTATTGAAACTGTAGTATTGATCATTGATAGACCTGCTTCTTTCCTATTTTTTCCACTGATTACCTTAATATTTTTGATCTTGTGTTTCTACAGATGAATTTTTTTCTAACTCTATATAGTAATCTTTTAGTATTTTGATTGGTATGACACTGAATAAGTAAATTAATTTACTTAATATTGGCATTTTTATTACATTGGCTCAGCTTACCCATGGGCAATTAATATTTCCCCAATTATTTAGATCTATATTTATATGACAAGCATTTTGTAGTTGTGTTCATATAGTTCCTGTGTGTCCTGGCAGGTAGACTCCCAAGTATTTTATACTGTCTGGAGAATTTCTCTTTCTATCTCTTCCTGCTGGATTTTGTTGAAAAGATACAGAAATGCTGATCTTTTGTGTGGGTTTGTTTTATATCCTGCAACTTTACTAAAGTGGTTACTTACTTCATTTATTTTTAAAATGAATTCTTTAGGGTTCTCTAGGTAAATCATTATATCATCTACAAAAAGTAGTAGTTTTATTTTCTCATTGCCTGTGCCTATTCCTTCAAATTTTTTTTTTACCTTATTACTCTAGCTAACATTTCTAGCACAATATTGAATAGTGATGGTGATAATGGACCTCCTTGCTTCACCCCTGATCATATTGGAAAGACTTCTAGCTTGTCAGCAATTATTTTTAATGTTTGTATTTCTAAATCCTTATTACAAATAATGCTTGCTCTTGATTTTAGAGAGATACTACACATTTTGAGGAAAGCTCCATTTATTCCTATGCTTTCTAGTGTTTTTAATGGAAATAGTTGTATTTTGTCAAAAGCTTTTTCTACATGTATTGAAATAATCATGTGTTTTTTGTTATTGATATGGTCAATTATGCTTATAGTTTTCCTAATATTGAATCAGCCCTGTATTCTTGATATAATTCAGCCTGATTATAACGTATGATCTTTATGATATACTTGTTCTAGTCACCTTGCTAATATTTTATTTGGAATTTCTGCATCAGCATTCATTAGGGAAACTGGGCTATAGTTTTTCTTTTACTGTTTTGATTCTCCCTGGTTTAATTGTCATAGAAGAAATTGTGTAGGACTCCTTCTTTACCTGTTTTTTCAAAGAGTTTATATAATATTAGAATTAATTGCACTTTAAGTGTTTAGTATAATTCACTTGTAAGTACATTTGGCCCTGGGATTTTTTTCTTAAGGAGCTCATTTATGGCATGTTCAATTTCTTTTTCTAAGATATGGTTACTTATTTTTGGGATGTAGCCAAAGCAGTACTTAGGGAAAAATTTATATCTCTAAATGCTTACATCAGTAAGAGAGATTTTATATTCTGTTTCCTATTCTTTTAATCTGAGCAATTTACATTTCTGTAAACATTCATCCATTTCATTTAGATTGTCATTATTGACATATAGTTGATCAGGACAGCTCCTAACAATTTATTTAGTTCCATATTCATTGCTTGGGTATTTCCCCCTTTCACTTTTTATACTGGCAATTTGAGTTTTTTCTTGTTTTAAAAAATCAAATTAGCTGATAGTTCGTCTAGTTTATTGGAGTTATTAAAAACAACTAATTTTACTTAGGTCAACTAGAAAAAAACTTACTTTTCTTAATTTCTCCTTTGACTTTCAGGATTTTTATTTTAGTTTTTAATTGGTAGTTTTAAATTTATTTTTCTAGGTTTTCTTTAGTTGTTTACCCCACTCATTGGTCTGCTCTATCTCTTTTTTATTGATATAAAAATTTAGAGATATAAATTTTTCTCTAAGTACTGCATTGACTACATCCTCCAGATTTTGATATGCTGTCTTATATTGTCATTATCTTTAAAAAATTATCAATTGTCTCTATGATTTATTCTTTGACCCACTCATTCTTTAGGATTAGGCTATTAATTTTTAATCCATTCTTTGAAAGCACTTTATTGAATGTAATTTTTAATAGCATTATGATCAGAAAAAGATGTATTTACTATTTCTACTTTTCTGCATTTGATTGTGAAACTTATAGAAGTTTAAGAAATAGGTATAATCCTTTCTATTCTCATTTAATATTTCTCAGAGGTTTGTCATAGCTTTTCTAAAATTCTATTTAGGTCCTTAACTCCTTCCTTGTTTATTTTATGGTTAGAAACAGGGTAATTTGAGGTCCCCCACTAATATAGTTTTACTATCTATTTCCTTCTGTAATTCAACTTCCCCTTTAAGAACTTGAGTGCTTCGCTATCACCTTTTAGCAACATGTAATTTCCCAAATTATCCCTTTTAATTAAGTCTATTTTTGTTTCCGCTTTATCTGAAATCATGATTGCCACCCTTGCTTTTTTTTTTTTTAACTTCAGCTGGTTAGTCCAGTCCCTTATTTTTTTTTTTAACTCTATGTGAATTTCTCTGTTTCAAGTGTGTTTCTTGTAAATAACATATTGTTGGATTCTGGCTTCTAATCCATTTTGTAATCCTCTTCCATTTTATGGGTGAGTTTATCCCATTCATATTCATATTTGTAATTGCTAATTCTATATTTCTCTCCATTCCATTTTCTTATAGTTAGTCTTCTCGTTTTTCCCCTGTTTCTTTCTCAGGAGTTTATTTTATTTCTGACCACTGTCTTTCTTAATCTTCTTTCCCTCTTATTTCCCCTCCCACCTTAACTCCTTTTCCTTCTACTTCCCTTTTGAATAAGATGAATTTCTGTACTCAGCTGTATGTATATTTGTTCTTACCTTCTGGAACCAGTTCAGATGAGAGTGAAGTTCAAGTGTTGCTCACTTCCCTGCCCAAACACCTCCCTTCCATAGTATAAACTTTCTTTTATGCCTCATTTATATGATATAATTCTCCTTATTCTTCCTCTCCCTTCTCCCCTCTTAGTGCATCCCTTTTCCTCACCCTTTCATTCTTATTTTGAGATCGCCCCATCATAATAGTGTCACACCCAGGTTCTCTGTCTAATTATGATTTCTTCTAAGAGCCCTAGTTCAATTCAACTCTGAGTAGCTGAATGTATCCTCTTCCTACATAAGAATGTAAACAGTTTAACCTCGTTTAGTCTTTTAATGACTTCTCCCTCATGCTTGCTTTTTTATATTTCTCTTGAGTCCTGTGTTTGAATGTCAGATTTTCCATTCAGCTCTGAACTTTTCATCAGGAATGCTTGGAAGTCTTTTATTTCACTAAATATTCATTTTTTCCCCCGTGGGACTATACTCACTTTCGCTGACTAGGTTGTTTTTGGCTATAATCCTAGATCCTTTGCCTTGTGGAATATCTTATTCCAAACATTCTGTTCCTTTATTATGATGACTGCCAAATCTTGTGTGAGCCTGCCTCTGATTCCACGGTATTTGAATTATTTCTTTCTGGTTGCTTTCAACATTTTCTCCTGGGCCTGGAAGTTTTGTATTCTGGCTCTAATGTTCCTGGGAGTTTTCATTTTGGGAGCAACCAGTGGAGTCTTTTGATATCAAATTTGCCCTCTTCTTCTAAGATCTTGGCAATTTTACTTAATAATTTCTTGAAAGATTATTCTAGGTCCTTTTTTTTTCTATGCTCTCAGATAGACCAATCATTCTTAAATTATATTTCCTGACCTATTTTCTAGGTCAGTCATTTTTACTATGAGATATTTTACATTTTCTTTAATATTTTTGGTATTTTGACTTTATTTTATTATGTCCCAGTATGTCGTGGAGTCCTTAGCTTCCATTTTCACCAATTTTAATTTGTAATGGGCAGCTAGGTGGCTCAGTGGATAGAATGAAGGGCCTGGAGTAAGGAAGACTCATCTTCCTAAGTTCAAATCTGGCCTCAGACCAGAACTTACTACCTGTGTGACCCTGGGCAAGTCACTTTACCCTGTTTGCCTCAGTTTCCTCACCTGTAAAATGAGATGGAGAAGGAAATGGCCAACTACTCCAGTATCTTTGCCAAACAAATCCCAAATGGGGTAATGAAGATTCAGACATAGCTGAACAACAATAAGAATTTTTAATGAGTTGTTTCCTTCAGTGAGGTTTTCTACCTTTAAAAAAAAACCCAGCAAAGTTGTTAAAACTCTTTTTATAACTTTTTTTCACAGTTCTTATTGCTTTTTCCTAATTTTCTTTCTAGCACAGTTATTTGATTTTTAAAATAATGGTTTTTGCTCTTTAGTTTTCTCTTTAATTTTTCTATGAACTTTTGTTGGACTGCATCTTTGTCCAAATTTTTGTCCAATCTACATTTTTCTTTGATATTCTTGCTTAAACAGGTTTTCTTTTATTTTTAAATAATATTTTAGACTAATCCTATTTCCTCCCAATTACTAACATTTAAAAAAAAATTTTGGAATTCCAAATTCCTCTCTTCCCTGTCCCCTCCTTGAGATGATAAGCAATCTGATATAGGTATTACATGTACAATCATGTAAAACATTTTTCTATATTAGTCATTTTATCAAGAAAACTCAAAAAAGAAGGTAGAAAGGAAGAGAGAAAGGAGGGAAGGGAAAATAGGATGCTTGGGTCTGCATTCAAATTCCATCAGTTCTTTCTCCGGAGGTGGAGAGCACTTTTCATCATGAGTCTTTTGAAATTGTCTTGCATCATTGCATTGCTATGAATAGCTAAGTGATTCATATTTGCTCATTGTACAGTATTGTTGTTACTGTGTATAATATTTTCCAGGTTCTGCTCATTTCACTTTCATGTAAGTTTTTACAGGTTTTTCTGAAATCATCCTGCTCATCGTTTGTTACAGCACAATAGTATTCCATTACAATCATATACCACAACTTGTTCATCCATTTTCCAATTGATGGCTATCTCCTCAATTTCTAATTCTTGGTTACCACAAAAAAAGCTGCTATAAATACCCTTCTACAAATGGGTCCTTTTCCTTTAAAAAAAACTCTTTAGGATACAGACCTAGCAGTGATATTACTGGATCAGAAGGTATGTACAGTTTTATTCCTTTTGGGCATAGTTCCAAATTGCTCTCCAAAATGGTTGGATCAGTTCACAACTCAACCAACAGTGTATTAGTGTCCCAGTTTTCCCATATCCCCTCCAGCATTTGTCATTTTCCGTTTTTTGTAATATCAGCCAATTTGATAGGTGTGAGGTGGAAATTCAGAGTTGTTTTAACTTGTATTTCTCTAATCAATAGTGATTAGAGCCTTTTTTTATATGACTATTGATTTCTTCTCCTAAAAACTGCCATTTATCAGTTGGGGAATGACTTGTATTCTTATAAATTTGACTCCGTCCTCTATGTATTTGAGAAATGAGGCCTTTATCAGACATAATTGCTGTAAAAAAATTTTCCCCCCATTTGCTGCTTTCCTTTTAATCTTGGTTGCATTAGTTTTGTTTGTGTAAAACTTTTAAAATTTAATATGATCAAAATTATTCATTTTACATTTTGTCATGCTCTCACTCTTGTTTGGCCAGAAATTCTTCTCTTATCCGTAGATCTATCTCACAGGTAAACCATCCCATGCTCCCCAAAGCCTGTAGAAATTTTCAGGTCATTGTCTTCTTCTGCATTTGTGTTTTTGACTTCCTTGTCCATAGTAACTTTTGGTCAGATTCATTTTTTGTTGACTCATTCTTCTAGGAACTCCTTGACTTTGCACTTTATGTTAGTGCTGGACTCTGCTCATTTTGAGGGGCAGGGAATATTTGACCTGAGCATCTGCCGTTTTATATCCTGCTGCTGCATTCACAGCTCAGTCTGGAGTCCTGTAAATGTTTGATGCTTCCAAAGTGTTGAAAGGTTTCAGTGGAAAGGTTTGTTCATTGCCCTCTAGGTTTGAGTTCTGAAAATTACTGACACAGTTTGAGTCTGTTGACTTGTGTGGCTGAGTTTTCATAGACCACTGCTACCTTCAGTCACGGTTAGTCTACTGGGAGGGCCTCTGGGTTCAGAGTAACTAACCTGCTGCTTCCCCTTTGATCTTGGTCTCTTGTCCTGGTTATTACATTGCAGGCTTACATTTGGGTTTAAAGTTTGGGATGGAGTCCCCTCTCTGTGGGCTCAGAGCTTCATGGCTGTAGTTCTGGAACATGATCCTTGCTCTGCATGCAGCCAGGACCTCTCTGACTCACCTATCCTACGTGGAATGGTGACCTGGCCCTGAGTAATGACTGCCAGATGGCACCAGTCCTTGTTCAGGGGTCCCCTGGGATTTCTTTCTGACCTAGTCTTTCCAGCCCTGGTCTTCAGTCTCAGCCCTCTCACTGGTCCTGGGAGCAAGACTGCTTCTCCCAGTGTCCACAGACCTCTGTTGTCTGGTTTCCTAAGCTTTTCGGACTGGAAAAAATGACTCACTGTTGACTTTTTCTTGGCCTTCTTGATCTGAATTCCATTGGCACATTTTCTAGCTCATCATCAAGGAGGCGTATTGGGCAAAGATGGTGACGCTGCTGTTTTTGGTACCAGCTCCCCCCACTCATACTTTTGGGGAGGATGAGACCTTAAGATAGAGTTGGAAGGGACCCCTCCCCTTCATCTTACAGAAAAGGAAACTGAGAACCAGAAAGATTCATCAAATGATAAAAAAGTATATAAAGAACTTGAATGAATGTGAGCCATTTGAGGCAATGGGATGTATTGGATTTGGAGCCCAGAGGACCTGGGTTTATTTCTGACTCTACCACTTACTGCTTGGAGTGAGTCACTTAGCTAACTTGGGCCTACTTTCCCTCTCTATAAAATGAGAGAGTTGGACTTAATGACCTATAAAGTTCCTTCCATCTCTACATCTGTGATCTTACGATCATCACTGCCAAGGGCATACAGGTAGTCAGGGAAGAGCTAGGTTTTCTGCCTTGATATCTTTACTGGCAATATTCCAGAGGCAAGATTTGGCCTGACATTAGCAGAGACTATTTCAGCAAGGAGAAAGTATTCTGTGGTTCTCTGTCATCTGGAGACCAGGCAGGGGTGGTACTGGAAGGAAGATGGTGAGAGGAGTGTGAGCAGTCCCAAGTTCCCTTACTCCCTCCAAAGTACAGAGGCAGCTATGGTCCTTCCTTCTTGGAGTGGGGCTGGAGGGATCAGGAAAGAGGTGGGTGTCAGCTGCCAGGTTTAAGCTGGGCAGCGACCCAGAGAAGCCGACAGAAGCCTGGCTGGGGCCAGGCTGGGCCAGGCCAGGAAGGGACCAGGGAAGCCCTGAGTCCTGGCTCCTTTAACCAACACTCAGGTAGGAGCCCTGGCTACAGTCAAGATGATTTGTGTCCAAAGGGATGGTTTTCTAAGCAGGTTTCAAACTTGTTACCTTAGAAGAGGCCTAATTAATTTCCTCAGTTGGGTTGTGCTGTGAAACCAGTCTAAATAGACTTCCATTCCATTCCATTCCTTCCAATTCCTATTGTTCAGCGATTTCAGTTGTATCTGACTCTTCGTGACCCCATTTGGGGTTTTCTTGGGAAATATACTGCAGAGGTTTGCCATTCCTTCTCCAGCTCACTTTACAGATGAGGAAACTGAGGCAAATAGGATTAAGTGACTTGCCCAGGGTCACACAGCCAGTATCTGAGTCTTCCTGACTCCAGGCTGAGTGCTCTATGCTCTGTATTTGTCTATAATTAAATACTCCCCATGGTAAGGACTCGGGTACCAACAAAGGCACCATCTTTCCACAGATCATTTTGGTGTTTGCAGGTGGGTCAGGGGACATTTGGGGCACCTGTGAGGACATGTTTCCTTTCCCTTCTTCCCCGTCACCAGTTTTCTCATTCCTATACCTTGTTTTACAGATGTGACTTCAGCTGAAGGATTATGCCCGTAATTTGGCTAATTTTTCTCCTGCATCATTTTTCACAAAATAGGAGATTTGCCAAAAAAAAAAAAAAAAACCCAGAAAAAAAAAGACAGGTAATTCTAGCTTTCCTTCTCACAGTCCTGATCACCCAGCAGGAGCTCCCTTCTTTCTGGGGAAAGGCACTGATCACCTGCTGGATGTGAAAGGTCTCACAGTGTCGGGAGTGGGTTGGAGCCCCTTTTCCATCTAGTCTCCCTCCGAACATTTGACATGGCATCCAGTGGTTAATTGGGCCCTGGTGTCACAACACCTGGGATATGGGAAAGAAGTTTGGGATTTGGAGTCAAAGGCTTGGGTTCAAATCCTGACTCTGTGGACCTGGGACAAGCCATTTCACCTTTCCAGGTCTCAGTTTCTTCCTCTGTAAAGTGGGGGCATTGCAAACAGTTCCTAGATTTAGGGCTTGAAGGGTCCTTAGACATTACTGTCTAATCTCTTTTTACAGAGGAGGTAACTGAGGCTTACCAACCTTAAGTGACTTGCCTAGGATCACACAGCTAGTGAGTGTTCGAGAAAGGATTTGAATCCAGGTTTTCTTGATTCCAAATCCAGCATTCTGTTTGCCTCACCATGGATTGGCCAGCCTGTTTTTTAAGGAGAAGGGAGAGACTCAGGGAACAATTCAGATCGAGGTGAAGACAGGCCAGTGGGTTGGACAGAAGATACATGAAGGCCCTTCCCTCTAAGTTGCAGGAGGTGAAGACTGTGTTGGGTGTAGGAAAGAATTGGGTTCCAGCCATTTCAGTCTGAGAGCAGGCCTGAGCGATACGGGAGGGTGAACTTCTGCTGGGCCAGGCCCAAAAAGGCCAGGGGTTGGCAGCCAAGGGCAAGAGGCTCCTGCAGGTCAGGGTCCCCATGTCTCATCTCTTGGGCTCCTGCCGTCCCTCCTCTCCCCTCCCCTCCTTCCCTGGTGGCCTCTGTGTTTTGTCCTGTTACACATTAACGCAGCCTGAGAGCAGAGGGCAAGGGCTGCACCCTCTCTGAGTTAAACATATACGCACATACACACACACATACATGTGCACACAAACCAAATAAGCAAGGCTCCAGAGATCCTTTCAGGAGTTCCCTTTTGTCAATAGGCATCAAATCACAGATCTATAGGTGGAAGGGACCTCAGAGGATGTCTAGTGGGCAAGTGACTAGCCCAAGGCCACATAACAAGAAAGGGGAAGGAAGAAGAAAGGGATCATTGGATCATCTTTAAGAGCCAGAAAGGGCCTCATTCTAGTCTAAGCTCCTGGTTTTATGGATGAAGAAACCAAGGCTCACACAAGACAGTGAGTGATGGAGAGATCATGGAGCTGGACCTGGACCTGGGAAGAGCCTTCGAGGCAACCTCCTCATTTTACAGAAGAGAAACTGATGCCTGGACTGGCGTCTGGACTTGCCAAAGGCACTAGCATGACAGAGCATAGACTCAATGCCAGGTGTCTCCTGAGCCCAAGTCTGTTTTCTGCTGTACCTGTCTATCCCTTGGAAAGGAGAGAAGATGGAGTTCTGGGGTGGGGGGCCAGAAGGACTCTAGCTACATGACTGCACCTGGGACTCCAGAGAGGTCCAGGTCAGACATGCAGGACGCTCTCTGGGATCTCTTCCAGTTTCACATCCAGCTCTTATCCTCCTTTGTGACCTTGGGTAAGTCAACTTCTCTGCACCTGCCTCAGTTTCCTTACCTGTAAAAGGAAGGTGTTGGTCTCTAGGGTCTTTCTAGGGCAGCTAGGTGGTACAGTGAATAGAGCACTGATCCTAGAGCTAGGAGGATCTGAGTTCAAACTCAGCCTTATAAACTTACTAGCTGGGTGACTCTGAAGTCACTTAACTTTGCCTCAGTTTCTTCAATAAATGAGTTGGAAAAGTCAATGACAACTCTCCAGTGTCTTTGCCAAGAAAACCCAAATGGAGTCCCAGAGAGTCAGTCACAACTAACTGCAGCAAGGTCCTTCTAACTTTAAAGCTCAGCTCTAACCAGTCCTGACCTTTGGGATTCTGTATTTCATCATCCCTCTACATTTGACAGGCCCTGTCGCATTGATCCACACAGTTTGGGCTGACAGGAACCAGGACAAGATTCTTCCTGCTGCCGGCAACTCCAGAGGCTGGGGACAGGCCTGAGTTTTCAGAGCATCTTAGAACTGGCAGATGTTAGCGATGGAAGAGACTTGAGAGAGCATATTATCTTGGCATTCTATTATATTATAAGTTTAGAATTAGAAGGGAGCTTGGAGATCCTCTAACCTATCTGCCCACCTTACAGATAAAGAAACTGAGTCTTGAAGAGGGGAAGTAACTTGCCCAAGGCTATGAAGCTAAAAAGAAGTAGCCAAGATAGGATTAAAAACGTGACTCTTTGGATCCTATCTCGAGAATTAGAAGAAACCTCAAAGGCATCTCAACCAACTCCCTTATTTTGCAGATGGGGAAAATGAGGCACAGTGGAACAGAGTAATTTGCCCAGGGGTACACAAGTAGGGAGTCTCAGGGCGGGGATTTGAACCTATGCCTCAGTGCTCAGAGTGTACTTAATTATCCTGCCAATATCCCAAATAAAGCTTGGCATGTACATGTATATATACACATGTATATACTCATGTATGTATGTATATGTGTGTATGTATATACATACATATGTACATATACTATATATATGTGTGTGTATTATGTATCTATATCTATATATCTGTCTGTCTCTATATATATATCAGACAGCAATGGTTAGTGGATTGGATTGAATTAAGGATCTATTCCTGTAGTTTTTTTTAAACTGTCATTAACTGTCTTGATCAATAAGACAGAGTTGTAGTTCATTTTCTTAGTTGAAGAATCCCCACAGGATAGTCAGGGATTTTGAAAATGCAAGTAAAACTGCTCCTAGGGAAAAAACCAAGGCCTTCTTTTCTTTTAAAAGAAAAAACATATTTATTCCTTTTCTTGTTTGTAGCACCCCTAGAATACCCTCCCCTTGCACATGTACTTGCAAGTCGGTTTTCCAGAGGGGTGACTGCTGCCTCCGGTTCTAGAGGTAAACTCCTGGGCAACTATCAGTGTTGTAACTTAGGAGCCCCCATCGGTGTGCTTTCCATCAAGTGTCAGCCAATAGCACTTAGGAAAGGTATTTATTGTAACAAGTCAACATGCCTACAACAAGCACTTATATGTGTTAGGCACTGTGCTAAATGCTAGAGACACAAAGAAGGACAAAAACAGTGTCTGCTCTCAAGGTGTTCATATTCTAGTGGTGAGAACAACATGTGAATAACAGTATATACATGACGTTTTATAATTTGTCCTTTGTTCTTGAAGAAGACTAACATGATATATGTAGAGTGGATGGAAGGTAATCTTGGAGGGGAGATACCAGTAGCTGAGGAAGCCAGCAAAGTCCTCCTGCAGAAGGTGGGATGGAAGTCAAGGAAATTGAGAGGTAGAGGTGAGGAGGGAGAGCATTCCAGGTATAAGCCAGAGCAAAGACATGGAAGTGGGAAATGGAATGTGTTCAGAGAACTGCTAGTAGGCCAGTGTAGCTGTCTTGTAGAGAGTGAGGAGGTGGGGGTCAAGTATTAGAACATGGGAAAGGTAGGAAGAGCTATAAATATCAAAGAGAAGACTTTCTATTTGGTCCTAGAGGTAATAGGAAGTGAATGGAGTTCACTGAGAAAGAGTAGTGATGTGATCAGACTTATGTGTTAGAAAAATAACCTTGGGAACTGAATAGGGGCTGGGTTGGAGTGGAAAGACAAGGCACAGAGACCAACCAAAAGACAATTGAAGGAGACCAGGCAAGCAGTGGTGAGGTCCTACACTAGTACTGTGGCCATGGAAGAGGAGAGAAGGGAACCTATTAGAGGGTTATTGTATAGGTATAACTGGCAAGGTTTGACAACAGGTTGGATATGTGGGCTGAATGAGCATAAAGAGTCAAGGGTTACTAGCAAGATAGTCATGTCTTTGACAATAATAGGGAAGTTAAAAAGGATCCACCACCCCAAGCCTGGAGCACATTGTAGTGGGAGAGTGGGTACAAAGTTGGGTTGTGAGACACACGTGTAGAGAACACATATGGCCAAAGTAAGTCATGATTTTGGAACTGTAGGGCTTCTGTATTCTTTTCCCAAAGACTCCACACAGTTGGTTCACTGTGGATATGGTGTTGGTGAATAGGTCTAGCAGTGTGCTGTAAATATTTAACAACTGGCTTTCCAGAAAAGAAACATGCCCATCCTACAGTTTAATCTATTTTTTTTAACACTTTCCCCATCACTTCGTTAAGTCTATTCAATCAACAAAACAGTAAATCAAACCCTGGTTTGTAGTATTTGCCAATTACCTGGGTATTTAATTTAACATTGCCTGATGAAGTCAAAATTTGAGCACACCCCTAGATGACTCAGTCCATTGTTGGGTTGAGCCATATTCCTCAAAGGATATGATTTCTCCCCTCGATAAATAGATCTACTGGGCTTCTCTAGGAGTTTCTTGTCTCCTCTGAGTGTCAGAAGCATGAGTTGGGAATCCCCTTTGGGGATCTGGCTCACTATGAGCTGCACAAGGTGGAAAGAATATGGGAATTAGCCATTTGAGACTAAGAAAATCCTCTGTTCCACCAGTAGATCTCATGGAGGAGAACTAGCTTGGTGTCAAGAGCATGGACTTGGAGTCAGAAAGTATAACTTCAAAACCTAGATGTGAAACTTATTAGGATACTGGAGAATAACTGAAACAATACGGTTTCCCCCATTTCTCCATTGCAGAGGTGAGGGATTATAGGTGTGAAGTATTGCATATATTGTTAGATGCCATTTATGTGTTAACTGGGTCTGATGATCTACATTCACCCACACCTTGTTACAAGGGAAAGCTTATTGGATAAGGGAGAGGGGAAATGGATAGCTACTGGACTTGTGATTTCATTGATACAGGAAACTCCCTCTCCCAGTGCAGGTCAGCACCTTGTCAGCATTTTGTAGAGAACAACACAATTGTTCTTTTATGTACCTTACCTGGGGTCATACGGTCAGTACATGTCACAGGCAGAATCTGAATCCAGGTCTTCCTGCCTCGGAGGCTAATTCTCTATTCACCACTTTAAGCTTTCTCTTTGAAAATGAAATGTGATATAAAACAAAAAAGGATTAATAAAAATAAAAGTTTCTTAGAATAGGATAGGGCTAGTGTGAGGAGAACACTTTGTAAATTTTGAGGTCTCTTATTATTTTATGGAAAAAAATAAAAAATTAATTCAAATGAACTTAGTTTGGGAAATGTAGGGAGAGCTCTTCTAAACATCATGAAGACACTGGTGCCATCTTGCTTTGGACTTAAGAAGCTCTAAGATAGGAGCCTTCTCTCCTCCTCTTCCTATGTACCGTTTCACTTGGAGATCTCATCAGTTTCCATGGATTCAATGATAATCTTTATGAAGATAATTTTTAAATCAATTTATCTAGCCCTGACCTCTCTTCTCACTTCTTGTTTCCCATTTCAAACTCCCTGTTGGATTTCTCCAACTGGATGTCTCCATCTTATATTTAACAAATCACAAACTGATCTTTGCCCCAAACTTTCCCCTATTCCCAACTTTCTTCTTATTATTAAAGGTGCCACCACCCTCCCAGTCACCCAGGCTCACAAGCTACATGTCATCCTCATTCTTGACTACTCACTCTCATCCTCCACATCTAATCTGTTGTTAAGAGTTCTCTCATCCTCCACATCTAATCTGTTGTTAAGAGTTCTCTTGTTCAGTCATTTTTCAATTGTCTTGGACTCTCCGTGACTCCATTTGGGGTTTTCTTGGTAAAGACACTGGAGTAGTTTACCAATTTCCTTCTTAAGATCACTTTACAGGTGAGGAAACTGAGGCACACAAGGTTAAGTGACTTACCCAGGGTCCCCCAGCTAGTAAGTATCTGAGGTCAGATTTGAACCCATGAAAATGAGTCTTCCTGCCTCTAGGCCCACTACTACTCTATCCTCTAGCTATCCATTCTACTTTGGTAAAATTTCTTGTATACATCCGCTGTTTTTCTCTGACATTTCCACCATTCTGGCACAGGTCCCCATTACTTCAAGTCTGTTGGCTGATCTCATCCTAAGTCTCTCCCCACTCCAGTTGCCAAATGGATCTACCTAGAGCATGGGTCCGATCATGTCACTCTTCTATTCAATAAACTCCAGTGGCTCCTTATTGCCTCCAGGATCAAATATAACATCCTCTGTTTGACTTAAGGTCCTTCATAACCTGTTCCCTTTATGCATTTCTGTTTTCATAGCTTAACTTTCTCCTGTGTACCCTGTGATTCAGTGACTCTGGTTTCCTGGTTGTTCCTCCATCTTCAGACTCCAGGCATTTTCCCTGGCTGTTCCCCATGCCTGGAATGCTCTCCCTCTTTGTCTCTGCCTCCTGGTTTTTTTTCCTTGCTTACTTTCCCATTGACAATCCCACCTTCCCAGTCTTCCTCTGAGATTCTCTCCAGGTGGTCCTGTCTGTATCTTGTTTATACATAGTTATTGCAGGTTGTCCCCTGTAAGACAGTGAGCTTCTTGAGAGCAGGGACCCCTGTTTTGCCTTTATTTGCATCCCCAGCCCTGGAATATAGTAGGAATTTTATAAATGCTTGAGTGAGTGGGGCCCATTCTGGTCTAGGGACAGAAACCAATCTGAGCAGGGGAAGCTGGGTTGGGTCTTTCAGAGACAGACCAAGCCTCGGAGGTGTACCAAGCAGGCTTTGGCTGGAGCTGGGCGGGATGTACCCTCTCTGACTGAGCTAGTGTGTGTGTGTATTAATTATTATGAATCTTTTGTAGGCCTATGGAGTCAGGAGCCATAAGATGTGACCTTGCCTCCAAAGGCGCACCAAGAAGGAGGCAGCTGCCTTCTGTTCCGGTGGCATCCACATCTGCTCAGGACACTGTTTGACTTTCATGGGCTTGGGAGAAGGTCTCAGGCTCTGAGAGGAAGGGGAGGGAGGCAGGGAGAAGGGGAAGAATGAGGATTAGATTTTACACTCCAAGTCCTTACAGGCTCCTTTTCAGAGTCGGGTTTCACTTCACTGGATGGAGTCATATTAACTCAGTCATTACTACTAATAACTAATGTTTATATGAGATTTAAGGTTTACAGGACACCTCACATCTATGATCTCATTTAAGAGAAATGGAATTCAGATCCTCTAATGAAGAATTCTGCGGGAGAAGTAGGGAAAGATGGCACCAGAGAAATGTGTGGCTGGAAAAAAATGGGTTGATCACATGTTGAGAGTTTGAAATCTGAGCCTCAGTTTCCTCATCTGTAAATGATGGTTTGGGCTTTTTCAGTCCTCTTGTTTTGGTTTGTTTTTTTTTTTGGCAAGGCAGTTGAGGTTAAGTGACTAGCCCAGGGTCACACAGCTGGTAAGTGTCAATGCTCTGAGGTCCTCCTGACTCCAGGGTCAGTGACCAGCCTTTTTTCTATGATCATTTTTCTGCCTCTTATTAGTTGTGTGACTTTGGATGGGTCACTTAACCAAGGCATGCCTCAGTTTCCTCATGTGTAAAAGGAGAATGTTGGATCAGATGGCCTTTGAGGTCTTCTCCATCTCTGGATCTATGATCGTATCTGTTCTTGTTTCCTTTTCTGTCAAAAGAAGAAGTTGGAAGTACATCCCATCCCTCGATCCACAATGTTCTGTGACACTTCAACACTCCCCAGGAACAGAGGAGATTCTTGTTCAGGGATGGGTCCCCCAGCCAGGAGCTTCTGACATCTGGTTATTCTGTGGCTTCAGACCTACAAAATCCAGCAGAGCTCTGGGGCAGGTAGGGCTGCTGAAGGTACCCAATTTAGATAATTCACTGTTCCTGCCCTCCTAGAGAAACATTTCTCAGTTTTGTCCTGGATTCACGCTGTCCAGATGGCAGATCCATGGCCTTTGAGCAGCGTAGAAGCTTAGGCCTATCACGATGAGCCGAGCAGCCCCTAGGGAGGTGACCAGTGAGAGGGAGGGTATGAGGGAACTTGGAACCATTGACTGTGTTCAGGCACTGAAGGGAGAAGATGGTGACTTCCACAGCTGAC
This sequence comes from Bettongia penicillata ogilbyi, assembly GCA_023548195.1. NCBI lineage: Eukaryota > Metazoa > Chordata > Mammalia > Diprotodontia > Potoroidae > Bettongia > Bettongia penicillata. The sequence continues at coordinate 1,580,840 of JAJHZJ010000063.1, forward strand.
TGTGGAACCTCTTTTGGTGACTGGGGTTGTCCCCGTCTACAGGTCAGGAATTCAGTCCCACAGTACCCAATCCATGGTCCTCAGCTCCCCTGTAAGAGTGCTAGGCTACAAGTGTGAAAAATATGAGAGGCAGCATGATGTCCTAGGATCTCCTAGCACTCACCATGCCTTGAAAGTCTGGTCCAAGAATTTATTAAGCACTTACTATGGGCTAAGCACTGTGTTCTATGCTTTACAAATATTATCTCAATTGATCTTCACAACAACCCTGGAAGGTAGATGCTTCTGTTACCGTCTTTTACAGATGAGGATACTGGGGGCAAACCTAGGTTAAGTGACTTGCCCAGAGTCAAATGGTTAGTAAGTATCTGAGGTTGGATTTGAACTCAGGTCTTCCTGACTCCAGGCCTGGCACATCTGGGCCACCCAGATGCCTGTTAGGGGCTAGAGATACAAAACCAAAATGGAACAATCCTGCTCCCAAGCAGCTTCCTTCCTAGTGGGGGTGACAATAAAGCACATGCTACTACGGTGTGTGTTCGTCCTTCGTTGCCAAAGAAGACCATGCCATCAGAGAAATAATGACATGACTTGCACATAACTTTGTTTTGAGTGAGGGAGGGCTGTGCAGGTCACCAGCCTCACTTCTCCTCTGGAGCCATCTGAATCCAGTGACTAGATAATCAACAGGATGACTAGAGATGACTCAGGATGAGGCTCAGATCCTCCTGACTCCTGCCCTGGTGCTCCGTCCACTGCACAACCTAGCTGCCCCCCAGGGGAGAAATCATAGTCATTTTACAAATGAGAAAACCGAGACACAGATAAGATTAAGGTTGCCCCAAGTCCCACAGGTGAAGACAGTGACCTCTTATCCTCGAGTCCCACTAACAGACTTAATTGTTAGTACCGTTGGGTGTCTCTGGAAGCCTGAGGCAGTGAGCCGATGGGGAAGTTCTTATTTTTGTGTGTGTGCACACAAGAGTGATGGCAAGCAGGGGGAGAGACAAACACGGTAAAGAGACGAGAGGAAAAAAAGGATGTGAAATGTTTTCGATATAAACTCGTTGTCCCTAAATCTCTAGAGTTTCTATCCCTTGAGGACCCTCAGCTGCTCTTTCTTTTCCCTCTGCTCAGTGAACTTAAAAAGAAGGAAAAGAGGAACCAAGAATACGGACCAACGAAAGAGCCCACCCCGCAGCTGGCATGCCTGAGAGGTGAACCCTAGATCTCCTGTTTCTATGTCTGCCTTGCTAAGCACCACGGCACTCTGATTCTCCATCGCAAACTATAAACATTTCAGCTGCCATTGTAAATTTATAATAAGAATAATAATTTATTGTTTTTATTATCTCCCTGGCACCTAAGGACCTCCTCGCTATTAAAACACTCCCAGAAGAGGCCGGATGGACTTAATCTGGTCTGGTAAACTCCCCCATCAAAGGGAGTGAGTCTCTTAGCCCTGGCCAGGGACAGAGGGAAGGAGTCCTCTCTCAGAATCCTCCCACCTGGCGCACCGAGTTCTTTCCTCCAGGCCCAGCTCTCCCTCCAGCCCCCAGTGGAATTTAATTACCGCTGAATTTCCCTATTGAAATGGGAAAGGGCCTGGGAGTTTGGGGGGCCTGTTGTGGGGGGATTGGGAGGGAGCTGTGTGAGATTCATTTGTGAGCTCTTTCCCCTGTGTGGCACAGATGGTATTTTTTTTTTTTTTATATCAGCGTCAGCACTGGCTTCTTTCTGCTCTGATGAATAGATTCTAAAAAGGCAGTGACATTATTTGAGTTAACAGAGAGAACAGAAAAATGGTCAGTGATAGAAAATGTCAGATCTCACAGAGAGAAAGGGGCAAGGAGGGGGGTTAGGCAGCCTAGATCGTATGTTGGGCTGAATTTGGGGGCTGTGCAGGGTGGGGATAGTGCAAACTGCGGGGCCTGAACCCCAGGGCAGACAAACTCCCCTAAGCCAGGCTGGAATCCAGTGGGTGCAGGGCAAACAGACTCCGGATTACTGCCAGGTGAGCAGCCCCTGAGCTCTGCCCTCCCCCAGCAGCCTGCCAGGCTCGACTCTGAAAGCCGGTTCCTTCTTTTCAATTCTATTCAATTAGGCCCCTGCTCGAGAACTTGTCTCCTCTGATACCCAGCTTAACTGACAGGGGATTAGGACTGTTTGTATTACACAGGCACTCTCTGGGGAGAGGCCAGAGGGAGGCTTTCAGGGAAATGCCTGTGGCTCCCCAATCGTCCCATCCTCCCACCCCTTCGGCTCTTTGGACCTTTTCCGTTTCATGGGGTAGGCACCAGGGGGATTGGGAGGGGATCTCCCTTCACATCTTTCCCTACTTCATAAATCTAGAGCTGGACCAGACCCTAGAGATCCTTGAGTCCAACTCCTTTCCTTTAAAAAGGAGGAAGCTGGGGCTGAGAGAGAAGTGACCTGCTAAGGTCACCAGGTAGAGAAAGTGGAAAGGGAAAGTGGGGCATTTGCCTCTTCTCACTCAGCACTGATTCATTCAACAAACATTTGAGTGTTTACTATGGGTCAGGTACATGCCTCAATGGGCAACTTGATGGTGCTGTAGATAGAGCACCAGTTCAGCAATCAGGAGGACCTGAGTTCAAATTTCACCTCAGACACTTGACACTCGCTGTGTGACCTTGGGCAAGTCACTAAACCCCAACTGCCTCATCCTGGATCATCTCCAGTCATCCTGGTGAATATATGGTCACTGGATTCAGATGACTCTGGAAGAGAAGTGAGGCTGGTGACATGCACAGCCCTCCCTCTCTCAAAACAAAGTCAAGGGCAAGTCATGTCATTATTTCTCTGATGGCATGGTCTTCAGCAACAAAGGAGGAACACACACACACATCTCTCAAAGATGAAATAGAATTTAAATCTTATTGAGAGAGATCATGCATATATGGATCAATGAATACAAAACACATTCCCTTGGCTTCTGTTGAGTCCCCCTCCCTCATCCTACTTGTGCCTGGACATTAAAGTGGGAGGTCTCTGAGAGCAGAGACAGTTTCACTTTTGTCAGGACCTGGTACCTTGCTCTTTGTTTAATTAATGCTTCTTGATTGATTGATTGCCTGATTGGGTTGGGGAGATGGCACTATTAGTTGAGGGGATCAGGGGACACTCCCTATAGGAAGAAGTACTTGTTGGAAGCGGTGAAGGGAGCCATATATTTTCAGAGGTGGAGACGAGGGGAGAGAGCATTCTGGACACAGGTCAGAAATGAGAAAAACACTTCTCTTACAACTTGAGGACCAGAATGCCATAATGGCTGGAATGCTGGAGAGACCAGGATTTAAGTCCCGCCTCTGATACTCATTAGCTGTGTGATCCTGGATAAATCACTGTACTCTCTGAACCTGCCTCTTCAGATGTAAAGTTCCCTGATCCCTTTATGAAGTGTGAATACATCTCCCATTGAGTCAAAATGAAATCAGTTTGGCTGAACAGAAAAATTAGACACACCTCTGGGCATTTTTTGGGGAAAAGGTATATTGGACCTGAGTTGAAAACTTCATACCCTTAGTAGCTGTGTGACTCTGGGCATCACTTCACCCTATTTACTTCAGTTTCTTCATCTGTAAAATAAGCTAAAGAAGGAAATGGAAAAGCCAAGGAAATCCCAAATGGGGTCATGAAAAGTTGGGTATGACTGAAATGACTGAGCCACACTTTAAATAGATATATCTGGGTATAATTACTTCAGTGCAATTTAAGAGAGGGAGACGTTACAAGTCAGGTATTGTCTATGGAGGAGAAAGCTGCAGGAAGAGAGGAAGGAATTTTCTTCTCTCCCCTTGTTACATTGGCCATACAACTTTGAAAAGATGCAATTCAACCACTAAGAGACATCCCATCCTTTGGGGAGCAAAGCCACACACTCCAGACAGATACGGATAGAGTCAGAAAGTGACCCCAGGGATGAATCAGCTTGAAGAAGCTTGATTCTGACAGCAGAGAATCAGATTATGAAGAGGAACAGACCTTGGTAACTCAGCTGATCAGTCTGCTCAGCAAAGAAGACACCTCCAAGGAGACTAGTGTAAGGACTCTATGAAGAGAGAAACAACTTCTAGGCTCTGAAGTACTGGTTATAAGTTGCTGTTTGGATACATGCAGCCTACATGTGCCTCTCATTACCAATGTGCTCCACGTTTAAGTCCTCTCTTCTCATTGTGTATAGTTATGAGAGATTTCCTAGGTTTATGGGGAAATTGTTTTCTAACCACAGTTTTCACTGTACCAGCTGTGTAAATGCCTTTGCTAAGAACTAATTGAACCTACCGTCTGATTGCTAATGGGAAACACACTGGTGGGGGCTTATAAATCATATAGTATTGCCCTTAGAATATATGAGTGGTAGCAGCAATCTGGGAAGGTTTTCTACATTTAAGGAACTATATAAAAGTTAGTTACTATGTGTGAGGTGGCCAAAAAAATTGATTTAATATATTTCCAGGCAATTCATCTATAAAAGAGATATGGGGGTGGGGTTGGAATTTGAACTAGATAGTCTCAGAAGTCTCTTCCAGCTCTACTCTGTGAAGCCTGTAATCCCACAGATGCTCCTTAGCTGAGTGACTAGCACACTGGCCCATAATAATGTTTGTTAACGGACTGACTTTTGGGCTGGGACTTAATGTGAAATATAATAATCAGCCGTGGCCTATTTTGCATCATCCCATAGAGAGGGAGATGGGCAAGTCTGGGGATGTGCCTGAGTGAGAAGTAGCATAGAATTCTGAGTTCTCCCCATCAGGTGGCCACCCTGGTCCCTTCCAAAAAGAAGAGGGCAGGGGCTGAGGCCCCTATGGAAGGAGTAAAGGGTTACTTAAGGGACCTCTGGCTTTGGAATTCAAAACATGGAGTGGGAGCTCTCAGTGGGGTGGAGTGAGAGCCAGTCTGAAAGGTGGATTGCAGCCCGGAGAGCCTCTCATCCCCTATCCATTAAACTCGGGGAAGGCCCTTTGCTAACCCTCCCCACCTGGCCCCTCCAGAGTCAGGCTAAGGGGTGAAACTAATTGGATTTAGAAAGTCTTTCAAAGAACTAGGAAAGTAAAAATAGTCTTATTGTTAGTGAGAGCAGTGTCACCCTGCTCACCTCCCACCTCCCACTCATCCTTTGTGGTACAGATGGTGCCAATGGGTTCATAGGAGCTGCATGGCCAGACCTGTGTCCTAGCTCTAGGCTTGCCCATCCAGCCTGCCTGGGGCCTATCCCCACCCAGAGATGAGCCAGCCCTGCCTGGCCCCCATAGCTCTTCTGGGAATCTGGTGAAATTCAGTTCAAGCCATCAGAGGGCTGGCCTTCAAGTGCTGCTTTTTCCACCTGTGTGTGAGCCACTGGGTGGAGGGGCCCAGGCCAGTCTTCAGTCCCCTCCTAGCCTGTCCCTGGCTTCTGGACTGATGTTCAGCTCCTATTTGTGTTAGGTCTTTCCCTATTAGAATATGAGTGCTCTTTGGCGGGGGAGGTTATACCTTGTATATGAATGTTCAGTGATTTGTGTCTCTGCGATTTTGGGAAAATCATTTAATTTCTCATATGGATTTGATCAGGCAATTTTCTCACTGCCTGGTATACTGTAATACTTATTAAATGCTGACTTCCTTCCTTCCTTCCTTCCTTCCTTCCTTCCTTCCTTCCTTCCTTCCTTCCTTCCTTCCTTCCTTCCTTCCTTCCTTCCTTCCTTCCTCTCTCTGGGTCTCCGTGACCTTGAAAAACCACTTAATTTCTCATGGAGATTTGATCAGACAATTTCCTCAGAAAATGCTACAGCTCCCACCTCCTTACCAGTCTTAACCACTCAAGGCCCACCAAAGAAAGCTGTCACCACCAAAGTCCTAGACACTGTCAAATGGTTCAACATCACAAATGCTGAAACACATAACATTTTACTAATAGGATCAGTTAGGTGACCCATTGACTAGAGTGCTAGGCCTTGAGTCAGGAAGACCTGAATTGAAATTTGGTCTCAAATACATTCTAACTGTGTGACTTTGGACCAATCACTTCCCTGCTGACTTTCCTCATTTGTAAAAATAAGAATAATAATGGTATTTATTGCCCAGGGTTGTTGTGATAATAAACTGAGATATATTTGTATTTACCTTGAATCTACAATCACTTCAAATTTTCTCTGTAAGTTTTTACATATATCTACATAGGCATATCTTAGAATATGATTACTCTTAGAATAAAAGCCCTTTGAGGACAGGGACTGTTTCCCTTTTATCCTTGTATGCCCTGTGCCCAGCACTATAACTGGCAACAGTAAGTACTTAATAAATGCTTATTGATCAATAGATTTGACACCCCCTGCCAGAGCAGTCCTGGATCATGTCTAGGCAGAGGTGATCGAGGGAACTATCTCTTTTAGAATTTAGAATTTCAGAATTACAGGATCTCAGAGCATCAGGGATACAAAGACAAATGTGAAACAGCCCTGTCCTCAGTGGGTGAGACCATATGGATATATGTCAAAACATACAGAGTATATTTAAGATAATCTTGGTAAGGGAGAGCACTAGCAGCTGAGACAGGGAGTGGGGCTACAGATGAGGAAAGGCCTTCTGTGGAAGAGCAGTGTGACCTCAGCTGGAGGGAAAGCCGGGATTCTCAGAAGCAGAGGTGAGGAAAGAGTACACTCCAGGTAGAGTTGTCTTAGAGATGGGAGAGGAGGAACAGGAGCTGAGAGGGGGCCCATTTGGTCTGACCAATGAAGATGTGGAGGGGAGTCATGTGTCAAAAGATAGGATAGAGGTGGGTTGTGTTATATACTAAACAAAGAGTTCATGGTTGACCATACAGGTACTAGGGAGTCACTGGAGTTTACAGAGTAGGGAAGTAACATGGTCCTACCTTCTATTTAGGAAAATCTCTTAGGCAGGTGTATGGAGAATAGATTGGACTGGAGAGAGATAAAGTCCAAAGACCAAAGACCACTATTGCAGTGGTCCAGGGGAGAAAGAAGGACCTAGGGGATGGTTGTATGTGAGTAAAGAGGCACATGGGAGATATGTTGTGGAGGCAGAAAAAAGATCTGGCAACTGATTGGCTATGTTGAGTCAAGTCAACACACTTTTATTAAGTGCCTACTGTGTTCCAGGCATCGTGCTAAGCTCTAGAGTTACAAAGAAAGGCAGAACCCAGTCGAATGGGGAAGACGATGTGCAAACAACTGTGCACAAACCAGCTATAGACAGGATCTACTGGGGAGAGTCAACTGACAAGGGAAGGCATTAGCTCATTGATAGATAGATGGGGTCTCCTTGATAGATGAAGGGAGATCAGGAGAAGCTTTTTGCAGAAGAGAAGATGTTAGCTGGGGCTTGAAGGGAGCCAGGGAGACCAGGACAGGGAAATGAAGAAGGATCCGTGGGGTGAATGAGATACAAAGATGCCATGGAAATGCTGAATGTGGGTGACTGGGTGGGTAGTGATGCTGTAAACAGACATTGTTGTTGTAGTTCGTCCTTTGTTGTGGAAGAGACCTTGACATCAGGGAAGTGATGTCTCAACTTGCAAGCGGATTGGATTTAAGTGAGGCAGGGCTGTGCAAAGTCACCAGCCTCACTTTCTCCTCCAGAATCATCTAGATCCAGTGGCCAGATATAGATTAGGATGACTGGAGATGGCCCCAGATAAAGAGAAATAGGAGGGAAGTCTGGAAGAAGAATAAGATTTCTGGGGGAACAGGTAAGTTCTGTTTTGGATATATGGGCTTTGAGATGTTCACAAGACAGCTCATCTGAATTGTCCAATTGATGATGTGGACCTGAAACTCAAGAGGTAGCCTAGGCATTGGATTAGATGTCAGAGGATCTGAGTTCAAATCTTGTCTTTGTCATTCAATATTACTCTGTGACCTTGGGCAAGTCACTTAACTTCTGCTTCTCCATTTCTTCATCTATAAAATAAGGGAGTTGGACTCACTGACTTCCAAGGTGCCTTCCAACTCTAAATCTCTAGCCCTCTGATTCTTTGATCTTAATATTAAGAAAAGACCATCAGACTTGACAATTAAGAATCTTGGGGGGGAGGAGCCAAGATGGCAGAGTAGAAAAGGATAGAATTGCTCTAGCTCTGCCCCCATAGCCCATAAAATACCTGTAAAAAATGACTCTAAACAAATTCTAGAGCAGCATAAGCCACAAAACGACAGAGTAAAAGAGATTTCCAGCCCAAGACAGCCAGGAAGGCCGACAGGAAAGGTCTACCACACCGGGAGCACAGCCCAGCCTTGGCATGACACTGCATGGACAGGACTGGAGCAGACTTCAGGGCATGAGATCATGGCCAGCAGCTGCGGTTCCCAGATTTCTCAACCCACAAACGCCAAAGGCAGCTTCAAAAGTCAGTAAGAAAGCTCTTTCACCTAGATGAGAGGGGGCCTTTGGTCCAGCCCCAGCCCCGGCCCCAGGGCAGCAGCAGTCCCTGTGGCAGTGTTCACTTTAGGAGCCCTTGGACTAACGACTCTGGAGGAATAGAGTGGCTTATCTGGATCTCAGTCCTGTGTGGCTGTCCTGGGGTGAGGAGGAGCACTGGTGCTGGCATGATGGAGCTGGCAGTGACTGTGGAGAGGGAATCCTACTCGCAGATCCTGGCAGAAAAGAGAGCTTATGGTTTCTCACAGATAAGAACGCAGGTCAAAAAAGGAGTAAATTCCTATCCCTTGATTGTGCCACCTTGGAGGAACTGAGAACTTACAAGTCCCTAGAGTATACCGTCCACTTGACAAAGGACTCAAAAGTCAAGTAATTGACTGGGAAAATGCCCCAAAAAGGGGAAAAAATAAGACTAAAGAATGTTAATTTCTTGGTGAAAAAGGTATTTTCTTCCATTCTTTCAGATGAGAAAGAACATCAGAGGAAGACATCAAAGTCAAGGCTTCTATATCCAAAACCTCCAAAAAAAATATGCAACGGTCTCAGGCCATGGAAGAACTCAAAAAGGATTTTGAAAATCAAGTAAGAGTGGTGAGGAAAAATTGGGAAGAGAAATGAGAGTGATGCAAGAAAATCATGAAAAAAATCCTTGCTAAAGGAGTTCAAAAAAATGCTGAAGAAAATAACACCTTTAAAAATAGACTAACCCAAATGATAAACCAGGTCCAAAAAGCCAATGAAGAGAAGAATGCTGTAAAAGGCAGAATTGGCCAAATGGAAAAGGACTTTTAAAAGTTCACTGAAGAAAATAGTTCTTTAAAAATTAGAATGGAACAGATAGAAACTAATGACTTTATGAGAAACCAAGAAAGAAAGAAAAAATAGAAGACAATGTGTAATATCTCATTGGAAAAACAACTGACCTGGAAAATAGATCCAGGAGAGACTATTTAAAAATTATTGGTCTACCTGAGAACTATGATCAAAAAAAGAGCCTAGGTACCATCTTCAAAGAAATTATCAAGGAAAACTTCCCTGATATTCTAGAACCAGAGGGCAAAATAGAAATGGAAAGAATTCACTGATCACCTCCTGAAAGAGATCCCAAAAGGAAAACTCCTAGGAATATTTTAGCCAAATTCCAGAGTTTCCAGGTTAAGGAAAAACTATTACAAGCAGCCAGAAAGAAACAGTTCAAGTACTGTGGAAATACAATCAGGATAACTCAAGATTTAGCAGTTTCTACAATAAGGGATCAAAGGACTTGGAATATGATATTCCAGATGCCAAAGGAGAAAAATAGAATTTCAATAAAATAAAGGACTTCCAAGAATTCTTGTTGAAAAGACCAGAGCTGAATAGAAAATTTGACTTCCAAATACAAGAATGAAGAGAAACATGAAAGGTAAACAGGAAAGAGAAGCCTTAAGGAACTTACTAAAGTTGAACTGTTAACATTCCTACATGGAAAGATGTTATTTGAAACTCATGAGACCTTTTGCAGTATTAGGGTAATTAGAGGGAATATATATATATATATATATATATATATATATATATATATATATATATATATATATATATATAGGTAGGTGTGTATGGGTATGTGTATATGTGTATATTATATATGTGTAGGTATGTATATGTACATCAGTGTATATGTGTATGTATATATGTGTGTGTGTATGTATATATACATATATACATACACAGAGGGTATAAAGTAGGCTGAATATGAAGGGAGAATACTCAAAAAAATAAAATTTACTGTTGAATGGAATGTACTAGGAGTAAGAGAAAGGGAGAGGTAGAATATAGCAAATCCTCTCACATACAAGAGGGAAAAAAGAACTTTTATAATGGAGGGGAACAAGGGGGAGATGCAAGGAAATAATTGAACGTTACTCTTATGAGATTTGGCTTAAGGAGGAATAACAGGCACTCAATTGGATGTGGAAACCTATTTTACCCTGCAGGAAGACAAGGGGAAAGGGGATAGGAGAGGGAAGATAACAGAAGGGACAGCAAATTGGGGAAAGGGATAATTAGAAGCAAACACTATTATGGGAGGGCAGGTCAAGGGAGAGAATGGAATAAATGAAGAGCAGGATAGGACAGAGGGAAATGTGGTTGGTCTTTTACAACATAACTGAATGGAAGTGCTTTGCATTGTTACACATATATGACTTCAATTAAATTGCTTGTTTTCTCAATGAGAGTGGATGGGGAGAGAGGGAAAGAATATGGAACTCAAAGCTTTAAGAATGAGTGTTAAAAATTGTTTTAGCATGCAACTGGAAATTAAACTATACAGGCAATGGAGTACAGAAATCTCTTTTGCCCTACAGGAAAATAGAGGGGAAGAGATTGGAAGAAGGGTGGGTGATAGAAGGGAGTATAGACTGGAGGAAGGGGTTTATGCATGCCATCCTGGGGTGGGGAGAGATGGGGAGAAAATTTTGAATTCAAATTCTTGTGGAAGTGAATTTTAAAATAAATAAATTATATATTGTTAAAAAAAAAAAAAAAGAGAATCATTGGTAACTTTGGAGATAGTTTCTGCTGAGTGGTGAAGTCAGAAGCCAGGCTGTAAAAGGTATAAAAGGGAGTAAGAAGTGAAGTAGAGGTAAAACATGTTTTTAAGGAGGGTGACTGAGAAATAGAGGAGGATCATAGGACCAAAGCTTGTGGGGATGGAGAGATTAAGGAAGAGTTTTTTGGTTTAGTTGGTTTTAGGGTGGGAGAGACTTGAGTATGCTTGTGGGCATCAGGGAGAGGACCAGTTTATAGGGAGATTGAAGATTAAAGAGAATGGCACATTCAGGGAACAATCTGCTGGAGGAGATGGGAGGAGTCGTATCTAGGGAAAAATGTTGATGGGTTGGCATTGGTGAGAAGAGTGACCTCTTCAGCAGAGACAGGACTAAAGAAGAAGATAGTGAGGGAAGATGTCAAGGTCGTAGGAGAAGAAAGAGGTCACAATGAAAAGTCCTCACAATTCTCAGTAAAATTTGAGGTGAAGTCACTCATTGAGAAGGTTAGGGTAGAATGTGCCGTGGGAGACTTGAGGTGAGAAGAGTAGGTTTAAAGCAGATGCTATGAGGGATGAAATAGAGAATTATAGAGAAGAGTAAAAGAATTGCCTTACAGCAGTTAGGACCCAGGGGAGATCAGATAACATAACTCCTTAGTAGACAGCACATTTATTGAGTGCCTACTATATGCAGCCCTGCAGAAGATACAGAGAAGTATAAGATGTGACCTCTATGATCCCTGACCTCAAGCAGTTTACAGACTAGTTGGGGGAATAAGATATACATTAAATACATAAAGAGTTAAACAATATAAGAGGTTGCCATATAACTATCAAATACTGGAGTTGTTATGAAATGTCAGGACAGAGAACATAGTATGACAGAGATAGGAGGGCCCTTAGAACAGAGAATGTCAGAGGATGAAGGGACCTGGGAAAAATTTTCAAAGTTGGGCAGAATCTCAAAGGTCTACCCCACTCCTTTCATTTTACAGATAAAGAAATCAAGGCCTGAGGCAGTTAAGCGGCTTGCCATAGATTATATAGTAGTGAGCACAGTAGAGGTAAGACTTTAACACAGGTCCTTGAACTATAAGGACCTCACTATATCACCCTGACTCCAGTCAAGGGTAATGAATGGAAAAGGAGAGGTGCTATTCTGGTTAAGGATACTCTTTTAGGGAGAAGGTGCACACCTCCCTGTATCCATCCATATCCCAGATCTCATCCCAGAGATGTAGATGAGAAGGCTGGCAGAGTAGTGAAATGATTATGAACTGAGATTCAGGAAGGTCTGGGTTCCTCTTGCCTCAGACCTGACACTAACCCACCTCCATGAGTTAAGGTAAGTCCCTTCCCTGGGTCTCAGTTTCTTTCTCTGTAAAACAGCAGTGTTAGCCAATAACAGTCAGTCAATAAGCAATTATTAGATGACCCCTAAGTTCCAAATCATTTGATTTAATGGTAAGTTAGTGGTGACCACAGCATTTCTGTGGTCACATGGACCTGAGGGTTCACGCCACTGATACAGACCACATTCCATCTAGGCTAGTGGATCCTGGACCACTTTTGTCTGTGTCCAATCAGAGATCTGCCACTTGCCAGGCTGGGACTTTCCTCCAGTCCTCTGGCCATTGTGAGAATACTAATGAAATACACAGGTAGTTAGTTCATGTAATTGTCAACTCTTGTCATGGGACCAGTCCATTTTCTTTTTAATAACAGTAACTAGCATTTGTCTAATGTTTTAAGGTTTGCAAAGTATTTTACATGTATTATCTCCTCTGATTCTCACAACAGCCCTGGGAGAGGTAGGTGCTGATATTATCCTCATTTTACAGATGAGCAAAATGAGGCAGACAGAGGTGAAGTGCCTGGCCCAGGGTTATACATGTTTGAGGCCAAATTTGAACTCAAGTTTTCCTGACTTCAAGCCTAGGCCTCTATTTCATCACCTAGATAGACGTTAATGAACTTTCCTCATGTATTTCTTTAATGACATAGGATAGGGGAATGCTGGAGGTGGTGATTCACAAGAGCCAATTGCTAAACTTTTAGTGGGAGCATTTACATCTCAGAAATCTACAAATGCTGCAAATCAAGGCTCGATTTATTGTTTTCTTGATTGTCTAGATTTAAGAAAGGAATGGAAAAATATTAATAATTCAGGGTAAACTTAAAAATGTATCTTGTATACATTTTTTTTTTTAGAGAGCTGTTTGTTGAACATTTACCAGTTCACTCCTACAAGGAATCACAAATTTAAAGGCCAAACCAACCTTGGTGTTTTCATTTAGTCATGTCTGACTCTTTGTGACTCCACTTGGGTTTTGGGTTTTTTTTTTGGCAGAGACAGAGGAATGGTTTGCCATTTCCTTCTCCAGCTCATTTTACAGATGAGGAAACTGAGATAAACAGTAACTTCCCCAGAGCCACACATCTAGGAAGTGTCTGAGGCTGGAACTGAACTCATGAAGATGAGTTTTCCTGATTCCAAGCCGAGTGCTCTGTACACTTCAGCACCACATAGTTGATCCTATAATACTGTTCTAAAAATGTAGTGGCAGCTACATGGTGTAGTAGATAGAGTGCTAGACCTCAGCCTTGCCCTTGAATCTCTGAGCTGGGTCATCCTCATCAATTACCCTGGCCTTGCCTAACCCAGATTGACTTCTTGGCGCTAGGAGAGGCAGTGCTCTCCACTGGAAAGCGTCCCAGAGTTGAGGTCAGGAGTATGAGTTCCATCTCCAAAGCTCACTAGCTATGTGACCTGGAAAAAGTCACTTCCTCTCCATAAGCCTCAGTTTTCCTCTCTGGGTCATGAGAGGAGGAGTTCTTGTCATATGAACCTCACAGGGTTGTCATAACTGTGGAAGTGCTTTGTGATCATGCAGAAGGGGGAACCTCAGGAGCTTAAAGTGCCAGGTGCCATTTGGGTCCTAAGAGGCAGGTGAAGTCTCATCTCCTTTTGGCTCTGCTGTCTCCTGAGGAGGGCACATGCCTGTCACTTCTCTTCCATGTCCCTGGAAAGTCAATCAGAGCTGTCAGAAGGAGAGAAAGTCATTTCCGGTGTTCTATTTCATAGCTTGTTGCCAGGTTCATTGCAGCAAACTAAACCCACTCTCCTCCACTGACATTTTCTGGGGGCACCTTGGTTAGAATCCTTAATGATGTAGATTGATCCCCCATCTTGAATGGAGTTGTCATAGGTGTTCTTGGACATCAGCCTAGCCTGTCGTTCTGTTGATTGTGATCCTGGGGGTTAGTTAGGCCTTGTTTGCATCACAGGAGAATTCCTGGGAGTATCCTGACACCCTTGCAAGTGGGGACCAACACCTGAGGTGAGGTGAGGAAAAATAATTAGAAAGATGGCTCCCACATCAAGATTACTTTGGAATTGGCAAAGATTGCATCCTCAAGGTGGCCCCTGGAGGTAGGTCATGCCAGGGGGCTTATTTCCATTTCATAGATTCAGTGTAATTCAGAGGCTCATGGCTCAGAGGCTATCTAGCAAAATCTACTTATTTTTATATATGAGGGAATTGAGGCCCAGGAAAAGAAGTAACTTGCTTGAGTTCAGGTAGTGTCAAAAGTGGAATTTGAACCCAGGTCCTTTGAATCTAAAACCATTGCTCTTTCTACTCATCCATTCAGTGCCTCAATTCAATCCAATAAACAAATTTTTAAGGGTCTACTTTGTGCAAATCCTGGATTATGTGGTGAGAATCCAAACACAAAAATTCAAATTTTTCTTGCTCTCAAGAAGTTTACATTCTAGTGGGAGAGAAGGAGGCCAATCACAACACAATTATTCCTTCATGTAACATTCAACAAGCATTTATTATTTACTAAGTACCTAGAATGTGTCATGCATTGTGCTGTGTGCTAAGGACGCCAAGATCACATAGAAACAGTCCCTGTGCTCAAGGAGCTCATACTCTGAAGGATAGAGATGAGGCACAATGCATTCATTCATTCACTTCTTCATCCCTCTATTCATCCCTCTGCATTCCCTCATTTGTTCATCCATTCATCCATTTGTTCTTTCCTCAACCATCCATCCATTCATTTATCCAACCATCCATCCATGCACTTATCCAACCATCCATCCATCCATCCATTCATTTATCCAACCATCCATCCATGCATATATCCAACCATCCATCCATCCATCCATCCATCCACTCATTTATCCAACCATCCATCCATTCATTTCTCCAACCATCCATCCATCCATCCATTCATTTATCCAACCATCCATCCATCCATGCATTTCTCCAACCATCCATCCATTTATTCACTTATTTTTTCCCTCATTTGTTCACACACCAACAATTCATCCATTATTCATTCATTCCTTTATTTGTTCATCCATCCATTCATTTATTCCTTTAATCATTCATTCATTTATTCATTCATGCATTCCTACTCCACTCATAATTTATCAATCGCTTACTCTACGTTAGGTACTGGACTAGACCCCAGAGATACAAAGACAAAAAAAGAAACAATCCACGTCTTCAAAGAGCTTATGCTCTAATGGGGGAGATAACATGTACCAGGGAAATGGAATACCGGGGATATAAAGAGTCACTTCAAGATAAAGGCCACTAGAAGCTGGAGGCAGGGGATGGAATTCCTCTAGGACAGGTAATATTGAGCACAAAATGATTTTAAGGAGGAGGGAGGGAGCGTGAAAATGAGGGGGTGTGTGGAGAAAGAAATAAAGTATTCTGTGAGGAGGGAGACCTTTCTAGGTATAGGGCACAGCTTGGGCAAGAGCAAGGAGGCAAGAGATAGAATGTTGTGCATTGGAATGGCAAGTAGGCTGGAATCCATGAAAGCAAGTAATATGAACAAAGATGGGAAAGGCAGATAAAGAAACTAAGTCTCTGAGAAAGGAAGAAATTTGGACAAGGTCACCTTGCTAGTTATGGTGGCTGATCTAGAATGAGGAGCCAGGTGCTTTTCTCACCTAATTCCTCAGGAGGGGAAGCCTCCAGGGCCAGAATAGGGACAGCCTGAGGGCCTGGGGATTCTACAGATGTGCCCAGATGTGCCTCCTCTGGGTCTGAGGCTGCCAGGGAAGGGCCGAAGCAGGGCTTGTGTCATGAAAGCAGGATGGAGAGATCAAGATCACCTGGAGAAATTGAACAGTTGCTGCCTAGCATTAGTTTCTGTACATTGTCTGGGCCCAGAGATAGTCATCTACTCACAAATGGACCTACATAGCCAGCTGGTCCGGCCCTTTCATCATTTTACTAAGGAGGCCTATGTCACCTGGGTGGTATATCAAAGGGAGCAAAACTAATTGTAGACCTAGGTTCGAATCCTCACTCTTTCACTACTTGTGTGACTCTTCATTTCTCTAAGCCTGTTTCCTCATCTGTAAAATGAACAACATAGACAAAATGACCACCAAGGTTCCTTCCAGATCAAAGCTCCAAGATCCCATGATGCTATGTTTCTTTCTCTCTGAGTCTTCCCATCCTTTTGGGCTCCCTGAAACCTAGCCTGTTACTGAGGACACCAGATCTCTTGGCCCCCTCTCTAGGGTCCCCTTCTCATGGAACCTTTGACACCCAGGGCTAGGAGGAGTTAGTGTGTTCCTTGTCCCCTGGTAACGCTCTTAGACCCTTTCTCTACCACTACTCAGCAACAGCTCCCCTCCCTTAGAGTTTTTTCTGTCTTATGTATTTCCCTATCATCTATGGACTTCCAGAACATCCTCTCTCTTCCCCAGTGAGTTGTGTTTGACTCAGTCTTCTTTTCCAGCCCAACTCTGCCTCCTTCAAATACTCCAGTCTCAATTCCCTAATTCCTATAGTATCTGTTCCTGTCTACCTTTTCTATGTACAGGTAGTCTAGCCTTATTTCTTTTCCCACCAATCACACATAAGAATTGTCTAACCTTAGACATGAGTCACCAGGGGACTGGTCATACTTAGAAATGCTCAGCAGTGCACCTCCTGCGGTAGAAGGGGATCAGACCTTAGACTAGAGGTTCTTAATCTTCCTTGTGTCATGAACCCCTTTGGCTGTCAGGTGACAGCCTCTTCTTTCTCAGAATAATGTTCTTAAATGAATAAAATGGACTATTCTTAATACTGTTTTTAAAATGAATAAAATAAAATGTGTAAGATTACAAAGGAAAACAAATGTTAGTGAAAATAATGATGAAATTTTCCCCATCCAAGTTCATGGACCCAGATTAAGAAGACCCACCTTAGACACACCATTCTCCCATCTATTTGAGAAGTAGTGTAATCTTATATCTCCTGCTAATCATGTATAGGAATGATCTAACCTTAGCTGTATACCCCACCCACATATATAGAGTGATCATACTTTATACACATGCCCAGCTGGATCTGTCCCAGGTGCTAGAATTTCAAATTATTTTTCTGATCTGTGTCTACTCTTCTAGGGTGTCTGCTCAGCTGGACATAACTGATCTAAGGCCAGGCCCTTGTTCAATGCCTACTCTCTACAGGTTCTGCTGATAGTGACCCAACCAGGTGCCCTGTGATGGGCAGCCCCCTCCCTCCACCATCATGCTATCCTGCCAGCCCTGTCCTCCCCCTGAGAAGCAGGAGAGGGCCAACCCCCACCCACCCCATTCCACCCCGACATCTTTGGCCTTGTCTCCGGAGGGAGCAAGCCTCGGGGTTGAGGCCCACCATTGGGTTCCTCCCCAGCGCACTGAAGGTTTTGAAAGTTAAAATATTACCGTCGGCTTTGTTGTTGCCTAACCGCGACAGACAAATTGAGAACTAGTTGTCAAAATGTCACCGTACAACAAATCAACATTCGAAGCGAGTTGCCTCACGAGGTGGTATGTAATTAAAGAAAAAATCCCTTTTAGAAATTTCAGCGAGCGTTGGCTCTACTTTCTATTTGTCTGTGTGATTAATAAAGGCAGCTAATTTTCAGACTTTAAAAACAGCTAGAAAATAGCTCCTAATTACATATTAGGCTCCTAACGGCCCCCGCTGAGCTCGGCTGGTATTGGTGGGCCGGAGAATTTGGCAAGGCCTTAATTGCATTCTGAGCTTCATCTAATTTTAGTTAAATGTAATGTAATCAGCAGCAGATGTCTGAAATAAAATATGAATTATGAATATGATGAAATTTCATTCTTGAGTAAAAAAGTAATTTGCTATTTAGTTCATTAGAGTCTTAGAGGTTTATTAGGAGCAGGTATACAGCCCAGCGAGGTTATATATTAAGATGATATTTCAGAAAAGAAGAGAAACCCCTTTGGGGGGGTTACAGAGTAGTGGGGAGGAGAAAGGTGGATATTCTCCCAAATCATCCAACTAGCCTTCATTAACTATGTAGAGGAGAAAGAGCTCGCTGGAGGTGATGAGAGGGTCACCTGAGACCTAACTTGGGATCCTACCTGGGTGAGCATCCCTTCTGGTGGTGATGGGGTATGGTTACCTCAAAGCTGCCTTTTCCAAGAAGCCTTCCTGGATTCCCTCACCCACCTGGAAGCAATCAGCCAGTTCCAAGCCATGCCATTTTCTTTGTAGGTACTTGAAACCGTTTAATGTGTATGTACTTAGGTGCATATACATCTTGTTTTTCTTACAAGAGGTTTAAATTGCAGAAGCCTTGGGTCATGACTTACTTACTCTTATGTTGCTTCCAGAACCTCACTCAGAGTCTGGCACACATAGCAATAACCCAGCAGCTCCAGGATGGCGCCCCATCCCTACCTGCGGGTCCTGGGGGACACTTACCTTTGTGATAGTGGACAGAGTGCTAGACTGAGAGTCAGGAACATCTGTGTTGGAATCCAGCCTTAGATGCTTGCTAGCTGCATCACCCTGGAAGCCAGCTTCTTTTGGCCTCAGTTTCCCCAACTGTAAAAAGGAAATGACAGTGCCTACCTCCCAGAGTTGTTGTGAAGATTAAATGAGGTATTATTTATAAAGAACTTTGCAAGCCTTAAAGTACTACATCATTGTTGACTGCTATTATTATTGTCTTTGCTAAAATTTGACCCAGGGAGTCCCCCAGTGTGCTTCCTTGGGTTCTCTTGACATTACAAGGGTTCCAGTGAAGCCGTGAGCTGTCACTGAATCTCTTTACATGACTGGACCATCTTTTTTTTCTTTTTCCAGACATTCATTTCTCTAGATCTATGGTCCCAATGATCAGATGGTGCACTTTGTACCTTGGAATGGAACCTGTGTTTTCACTGCTATTGGGAACTCTCATATGAGGAAAATCCCTCCCCCAATGCAAGTTGATGCCTCTTTTGCAGCTACAGTCTTAGAATAGTTGCCCAGAGCATTGAGTGTAAGCGACCTGCCCATACAGTAACAGAGCCAGCCTACGTTAGAGGCAAAGCTTAAAACCTGGTTTTTCTGGCTTGAGGATCAACTCTCTAGCCACCTCACAGGGCTGATACAAATGTTTGCTTATCGATTTATTGAATGAATGAATTATTGAATGAAAAAGGATAAGAAAAGATGCTGAGCATTGGAGGGGAGGAGAGAGAGAAAGAGAGAGAGAGAGAGAGAGAGAGAGAGAGAGAGAGAGAGAGAGAGAGAGAGAGAGAGAGAGAGAGAGAGAACTTGTCTTTTTCCAGGAGATGACTTTTAACACTTTTTAGGGATGTGGCTCCTCACCTGCCAGCTCAGGGATCTGTGAATCCGTTTGTAGTTACGTACATAAGCAATTACCCTCTCTGCAGACTGGGCAAATAACCAGTATGTCTTGCATGCATCTTTCTATTTCTAAGATGTGTGTAGATTAGTACAGTCAAAACAAGGCTGGTTCCAGGGTCAGAGAGATTGGGTTCAAATTCTGTCTCTGATATTCAAAATCTGCTTGGTTATGAGCAAATGACTCAGCCTCCCTGGGACTCTTCTAATGCTAGAGCTATGGATCTGTGTTAGAATGGGCTAGTTCAGTCCTCTCCTAGGCTGGCTAAAAGGTCAGTACTGATTTCTCCCTTCCCACCTGCTCCCTTCTCTCTGTCCCCTCTCCCATCCTCCATGACTCAGTAGTTTGGCCTTACCTGCCTTGTTCTAACTATTGCCTCGTATCTTTCCTAGGTCTGTGTGCCCTTTGATTCCTGACTTCTAGCCCTTTGTCCTTCAGAGGTCATCACCAGTTTGCATAACCCAAATAATACCCCTCAAAATACACTCAGATAGGCTGAATCCATTAGGGATGGAGTAAAGGATTTTAGAGAGGGAAGGAACCATCAAATCCATCAAATGACCAGTCGAGAGCTGACAGTGGCGCTTACAGGTCATCCTTTTACAGAAAACTGAGACTCAGAGAAGCGCCTTCCTCAAGGATACTCAGCAAAGTCAAACCTGGAAGGGGCAGCAGCCACTCCCCTGGCACCCCTCCCAGTGGGCAGATTCCAGGCAGGGTACTGGAAAATCTCTAATGTGAGGGCAGCCGCAGGAAGCTGAGCTCTCTCCCACTCTCTGCCCACCTCCAGCTGTGCCCGGGCTCCCCAGGAGGCCGGCTCCCAGCCAGCGGCTGCTGCATCGAAGCCTTGCAGGCTCACAGCTGGCCATCCCCAGGACCTGCCTCATCTTCCTCAATGAGTTCCATTTGTTCTGAACTTGGGGAGAGGGAGGGATGAGGATGGGAAGGAGAGGCCCATGCAGGAGCTGGGGGAAGGGAGCTGGAGGGTCACAGCCAGGGCCAGACAATCATTTTCTGCAATTATCTGCAAAAGATTAATTAGCAAAGTACATTTTATTGATGTCATGCCAGTGGGAGAGTCGATCAATTAGGGCCAGGTTGGGCCTGATGAAAATAATGCTGAGAATCCATTTCCTGTTTCTTTAGTATGGAGATGTTTTCCCCCAGGGCAGCTTTGGGAGGTAAGTAATGAAGGTGGAGTTACCTTTTACAGGTGAGGCATGGAGACTGGAGAAGATGAAGGACGTGCCCTGGACACGTCAGAGGTGGAATTCAAGCCAAGGAGTTTTGACATCACAATTCCACTCCCCATTCTTGTCTCGACCCAGAATCCCAACCCGTGGCCAAACGGGCCTCCCTCTATGAAATGTCATCCCCATCCCCTTAGATCTTTCTGCCCAAGCCATTCCCCATCTCTGTCTCTGAATCCCTGGCCTTCTTCAGCTCTAGTACCACCTCGTTCAGGAAGCCCGCCTGTGTTTCCTGTGTTTCAAGTCTCTCCCCTTCCCATGTTGCTTAATGATTATCTTGAAGAGGTTTTGACTTGCTTCTCTCTGTGAGCATTATTCCCCTCCTTTCCCCCCATTCCTCCATCCCACGAAAATGTAGTCCCCTTGAGGCTTGGACTCTACCTCCCCAGGGTAGGGTGGACAGGGACTGGATTCAGAATCCATAAGACTTGGATTGAAATCCTGCCCCTGGAACTTCTCCATGACCGTAAGGTCAAGATGAGCTGCTAAGCTGCTGTGGTAGAGGGAGCTCCTTCAGCTCTCGAGGTTTTACACAACACTTCATAAATATCATCTCCTGTAGTTCTCACCACAGCCTTGGTGGTTTACTAACCAAGAAGCTAAAGCTGAGAATGGCAAAGTGATTTGGCCAGAATCCCACAGCTACTAAGTATCTGTGGCTGAATTTGAACTCAAGACTTCCTGGCTCCAGGCCCAGTGCTCTACCCATTGCACACACACATCCTCACCCACCCTTCCTTCCACCTTACAATGATGAAATCACATGTTTGATTTTTAAAAAGTCCATAGTGTCAGACACATGATATAGGCTTCATAAACGCTTGTTGAATGTTATGATCTAGAATGCAGTTGTGGCCGTCAAATCCTAGGGACTGCCCTCGGGCCCCTCCCAGCCCTGGCATCCCCTGTTCTGAGGCCCCCTCCCAGCCCTGACATCCCCTGCTCTGAGGCCCCTCTCAGCCCTGACATTCTCAGTTCCCATTTGGCCCAGTTCATCTCCTCTCTCCCACCTCTGACAAGAGGCTGTCCAGTCTTTCCCTGAAGGCTCTGAGGGAAGAACCCAGCACATATCTGGGCAGAGCATTCCACTTAGGGGCAGCTCTTATTTTTAGAAGTTTTTCAGACCTCAAGCCTGAATGTGTCTCTTTGCATCTTCCCCTCATTGTCCCTGGTTCTGCCCTTTGCGGCCAAAGGGTGACAGCCCTGCAATGACTTGAGTTCCACTGCCTCCTCCCTCCTCCCCAGCCTTCTCATCTCCAGGCTACCCAGTCCCAACGGGTTCATTCAAACTTCCCAGGGCAATGAACTCATGGCCTGTCACTGTCCTGGGTACCCTTCATCTTGTCCTTCTGAAACAAGATTCCAGAACTAGGCCCAGTGCTCCAGACAAGTGTAGAGATCAGTGTAGATAACAGGACTCTTGCCTCCTTCCTCTTTGGATGCCTTTTCTAATGTAGCTCAAGAGCAAGCTGATTTTCTGAATGGTAATGTCATCTTGTTGACTGGGGTAGTTCCTATCCAGGGTAAAGAGGTCAGACAGTCAAGAAACATTTACTAAGCAAATTAAAACTGCACCAGGGTGCCACCTCACCTATCAGGTTGGCTAATATCATAGAAAAGGAAAAGACAAATGTTGGAGGGGAGATGAGAAAACTGGGACACTAAAGCACTATTGGTGGAGTTGTGAACTGATCCAACCATTCTGGAGAGTAATTTGGATCTATGCCCAAAGAGTTATAAAACTGTGCATACCCTTTAATCCAGTAATACCACTGGTAGGTCTGTATCCCAAAGAGATTTTTTTTTCAAAAAGGGAAAAGAGTATATTTATGCAAAAATATTTATAGTAACTTCTTTTTGTGGTGGCTAAGAACTGGAAATCAAAGGGATGGTCATCATTTGGAGAATGGCTGAACAAGCTGTGGTATATGATTGTGATGGGTTGTTATTGTACTATAAGAAATGATGAACTAGTGAACTTCAGAAAAATCTGGAAAGACTGAACTGATGCTGAGTGAAGCAAACAGAACCAGAAGAGCATTGTGTGCAGTAACAGGAATATTATACAGTGAAAAATTGTGAATGACTAAGTTATTCTCAGCAATATAATGATCCAAGACAATCCCAAATGACTAATGATAATGCATGCTATCTGTCTCCAGAGAAAGAACTGATACTGTCTGAATACAGACTGAAGCAGGCTATTTTTCACTTTCTTTCACTTTTTTTTGTTTAAGTCTTGTACAAAATGACTAAAATGGAAATGTTTTACATGATTGTACATGTATAACCTATCACATTGC
This sequence comes from Bettongia penicillata ogilbyi, assembly GCA_023548195.1. NCBI lineage: Eukaryota > Metazoa > Chordata > Mammalia > Diprotodontia > Potoroidae > Bettongia > Bettongia penicillata. Next base: position 1,604,008 of record JAJHZJ010000063.1, read on the forward strand.
TTACCATTTCAGGGAGGGAGGATGGGAGAGAGAAAGAAAGGGATAGATTTTGAAAGTCAAAACTTTAAAAAATATTAAAGATTTATTTTGAAATGCAATTGGGAAAAATAAGATATTATATGTAAAAAAGTAATAAAGCCCATACTGCCACTGCCTTCTTCATAGGATTGCTGTGAGGAAAACACATTATAAGTCATAAAAAAATCTGAGAGGGCAAAAAAAAAGAAAAAACCTGGAAAGACTTACATAAACTGATGCAAAGTGAAGTGAACAGAACCAGAAGAACGTTGTATGTAATAAGAGACACTGTGTGGTGAAGAATTGTGAATGACTTAGCTCTTCTCAGCATACAATGATCCAAGACAATCCCAAAGGATTCATGATGAAAAATGCTATCCACTCCCAGAGAAAGAATTGATGTTGTCTGAATACAAACTGAAGCATACTATTTTCTCTTCCTTCCTTCCTTCCTTCCTTCCTTCCTTCCTTCCTTCCTTCCTTCCTTCCTTCCTTCCTTCCTTCCTTCCTTCCTTCCTTCCTTCCTTCCTTCCTTCCTTCCTTCCTTCCTTCCTTCCTTCCTTCCTTCCTTACTTTCTTTCTTTCTTTCTTTCTTTCTTTCTTTCTTTCTTTCTTTCTTTCTTTCTTTCTTTCTTTCTTTCTTCCTTTCTCTCTTTTTGCATAGAACAACTAATACAAAAATGTTTTACATGATTGCATATGTATAACCTATATAAGATTGCTTATTGTCTTAGGGAGACAGAAGGGAGAGGAGGAAGGGAGCAATATAATTTGAAACTCAGCACTTTAGGAAAAAACAACAAATGGCAAAAATTGTTTATACATGTAATTGGGGAAAAATAAAAATATTATTTTAAAAATAAATATTTATTAAGTGCCTACTGTATGCCAGACATTGTGCTACATACTGGAATCACAAAGAAAGAAAAAATACGGTCTCTGCTCATGCTGCGCTTACAATCTAGTGGAGGAGAAAATAGGCAAAGATCTAGGTACAAAAAAGTTATATGAGATAAATTGGACATGAGCCATAGAGGGTAGGGACGTGCACCAAGTGGACAGGAGACGGCTTCCTATAGAAGGAGGGGTTTTTAGCTGAGACTTGAAGTGAGGAAGGAGAGTGTTCCAGGCATGAAGGACAGACAGTCCGTGAAAATCTACAGAATCAGGAGATGGAGTGTCTTGCTTGAAGAATATGAGGGAGGAGTCAGTGTTGTTGAATAACAGATTATGTGAGGTTGAGTAAGACATAAAAACAGTGGAAAAGTAGGCAGAGGCCATGTTGTTGAAGGCTTTGAGTGCCAAAAAAGGAATTCTATATTTGATTCTGGAAGTAATAGGGAGTCATTGAACTTTATTTGAGAAGGGGAGTGACACAAGCAGACCTGAATTTTGGGGAAATCACTTCAGCAGCTAAGTGAGGGATAGGCTAGTGTGGGGGGAGACTTGAGGCAGATAGGCACTCCAGCAGCAATTGTAATGGTTCAGGCACAAGGTGATGGGGACCCGTACCAGGGGTTGTGATAGTGTGAGATCATAGAAGAGGGTAGATTTAAGAGACATTGGGGAGGTAGCATTGAAAAGACTTGGCAACAGCTTGGAAATGGGAGGTAAAAGAGATAGTGGGGAATCTAGGATAATACTAGGTTGTGAGCTTGGGGGGCCTGGAACAGTAGTGGTACTATCCACAACAATGTGGGAATTAGGAAGAAGGGATGATTTAGGGAAAAGGTAATGAGTTTAGTTTGGAACGAGTTGAGTTTAAGATATCTATAGGACAACCAGTTCCAGATATCTAAAAGGCAATAAGTGATACAGGACCAAGAGCCAGCAGAGAGGAGGGCTGAACAGAGAGGTCTGAGAATATTTGATCATAGAGGTATTGATTGAAACCATGGGAGCCAATGGGATCACCAAGTGACAGTATGAGGAGAAGAGGAGAGATCCTCACCATAGAGTCCTTTGGGATACCTATGGTTAGTGGGTAGAACCTGGATTGGGATCCAGCCAAGAAGACCAAGAAGAAATGGTCAAAGCAGTAGGAGGAGAACCAGGAGAAAGTGGTATCCTGGAAAAACAGAGAAGAGGGTGACTGACAGTGTCAAAGACTGCAGAGATAAGAACTGAGAAAAGGTTATTGTTTTGGGCATGGAGGAGATCATTAGTAACTCTGGAAAGTGCAGTTTGGGTGGAATGATGATTCTGGAAGCCAGATTACAGGGAATTAAGAGAGAGAAAATGAAAGTGCCTATTTTATTTTGGGGTTTTTTTGGAAGGAAGAAGCAATTGGGATTAAGTAATTTACCCAAGGTCACACAGCTAGTAAATATCAAGTGTCTGAGACAGGATTTGAACTCAGGTCCTCCTAATGCTAGGACTGGTTTTCTATCCACTGCACCACCCAGCTGCACTTATTTTAGGTGACCTTTTCAAAAGCATTAGCCACAAAAGGATGAAGAGATAAGGGACAATAGTTATCAGGCATGAATGGATCAATAGGGCATTTTTTTGAGGAAGAGGGAAACACAGGAATGTTTGTAGGCAATAGGGAAGAAGTCAGTAGACCAAGAAAAATTTAAGATAAGTGAGAAAGTGGATATGAAAGAGGAGGGAAATCTGGAAATGACAGCATGGAATGAATGCATAGAGATTTGCATCACTTGTGGATAAAGAGGAGCTTGCATTGGTGAGGAGAAGTTATCTCTTCACATAAGACAGAGGCAAAGGCAGAGATAATTGCAGAAGGCAATTATATCTGGGAAATATGAGTTGAGGAGGGAAGAAGAGGGAACTTTGACCAGTGGTCTCAATTTTTTCAGTGAAATATGAATCAAGGTTCTCAGGATGGCAAGAGGGGAACTCTGAGAAATGTGAAAAGGAATGAAGACATTTGGAAGAGAGGCTGTGGAGAATGGGACACTGAGTTGTTGAGAGAGGTGTAGAAGGATTGCCCAGCAGTGGTGAGGGCCCAGATGAGATTATGTAACATAAATGTTTAATGGATTAGATCAGAGCAAACAGTGAGTTCTGTTTTCCCAAGAACAGAAGGATATTCATTCATTCACTCATTTATTCATTCATTTTCTTTCATCCATTCATTCAGCAAAGGTTTTTTGACTAACTACTCTGTGCAAAATGCCACCAGAGGCAGAGTAAAACTCCAGGTCAGGAACATTGAATAACAATGATACTGTATACTTAGAGGCTGGATTTAATTCACTCTCCAGAAATCCTGATGGTTTATTATAAAGGGCCTTGTGTGGCCCATCTCCTCAGGGTCCGAGGGCCTTTTCCTAACCCTTTTATAGGGTTATAATTGGGGTTATAATTGGGCAGGGAATAATTGCCCTGTCCCTAGTTTGGATTTGCTGCATGGCCCCACTTGAAAAGTGGGGTCTGGTTAGAGGATTTAGGTCAGGGTCTGAGGCCTTCTCAGGCTAGATGTATGTGTGTGTAATGTTAATGTAAGGTTAATGGTGGATGGGGGGAAAGAGTTAAAGATCTTCTCTGCCAATTAATTGACCTCAATATCTTTTTACAATTTCTTTTGAGACACTGGGTCAGAAGGTCATGCCCTCTGGCTCTGAAAAGTGTATAAGTACTCTGAGGCTTTGGGGTTTATTCATTGGAAGTGTTTGTCCAGACAAGAGCCACTAAGGAGCCCCCCAGCTTTGAAAACCCAGATGTTGGTGCTTCTGTCTCTGGTAACTCTGTATATATGTGATGGTCAGACAGTTGGGTCTGTCTGTTGATCTGTGATGTATGTGTTGCTTATGGTTGGACAGTTGAAAGCCCTGTCTGTTGGTCTTTATTTTTCTGTTTGTATTTTCTCTGAAGTTCAGGGTGCTGACTTTTCCCCTGAACTAAGTGAATGATACATGTGTTTGATTAAAGTGATTGTTGACCCCTCAATATTTGCTTTCCTTTTAGAAAAGCAGATGTAAGAACTGGTGCAGCAAGCTCTCCTATGTATGTTGGGGTGCTTGCTGTTACAGTGTGACCTTAGGTGAATCATTTTAGGGAGAGAGAGCAGGTGGTAATAAGATCACCAAGTGAAGAATTGTACCAGGGAAGCTATAGAGGGATGTCGTCAGAGAAATGTGTGTCCAAAAAAACCCAAAATCTCATGGGGAAAGTCAAGGTTTAAGTTTCCTTGAGACCTCCTCATCTGTAAAAGGAGTGGGGGAGGCAGGGCATCTAGTTGGCCTTCTCCATATCCTCTTCTTTCTAGGGTCTGGGTAGCTACCAACCACTCCATTCCAATGATTTTTCCCATGTCACATCATGAATTTGGCAAGTCATGTGAGAAGGCTTAAAGCACTAAACCTGTGCAGTAACCACATTCAGTCAGGTCCTGTGCTCAGATCAGAGCTAGAGGCTCAAACTGGGAGGCTCAGTCTCCCACGAATGTGATCCCCTAGACCAGATCTAATCTGCCAACCTATGGTGGCCTGCTGATTCTCCAATCTGAGGGGGAAGTCAACATTCCATCCAGGAAAACCCCATCTCTTCCAGTGTCTCTTTCTTCTTAATTCCCAAGGAAATCCACCTGTCATCTGAGATTATTCATGGGGTACTGGGCAGATCTGAGGGCTGTAGCATGGGCATATTGACTCTTGAATAAGAAATCTGGGTTCAGAAACAAGGATTCCTTTCCTCTTTGATTATCAATAACTCCCATTTCTCCTGCCTGTGAGGCTCATATAATGCTTTCCTTTTCCTTCCTAAGTTCTTTCACATTGACGGGTCCCAGTTTCCTCAACTCTAGAATGAGAGGGTCACAGTAGTGATCCCTTCCAGCTCTAAATAGATGATCTTAGGATTATGGCAGTTTTCAATGAAAAGAGCCTTCCTCTTTCTCAGAAGACCAGCTCTGTCAAAGCAGGGAAGGTTAGTTTTTAGTAATTTTAAGAAGCCAGTATAAAAATGGGCTTTTGGATTTGGAAGCACCAAGAGTTGGATTCAAATCTTCCCTCAGATACTTTCTAGTTATGTGACTCTGTGCACATCATTTACTCAGACCTTCTGAGTCTCAGTTTCCTCATCGATCACATGGAAGGATAGACTGGGTGACTCCCTTCTAAATGTAGGATCCAATGAGTCTCTGCAAGCTGTCTTTCTCATCTTTAAATCTGAGCTGAGAACGGACTTGGAATGAGAGTTCAGAGTTCAAATTTTGGCTGGGTTATTTACCACCTTGTGACCTTGAGCAAGTAATTTCATTTCCATGGATCTCTCCCAGGTCAGATAAGGAAGTAAGACCAGATGGCTTTCCAGGTCCCTTTGGACTATAACATATCTGTCCTCACTAAATCCCCTTTTCTACATCTAAATGAGGATGATAAAAGTCCCACCTCAAGGGCTGTTGGGAGAATCAGATGTGGTAATTAATGCCAGTAGGGTGCTTTGCAAACCATAAAACCTAAGATAAATAGCCAGACCAAGCAAGCTCTTCTTCCAACTTTGAATATCAATAACTCATTCCTCTTGGCCTGAAAGGTTTACACAGCCCTTTTCTTAGAACCATCCAGGGAGTGATATAACATAATCCTCACTGTCTCCATTTTACAGATGAGGAAACTGAGTCTCAGGGGGATGAAATGATTTTCCACGGTCACAGGGGCAGTAAGTGCTAGAACTGGCATGAAAACCAAACTCCAAGATCTTCCCAACTCTAAAACCAGGGTTCTTTTCACAGTACTACCCTGTTTTTAATGGCTAACCAGCAAGTGACTCTAGGGAGCATCCCCCTTCTCAGTCCCTCCACCAAAGCTCCACAGAGATGCAGGAGGAAGGGATAGATTGGTGGGGGCTAAAGAAGATGGGCCTAGAGTTGGAGAGATCATTCCAGTGGAAAAGGAAGCAGCTTGGGATAAAGGAAAGCCCCCTGGTCTGAGAATCAAGAGGTTGGGTGAGAGGCAGGGATCTAATTACTGCAAAAACTGAGACAAATCATTGCCTTTTTCTGGGTCTGTTTCTTCATCTGTAAAATGAGTGAGTTGGAACAGATACTCTCTTAAGTTCCCTCCCAGCCCTGATACCCCCTGTTCCAAGGCCCCTGCAAGTTCTGACATCCTCTGATCTAAGGCCCCCCCCAGCCCTAACATCCCGTGTTCTAAGGCCCGCCCCGCCCCCCCCCCCCCCGCCCCAGCCCTGGCATCTCCTGTTCTAAGGCCCCTCCAAGTGCTGACTTCCCCTGTTCTAAGGCCCCCACCCTAGCCCTGACATCCCCCATTCTAAGGCTTCTCTCAGCCCTGACATCCGTGTTTGTTCCAAGGCACCTGCCTGCCCCGACATCCCCTGTTCTATGACTTCTAGTTCCGTGTTTACTCTCTTTGTAGCTCCCTGAGCTGATGACTGTGCAGAAGTGGGAACGTGACTCTTTTGGGAGTCCAATGCCATGTGCCCAGGTGAACTAATAGCAGTGATAATGATGAAAGTAATCGTAGTGATGAAGCCGGTCGTGGTGATGCTGGGGCTGCTGCCACGGCCTCCTTGGCACAGCGCTGGGAGGTTTCCGCTGTCCGGGAGCACCCCCTCCGTGCCTGGGCTGGAGGCTGCTCGCGGCTGCCTGACCCTGCCTGTCACCCTCAAGGCACAAGCAGGTGCCCCTCCTGGCCTCGCAGGCGCCGTCCCTGCAGTCTCTGGGCAGCCGGGCAGGCTCCTTCCCCTAGGTTAGCCGTCTGTCCCTGTTCTATTCATCAAGGGCATGACAGCTAAAATTCATTTGAAGATGAAGAAAGTGCCGGCTAATCCGTTCTGCAAGACATTGACAGACTCGCGGCTCCGGGAGAATCGCACAGCGGTAATGAAATTAGGCTAAAACTGCTGGAGGATTGCACATAATTGCCCTTGTCTGTCACTAGGAATAACATCTCCCAAATCCAACAGAATGATTGTTCAAGTTGCAGGAATTTCTTCCCTTCCCTTTCATTTTTTTTTTAAGAGAGACAGGAGGGTTGAGCTCAGCCTGCGAAGCTCCCCTTGGGCAGCCCGGACGGGCACAGAAGCTTTGCCCAGGCTCCCCCTCACTTCTGTCAGGCAGGAAAGTAATAAAAATAATGGCTACCATTTCCGGAGCCCTATAAGGCAGACAGAAGGAAGTCGCCTCCCTGCCCCCAACCCTGGGAGGCAGCCCAGGCAAGGATTCTCATCTGTAGATGATGATGATGATGCCACATTAAAATAGTGCTTTGCAATTTATGAGGGCAGGTAGAAACTCCTGCATGCCAGGAGTGCTACCTTATATAGTTATTATATATGTATATAAGAGATGCATAGATTATACACATATACATAGACGGATGTGGGAGATGACAGAGGGAGAGAGATGGGGAGACAGAGAAGAGAAGGAGGGAGGGAGAGAGAAGGAGAGAGGAGAGGAGAAAGAGAAAAGGGGAGAGAAGGGCAGAAGGGAGGGAGGGAGAAAGTATCAGAGGGAGAAAGAGATATAGAGGAGAGGAAAGAGATAATGAGAAAGGAGAAAAAGAGAGAGGGGAGAGAGAGTAGGAGAGAGGAGAGGAGAAAGAGAAAAAGGCAAAGAAGGGAAAGGAGAAGGGAGAGAGTGATAGAAAGAGACAAAGAGGAGAGAGAATGAGAAAGGACAGAGAGAGGGAGAGAGAAAATATGAAAGGGAGAAAGAGAGAGAGAGGAAAGGAAAGAGGCAATGAGGAGAGAGACAAAGAGAGAAGGAAAAAGGAGAAAATAGGAGAGAAATAGAGATACAGAGTTAGACAGAGAGAGAAAGAGAGAGAGAGAGAGAGAGAGAGAGAGAAAAGAAGAAGAAGAAGAAGAAGAAGAAGAAGAAGAAGAAGAAGAAGAAGAAGAAAGAAAAAGAGAGAGAAGGGAAGGAGGGAGGGAGAAAGTGAGAGAAAGACAGAGAAGAGAAGGGAGAATAAGAGAGGCTAGAGAGAGGGAGACAGTGTCTGTCTATATCTGGCCACTGCCCCAGATGGCTCCAGAGGAGAAAGTGAGGCTGGTGACTTTGCACAGCCTCTCCTCACTTAAATCCAATTTACTTGCAAGTCATGGCATCACCTTCCTGATATCTTGGACTTCTTTGAGAATGAAGGAAAACTACATCGACAATCATTACTCTGTAGTTTTCTTAGCTAAATTATTGTACTTGTTGGTGTATGCATGTTCTTTTTCCCATCTTGGTAAAAAAAAATCAACTCCTCGAGAACTGGTATTGTTTCGTTTGTTGCCTTTGTATTCCCATTACCTAGAACAATGCCTGGGACATGACAGGTGCTGAATCAATACCTGTTGATTGATAGACACAGTCAGCTAGGTGGATAGAGCACTAGTCAGGAAAATTTGAGCTCAAATCCGACCTCCAGGGAATAGAATAGAGCCTTTCCAATAAATGCAGGAGTAAAGCAAGGAGGCCCACTATTCCTACTATTATTTGATATAATTCTAGAAATGCTAAAAATAGCAATAATACAAAAGGAAGGAATTAAGGGAATAAAGACAGGGAAAGAACGAATTAAACTATCCCTAATTTCCTGATGACATTATGGTTTACTTGGGAAAACCCAGGGAATTACCAAAGGTACTCATTAAGACAATAAAAAGCTCTAGCAAAGCTGAAGGATGTAAAATAAATCTTCAAAAATCAACAAAATTTCTATACAATATTAGCAAAATACAAGAAGCAACAATAGAAAGGGAAATCCCATTCCAAATAACTACAAAATGCATGAAATATCTGGGGATCAGCTCCCAATGCACAAAATAGATTTGTATATATTCAGTGACAAAGCACTTCTTAAAGAAATAAAGAAGAAACTAAGTAGCTGGGAGGGGATATTCAGTGCTTGTGATTAGGTTGTATCAATATAATAAAAATGGTCATACTACCAAAATTAATTTATTCTTTTCATATTATACCAATCAAATTACCACTGGAATATTTTATAGAACTTGACAAAATCATTATGTAATTCATTTGGAAAAAGAAAAGATCTAGTTTCTAAAATATCAAGGAGAATAATGAAAAGAAATAGGGATAAGGGGAAAAAACTGCTATCAGGCCACAGACTATATTACAAAAAGCAGTTACCAACACTATTTAATGTTGTTTAAAAAATAGAAAGACTTATGGAACAGACTAGACAGGAACATTCAGAAACAATAGAACTTATTACCCCAGTGTTTGATAAAGTAGAAAACACAGTTAACTAGGGTAAAACTCTCTATCTGATAAAAATTACTGGGAAAGCTGGAAAGAGTTCTGGCAGAAATTAGGCTTAAGCCAATGTCTTATGCCATGCTCCACAAAGCAGTCTAAATAGATCTATGGCCTTAATATTGAAGATTTTACTGTTAAAAAATTAGAAGAGAAACAGATCATATACCTCTCACAGCTATGGGGGAAGAGAAGCATTTTTAACCAAACAAGAGAGAGAGGTAATTACAAAAGATAAAACAGATAACTTCAGTTTCATCTACACAGACCACATTAATGCATTTAGGATAAGAAGGGAAGTGGTTGAATGGGAAAAAATCTTTGTATCAAATTTCTCTGATAAAAATCTATAATTCAACATATGTAAACAAATAATATATATACATATATCATGTATATATATGATATATATATAATATATATATGTGTGACAGAGATATATAGGGTTTTCAAAGAGGACCAGCATGTCTGGTGTGATGGCTTATTGAACCCTTTTCAGGGCTGCTCATCTACCTTTGGTGTCTATCTGTAACTCAACTCTCACCTGTGCCTTCAAGAAGCTGTAGCATGCATAGTGGTCATACCCAATAAACCATCACTACAGATGGACTAAACCAGAGAGTAACTGACAGGCCTCAAACCCATCAGCGAGTTGGGGGGGATATCTACTCCAAACATCCAAAAACCTATCCTGGCAGAGTGAATAGATGAGAACATTCTGTTTCAGTGGCCAAGAAAGTGGTTGAAGCAGGTGCTATAGGATGCCTAGAGCTTGGTCAGATATTAAAAATATCAACATCAGCCACTGCATCTCAGGCCATGGCCAGTCATCCTGACCTTTATCCTGCCACTGAACTTCAATGATTCAAGAAAAGATAGTGAGGATGATGACTTTGTGCACCTCTGCATCATTGAAATCCAATTCACACACAAGTTGAGTCATCATCCTGTGAAGTCATTGGTTCTCTTTGAAGAAAAAGAATAAATAACAACAATATATAAGACTAATAGTCATTCCCCAGCAAATAAATAGTCAAAGGGTATGAGCCAACAGTTTTCAAAAGAACTGCAAAATATCTACAACCATATGAAAAAATGCCCTGGATCACTGATAATAAGAGAAATGCCAATCAAAACCACCATGAGATTTCACTTCACACTCTGAAAACTGATAAAAATGACAAACAAAATAGCAACAGTCAATGTTGGAGGGGTTTTGGAAAGATAGAATAATACATTGTTAGTGGGTCGGTTAAATGGTACAATTATTTTGGAAAGCAATTTGGAATAATCCAAATAAAGTGACTAAAATGTTCATACTCTTTGAACCAGAGACTGTTATATATACATCAATAGGTAAAAAGTCCCCATATGGGGGCAGAGCCAAGATGGCAAAGTAGAAAGATGTACCTACTCTAGCTCTTGTCCTATAGCCCATAAAATACCTATAAAAATGACTCTAAACAAAGTCTAGAGCAGCAGCAGCCACAAAATGACAGTGAAAGAGATTTCCAACCCAAGGTAGCCTGAAAAGCTGATAGGAAAGGTCTACGTGTGGGGTGCTGAGCAGAGTGAAGCCCACAGAGCCCAGCCCAGCCTTGGCCATTCAGCACCAGCAGGAACAGGTATAGAACAGGCCTTGGGGGCAGAATCTCCACCAGCAGCAGTGATTCTCAGATCCCTCAACCCACAAGTGTCAAAGAAAGCTTCAAAGGTCAGTGAGAAAGCTTTTTCATCTGGGAAAAGGAGCACGGGATGGCCCTACCAGTAGCAGTCACTAAAGCAACAGTGTCTATTGTTGGAACCCTCTGCCTAAAAAGCCCCTGGGGGAACTGAGCAGCTGAACTGAATCTCAGCCCTAAGCATGGTGGTGGAACTGAGGCAATTGTGGAAAGGGAATTCTACTACTCACAGATTCTGGGCAGAAAAGTTTTTGGTTGCTCCCAGAATAGTGAGGAGGCCAGGAGAGGAGTAAACTCCTCTCTCTTGATGGTGCCACCTCGGAGGAACTGAGAACTTTCAGGTCCCCAGAGTATACCCACCCCTTGACAAAGGATTCAAAAGTCAAATAACTGGCTGGGAAAATGCCCAAAAAAGGGAAAAAAGTAAGACTATAGAAGGTTACTTTCTTGGCAAACAGGAATTTTCTTCCATCCTTTCAGATGAGGAAGAACAATGCATACTGTCAGAGGAAGTCAAGGCTTCTGCATCCAGTACCTCCAAAATAAATATGCCATGGTCTCAGGCCATAGAAGAGCTTGAAAAGTGAGTCAACAACTTGCTAAAGGAGACCAAAAAAATGCTGAAGAAAATAATACTTTTAAAAATAGACTAACTCAATTGGAAAAAGAGGTCCAAAAAGCCAATGAGGAGAAGAATGCTTTAAAAGGCAGAATTAGCCAAATGGAAAAGAAGGTTGAAAAGCTCACTCAAGAAAATAGTTCTTTAAAAATTAAAATAGAGGAGATGGAAGCTAATTACTTTATGAGGAACCAAGAAATTACAAAACAAAACCAAAAGAATGAAAAAATAGAAGATAATGTAAAATAGCTCTTTGGAAAAACAACTGACCTGGAAAATAGATTCAAGGGAGACAATTTAAAAATTATGGGACTACCTGAAAGCCATGATCAAAAAAGAGCCTAGATATCCTCTTTCATGAAATTATCAAGGAAATCTGTCCTGATATCCTAGAACCAGAGGGCAAAATAAATATTGAAAGAATCCACTGAACACCTCCTGAAAGAGATCCAAAAAGGGAAACTCCTAAGAATATTGTAGCCAAATTTCAGAGTTCCCAGGTCAAGGAGAAAATATTGCAAGCAGATAGAAAGAAGCAATTTGAGTATTGTGGAAATACAATCAGAATAACACAAGATCTAGCAGCTTCTACATTAAGGGAATGAGGGATTTAGAATATTCCAGAAGTCAAAGGAACTAGAATTAAAACCAAGAATCACCTACCCAGCAAAACTGAGTATAATACTTCAGGGGAAAAAATGGTCATTCAATAAAATAGAGGACTTTCAAGCATTCTTGATGAGAAGACCAGAATTGAATAGAAAAATTTGGCTTCCAAAGACAAGAATCAAGAGAAGCATGAAAAGGCAAACAGAAAAGAGAAATCATAAGGGACTTTCTAAAGTTGAACTGTTTACATTCCTACATGGAAAGATAATATTTGTAACTCTTGAGACTTTTCTCAATATTTAGGTAGTTGAGGGGATTATACACACACACACACACACACACACACACACACACACACACATATATATATATATATATATATGTAGACAGAGAGCACAGGGTGAACTGAATAAGAAGGGATGGTATCTAAAAAAATAAAATTAAGGGGTGAGAGAGGAACATAGTGGGACGAGAAAGAGAGAAATGGAATAGGGCAAATTATTTCTCATAAAAGAGGGGGAAAAACTTGTTCTATGGAGGAGAAAAGGGAGGAGGAAGAGGGAATAAATGAAGCTTACTCTTTTTCATTAGGCTTAAGGAGGGAATAACATGCTCATTCAATTTGGTATGAAAATCTATCTTACACTACAGGAAAGTAGGGAAGAAGAGGACAAGTGGGGTGGGGGGATGATAGAAGGGAAGGCCAGTGGGAGGAGGGAGTAATTAGCAGTAAACACTTTTGGGGAAGGATAAGGTGAAAAGAGAGAATAGAATAAATGGGGGGCAGGATAAGATGGAGAGAAATACAATTAGTCTTACACAACTTGACTATTATGGAAGTTTTTTGCAAAACTACACATATATAGCCTACATTGAGTTGCTTTCCTTCTCCGTGGGGATGGATGGGAAGGGAGGAAGGGAGATAAGTTGGAACTCAAAGTTTTAGGAACAAATGTTGAGAATTGTTTTTGCATACAACTGAGAACTAAGAAATACAGGTAATGCAGTATAGAAATCAATCTTGCCCTACAAGAAAAGAGAGAAGATGAGAATGAGTGTGATAGAAGGTAGGGCATGTTGAGGGAAGGGATAATCAGAATGCACAGTGTTATGGGGTAGGGGAGAGATGGGGAGAAAATTTGGAACTCAAAATTTTGTGGAAATGAATGTTAAAAACTAAAAATAAATAAATAAATGATAAAGAAAATCTTTAAAAAATTAAAAAATAAAAAGTCCCCGTATGTTCCAAAATATTCATAGTAATACTTTTTATGATAGCTAAGAAACAAAGTAAGTGCCCATCAATTGGGGAATGGTCAAATAAATTGTAGTACTTGAATGTAAGGAAAATTACTGCAAAGCAAAAAATTATGTGTGTTTGTGTGGCAAATTCAGAGAAGCATGGAAAGATCTATATGAACAGATGCAAAATGAAGTCAGCAGAGCCAAGAAAATGTTTACAATAACTACAGCAATGTAAATGAAAAGAATAATGATGCACTACAAAATCAAAAGTAAATGTAATAATTAAAGAAATGTAAATTATATAGCTCTGAGCTATCACCTTATATCTATCAGATTGACTAACATGACAGAAAAGGAAATTGACAAATGCTAGAGAGAATGCGGAAAAATAGACACACTTAATACATTGTTGGTGGAGTTGTGAACTGATCCAGCCATTCTGGAGAACAATTTGGAACTACATTGAAAGGGCTGTAAAACTGTAAACCTTTTGTCCCAGTAATACCACTACTAAGTCTGTATCCCAAAGATAACAAAGAAAAAAGAAAAGGGTCTACATGGACAAAAATATTTATAGCAGTTCCTTTTGTGGTGGCCAAAAATTAGAAACTGAGATGATACCCATCAATTGGGGAATGACTTAACAAGTTGCATCATATGATTGGAAGAAAATACTATTATGCCATAAGAAATAATGAAGGCGATGGTTTCAGAAAAATTCAGGAAGAGTTATATGAACTGATACAAAGTGAAGTGAGCAGGTACACAGTAACAGCAATATTGTAACGATAATCATCTTTGAAAGACTTAGCTACTCTGATCAATACAATGATGTATGACAATTTCAAAAGACCCCTAATTAAAAATGTTGTCCACTCCCAGAAAGAGATCTAATGGGATCTCAGTGCAGATTAAACCATATTTTCCCCTTATTTATTTTTCTTGCCTTTTTTCCAGCATGGCTAACATGTAAATATTTTGCATGATTTCATATTTATAATGGGTATCAATGTCTTGCTTTCTCAATAGGTGGGGAGGTAGTGGAGGGAGGGAAAGAATTTGAAACTGAAAATGAAAATGATAATTTTTTTAAAAAGCAAATGTAACAAAATTACAAAGATCAAATGAGATTTGAATGAACAAATATAAAAAGACACTAACAACCTATCCCTTCACGGAGGTGGGAGGCGCATGAATGTTACACATTGTACATGTTTCTGTACTTTTTCAATGTATCAATCAATTGCACTGACTATTTTTTTTTTTGCCTAAAAATACCTTTTGTCATATGAGATGACTCTTAGGGAAGTCAAAGAGGATGATACATGGGATACTCAAGTGATATAAGAAACAGAAAATATCAACTAAAATTTGCCAAAATACCCAAATCTGGCCTCAGACACTTAGTAGTCTTGAAACCCAGGGAAAGTCACTTAACTCCTGTCTATCTCATTTTCCTCACCTGTAAATTGGAATATTAATAGTACTTACTTCTCAGGGTTGTTGTGAGGCTTAAATAAGATGGTTTTTGTAAAGTGATTGCAATCTTTAAAGGATGATATAAATGCTATTATTTATAATTGATTTCCCTTTTACTGAAGAGGAAACTGAGGCAAATTAATCAATGGATGTCAAGCACCTACCATATTCCAATCATTATGCTAGGTTTTGGGGATACAAAGTAAGCAAAAATGAAGGCACTTGCCCTCAGGAGGCTGGAAGGGAGAATGATAATAGTATCATAAGGGTAGGGCCCAATTAATATGATCACAGAAAGTCCAATAACTAGTGTACCAATAAGCTAAGTATCGTTATTGTGACTCAGTCATGTCTGACTCTTTATAACCCCTTTTGGGGTTTTCTTGACAAAGATACTGGAGTGGTTTGCCATTTCCTTCTCCAGCTTATTTTACAGATGAGGAAACTGAGGCAAACAGGGTGAAGTGACTTGCCCAGGGTCACATAGCTGAGGTCATATTTCAACTCAGGTCTCTCTGACTCCAGGCCCAGCACTCTATCTATTCCATGACCTCATTGCCAAAGTTAGGTACTCATGAGTCCTTAATCATCTTGGGAAGAATGAAATTCTTTGCTCATTGGACAAAGATTGATGATGTCACGCAGGAACGTGCTTTGATGTTTTGCAGTCCAGTGTAGGGACAGGATCTTTATTGACAAGCCCCTCATAACTCCATGAGAAAATCACTTGGGGGAAGCAAATTATCTTCTCTTCATTCCATCAGGTAATCATGTTGAGTTTAGGAAATCCAGAGGTTCTATCCAAAGTCCCATAGTGGACTGGAACATGTATCCTACATGTGGATCGCCTCCTACCCAAAGAAGAAGCTTGAAGCAGTTGGGGGATGAGGTCAGTGGTCAGTGCAGAGGCTGACCTCTAGTCCTGAAAAGTCTCTTTCTCCAGAACCTGTGCCCTGACAGAGACTCTAGTGGACAGGCATCTACCTGATACCCTGCCTAGATCTGGGCACTCTGGGCTATGTCTCAACGGTCTACAGTTATAGACTCCCCATGAGTATAGGCCACCTGTTGGTCAAGCAGAAGGGTTCACAGGCTTGCTCAGTATGAACTGAGAAAGGAGCCTTCGTTCTAAACAAAGTTTGTCTCCTTTTGGCACCAAACTCATAGAATGGGGGAAGTGCTGTGGTTTACTTCGGTTTTATCTAAGCATTTGATAAAACATTGAGCACTATTCTTGTGGGAAAGATGGAGAGATGTGGAGTCAATTATAGGACAGTTAGAAAGATTCAAAATGGGATGAATATCCAGACACTGGAATGTCCCAAGGAACTATGTATGGCCCCATGTGGGTCAATGCATTGGATAAAGGTCTAAATGGTATCCTTGTCAAATATGTGCATGACACAAAACTACATGGAAGAATCAGGATCCCAAAGACTGTTAGGCAGAATCCACAACAATACATCAAGGATTCATGATTTTATTTTCATGGTTATTCCTGCCACCAAATGTGAAACAAAATGGGTTTATCACTTAGCAGAAGATGCATCTTAGGAAGGTGCCTTATAACAGTAGGGACTGGTCTTTCCTCGTTATGTAGGTAGTAAGTGTCCAAGGTGGAATGTGAACCCAAGGATGCCTGACTCAAAGCCTGAAATGCGATAATGCACTGTATCTCTGTGGGAGATTCCAAGAAAATTAAAGGTAAAGTCGCAAATCCAACAGCTTCTCAAATACAAGATGGCGGAAGTGGCAACCAGCCATTAGTTCATCTGAAAAATATCAGAGGTTTTTCATGGACTGCAAGCTTAATTTAAGTCAAAGGTGTGATACAATGGCCAAAATTGCTGAGATAATCTAAGGTTACATTACAAAAGGTACAGTGTCCTAGACAAGGGAGCTGGTTGTCCCTCTGTCTGCCACCCGGGCCAGGCCTCACATGGAGGATTATTGAGTTCACTTCTGGGCACCATGATTTAAGAAGGAGGAGTTGAAGAGTGTCCAAAGATGGATATCCAGGATGATGAGGGGGCTTCAAGATCCGCCATATTAGGATTGATTGAAAGAGCTGGGAATGTTCAGCTTGGAGACAAGAAGATTTTGAGGGGACATATGAGAACTCTCTTCACATGGAAGAGGGATTAGTCTTGTTTCTCTTGGTGCTAAAAGGAAGAAAAAAAGGAAGGAAGGATTTATTAAGTCCCTACTATGTGCCAGACACTGTACTAAGCCTATTACAAATATTTTACAAATGTTACTTCACAACAACTGATAGATCTCCATTTTATGGTGGCAGAAACTGAGGCAAACAGATTAAGTGACTTGCCCAAGGTTACACAGCTAGTAAGTGTGTGAGGCTGGATTTGAACTCAGATCCTCTTGACTCCAGGCCCATTGCTCTCTCTAATGTTCTACCTAACTGCTTCTAGAAGAAAACCAGGAGTCATGGGTGAAATTTTTCAGGGAGGCAGATTTAGGCTGGATGTCAGGGACATTTTCCCCATAATCTGAGCTATCCACAGGTGGCAAGGGCTGCTTGTCTTTCCCTCACCAAATTTTCCCCAGTAGAGCCTGGATGAGCCCTGTCAGGGATGTGGCTCTGGGGCATCTTGTTCAGGGCTGGGTTGAATTTCAAGGCCTCTGAGCTTCCCTCCAGCACAGAGATTCTGATTGAGTCCCCTCTCCCTGTCTCAGCAACAGAACACAACAAAGTAGGGCTGCCCAGGGTGGGAATCCTGCTCGGTTTGGAGACCTCCATTCTCTGCATTTCAGGGGCATTGCCTCATGGCGGTGTCCTCTCTGAACTTTGTCCTCCCTTCCACTGATCATCTTTGATTCCCCAAACCTATGGAGAACTGAAAGGCAGTATAGCTCAATGGATAGAGTCACTGGGCCTGGAGTCAAGAAGCTCTGTGTTTGAACCCCATTTCATACACTTTCTAGTTGCAACTTCTCTAGGCCTCAGTTCCTTCATCTGTAAAATGAGTGAATTAGAGGCATTGACCATGAAGGATCTTCCTAGCAGTAAAAGCTACGATCTCATGATCTCTTCCCCCCTCACTGGAAGAAGCAGGCTGTCATTTGCCCCCATCTCCTTCCCCCTCAGCCAGTCCAGGTTTCGGCATTGCTCCTTCTGACCAGCCAGGACCCAGGGCCCAGGTGCAGGTAGCTGGCCCCTAACCAGGAGGCCCTGCCCAAGGAGGTGAGTGGAGCCATTTGCTGGGTAATGGATGATGGGAGAGAGGCAGGCTGGGTGAGTGAATGTACTGGCCACCTCCTGTAATGTTTTATACGCCAGGCCAGGCACGGGTAATTTACTGCAGCCGACAATAACATATTTCACTTCCTGTCTCCCAGATGAAGATTAGTTGTGTTTGAAAGTGCCTGAATACACAGTCAATTCTGCTTAAACGTTTACAGTCAACTGAGCAGAGATAATGCCCCCTAAAAACATGTGTCTCAGCCTTGATAGGGGGGCTGGGGGGTACCAGGCCAAGGGAAGCCTCCTGCCCTGCCCCTTGTACCCCCTTGGTGTTAGCCTGCCTGCACTGGAAGCCAATTGCAATTGTGGTTTGGGGCCAAGGCATGGAGGAGAAAGAGCCCAGGGTGGGAGCCTGAAGATGCACCTCTGCCAGGACTCTGGAAGCTGTCTAGTCCATATGATTTCCCCACTCTAGGCCTCAGTTTCCATCTCTGTAAAATAAGGGTATTGGACCAGATGATCACAATTCTTCTAGCCCTGAAGTCTCCTGTTCTAAGGCCCCTCCCAGTTCTTACATCCTCTGTTCTAAGGCCCCTCCCAGCTCTGACCGTCCATGTTCCAGCTGGAGCTGGAAGGGACCTTAGAGTTCATCTAGTTCAGCCCTCACATTTTGCTCCACAACAAGCATTTTCCAAAGTACCTACTATGTTCCAGGCACTGAGCTAGGTCCTGGAAGTAAAAAGACAGGCATACAGCACAGCTCGTGTCCTCAAGGAATATAGCTTCCCAAAGGGGAGACAGCATGTAAATACTGGGGTACACAGAAAAAGATAACAGAAGAGATGGCCATTCTCTGACAGGGGGTGGAATGAGCATCTGGGGCTTCTGGGAAACTCCTCCTTGGGTAGGTGGGATTGGGGTTGAGTCTGAGGGATGTCAAGGAGACTCAGGACTGGAGAGGAAGGGTTAAACATTCTCAGCATGGAAAGAGTCAGTGCAAAGGCAAGGAGGAGGGAGGGAGGAAGATGATAATTATTTAAGTGCCTACTGTGTACCAGGCCCTGGGAGAAGAACAGGCCCCGCCCTCTAGGAGTTTCTGTTCTAATGGGAAGGAAGCTGACAGCTCAAGGAGCAGGTGGGTGCGTGGTGTGGGGCCAGGGCAGGGGGAGGGAACCAAGGGACCAAGATTTTGAAAACCAAAGTCAAAAACAGATCAGAGACAGGGAGGTGGGTGAGGGAGATGCCTAGGGTCCCAGGGGAGGATTGGAACCCAGTTCCTCTTCCTTCAATTCCAGCGATCTCTGCACCATGCCACAATACCACCATGATAACCAGCCCACCCATCTCCTTAGGAAGGGCTCCAAACTGTAGAATCTACTGTCTTTGAGGCTGAAGATCTGTGCCTCCATGACCCTGTGACCTGGTCCCAACTCTGTCATTACCGAACTTTCTGGGGTTGAATAAGACTCCTTGCTGAGTTTGTCTCCTCTATAAAATGGTCCTGGTCTCAACTCTGTCATTACCGAACTTTCTGGGGTTGAATAAGACTCCTTGCTGAGTTTGTCTCCTCTATAAAATGAGGTCCCCTGGCAGACTTACATTCTACGAATCAATAGAGCCTCTGGTTGGGGGGAGGGTGAGGGTCAGCTCTTGAGTCTCCCAGTGTCTACAGGTGAGGGATGAGTGATTCCTAGGCACGTCACACTTAGCCCAGGCTGGCTCTCCCAAAGTGCAGCCTGGTTAAGCCATAGCTGTCCAGACATTCCGGCTGTGATGCTCACGTCTCCTCTGGGGAGGCTCTTGACAGTTTATACAGGAGAAGCAGCCCTCCCATTGGGGCCTCTTCCTACTTCCCAGATGAAGTCAGTACCTAAGTGTCCTTGGCAGGGAGGGTGTGGGAGCAAGACTCATCTCTCCCCCTAGCTCCCCATTGAGACTTGTCTGGGGGCCAAGTGCCCTTTAGAGAAAGAAAGTCATTCCAAAGTGTTCTGCTCAGTCATTTTAGTCATGTCTGACTGTCCGTGACCTCATTCGGGGTTTTCTTGGCAGAGATACTAGAAGGGTTTGCCACGTCCTTCTCCAGCTCACTTTACAGATGAGGAAACTGAGGCAGACAGGGGCTCAGTGACTTGCCCAGGCTCACATAACTAGTAAGAGTCTGAGGCCAGATTTGAATTTGGGTCTTCCTGATTCCAGGGCTGGAGGTCTATCCCCTGTGACACCTAGCTGCCCAAAGTACTTAGCATAGAATAAATCATAAATGTTAATTTATCAGTTGATTTGGGGCACAACTGGAAGGAAAGGGACTAGCATTTCTTGAGTACCTACTATGGGCTAAGCACCCAGACCTTTACAAATATTATCTCATCTGAGCTTCATAGCCATCCTAGGAGATAGGCGCTGTAATTATCCCCATTTTATAACTGGAGAAACTGAGGCAGACAGATTAAGTGAACATAGGTGTTAAGCACTGGAGGTGGAATTTCAAGCCAGATCCTCTGACTCTCACACCTCACAGAGCATCTCATTTAATCATTTATGTTCAAACATTGATTAAGCACCTGCTACAAGGTAGGTACTATGTTAGGCACTGGGGAGACAAGGATGGAAAAGAAATAGTGCCTACCCTCAGGGAATTTCCATTCTATAAGAGGAGAGACTACAACGTATTTACATAAATACAAAATAAATAAAAAGTAGTCCAAACATTTCACTTTACAGAAGAGGAAACTGAGGCACAGATAGGGGAAGGCATTTTGGTTTCTTTCACAAGTCTGCATACCCAGGGTGCAAACCCTGGGCTGTGATTGGAGAATCTAGTTTGTTTGCATTTGTCTTTGCATTGCCAGAGCCTTAATACTATAGACATTTAATAAATGCTTATTACTAGCTGAATGAATGAGTGAATGAAATCTGGAGTCCCAGGTCTGAATCTTGGCTGTTCTGTTGATTTGTCTGGGCATACTGTGACTTGTGAGAGCACTGGGGATCAAATGAAGGAAATCCTGGTGGTCTTCAAGGTATTTTGAAAACTAAGATATGGGACAAAAGTAACATTGCTCCTTGTTGCTGTGGGCGTCCTCTGGCCAGCCCAATCCACTCGGCCTCCAGGAGGCGTCACCCTCTGAGAGCTGGTGAGAGCCCCACAGTGTTTGTGGCCCTTTCCCAAAGACAATGGGCATCTGCGTGCCAGGACACAGTGGTGCTGTCCCTCACAGTGCCAGGACATAGACAATGACCAGCTTTGCTGAAACAGGAGCTGCCTGGGGCCTCCTGGCCACCTCCCTGACTGACCACAGTTGGGCTGTTCTGGGGGGGACAATAGGGAGCCTGTGCTGGGGTTGGTGGGTGGGACCCCAGCCCAGGGACAGGCTCAGCCACTGGCATCTACGGGTCTCATTTTCCCATCTATATCAGTGGGGCCATTTTGGAAGGGGGGTGGGACTGAGGAGATAGAGACTGTGGGAAGGGTGGATTCCTTTGCCAGCTGCTCCCAGGTTTGGTCCTATAAATAGGCAGGGATCCTGACCACCTACACTTGCCTCGTGAGACAGGCCAGGACTCCAATCATTTCTTGATTAACTTCCACAATGCCTTCTGCTCCTCCATTAAAGTTACTCCTTTTACTGAGGCCCTGAATGATAAAGCCTGCAAAGAAAAGACCATTCAGGCTGCAGTGCTCATGGCAGCTGTGGTCCATGACTTAGACCTTGAAGGATAAGTAGAATGTAAATAAGCCAATGTGGAAGAGGAAGAGGAGGCTGCTGATGGAAGCATTGCCTTCTCTTATGCCAAAAGATTCAGAGTCTACGGGACCTGGGTTCAAATTCTGACTGTCACTTATTAGCTCTTCGATGCTGAGCAAGTCTCTTTCCCAATCTGGACCTGTAGAAAGATGAGGCTGGACCAGATGTCCTTGAAGGTCCTTTCCAACCTAAAATCTATAATGCCATAGTCCCTTCCAGCTCTAAGGGTCTGATCCTGTAGGGAGAGCTCTGACACATACTGGCTACATAACTGGGCAAGTTACTTACCCCAAGCAACTCTAAGGCTGAGAATTGCAGAGCCGGAGCTGATATGGATTGGTGAAAGGACTCTGCTCATTCAAGGAATCCCCTTCACTGGCTAAGACAATCTGTATCCCCTACGACAGTAGTGTGAGATGCAACTATTCCATTCGAATGGGAAGAAAACCAAGACCCTGGACACTGCCTCAGTTTCCTCAACTGCAAAATGGGGATAATAATATCAGCCAGCAGCAAGTCCACAGCAGAGGCAGGATTTGAACTCAGATCTTTCTGATGCTAAGATTCACTCTCTCCAGTTTCACAGTGAAGACCCTAGAAAGAAAACGGGGTTCCCAAGGTCACATAGCAAAGGTTAGGGATGGAATTCGGACAAGAACCCAGGTCTCCTGATTCCTAGTTTAGGGCTCTTTCTATCACATCAGCCTGTCTCTCAACCTGGGGCTCCCTGTCCCTGCCCTCTGCCACCCCCAGCGTCCACTTTGAACTCCCTACACATGGTCTGTGGGAATCCACTGCTCTTCCTTCATTAGGGGCCAGTCTGAGATTGTGGAGGGACTGACCAAATGTTTCACTAATTGACAACAAGGGATGAGGGAAGGGTGAGAGATGGGAGGGAAAGAGAGAAGGGGAGGGAGAAAAAGGAGAGAAAGAGAGAGAAAGAGGAGAGAGAAAGAGAGAGAGAGGAGAGGAGAGAGAGAGAAAGAGAGGAGAAAGAGAGAGAGACAGAGAGAGAGACAGAGAGAGAGACAGAGAGACAGAGAGAGAGACAGAGAGAGAGGGGGAGAGAGAGAGAGAGAAAGAGGAGAGAGAGACAGAGAGAGAGAGAGAGAGGGAGAGAGAGAGAGAGACAGAGAGACAGAGAGAGAGACAGAGGAGAGAGAGACAGAGAGAGAGAGAGAGAATTCTGTACATCAGCCACTTTCTTAATGGCATTACGGAAAAGAAGTTTTTAATTAAAAACAAGGAGTTGGGGACAGGTTCATATCCATAACTCAGGGCCTCTGTGTAATGGTTGCCTACGGTTTCATTTCCCTCTATTTATGTCTTACTCCTGGTGTGATCTATATTGTTATAATCCCCCCAAGAAAAATGGCCCCGTCCCTACAGGTGGAGCTGTAAATATTTAGCTTTTCTAATGGGCTCCTTCTTGTCAGGGGGTGGGAGGGAGTGGGGCTGGGGACCCTTTTAAATGCAGTTTAAGATTACCATAGGATTCATCATTAAAATGGAATCTTGCTATTCTCTCTGTCTCTGTCTCTATCTTCCCCTCTCTTCGTATCTGTCTCCTTTTTCTCTCTGTGTGTCTCTCCCTCCCTTCCTCTTCTTCTCACTGTCTCTCTCCATCTTTTCTCCTCCTTTACTCTTCTTTTTCTTTCTCTGTCTCTCCCCTCCTCTCCCCTCTCTCTCTTTCTCTCTCTCTCTGTCTCTCTCCTCCTCCCCCCCCTTTTCTCTTCTCCTGTGATTAAAAGGAAGTGTCCACTAAAGGCAGGCCTGAACAGATGGGAAGATCCTAAAGCCTGGGAAAACCTCATTGACCATTAAGAAGGGAAGACTCTAGAGCAGACAGGGTGGCCAAAGTCCATTGCTGCTCCTTTCCCCAACCTAGAAGACAAGGATGATGATGATGATGGTGGTGGTGGTGGTGGTGGTGGTAGGTAGGTAGGTAGGTAGGTAGCCTGCCTCAGTGAACAGAGGACTAGCCTGAGATCCAGGAAGACCTGTGTTCAAATTCCACATCTGATGTCTCCTAGATGTGTGACCTTGGGCAACCGTCTTAACTCCTCTGGTCTTTGCTTTCTCAGCTATGAAAAGAAGGGATTGGGTAGATGACATCTGAGGTCCACTCCAGCTCCAGAGATCAGTGAGCCTTTGTTCCTGTAAATATGATATTATATCTCATTATTCCCATAAAGAAGGGATGCCTGGAAGTTTGGATCCAGGGCCAACCTGAGCAGTAGGAAGACCTAGGTCCAACCTGCCTCTGTCATATACTAGCTGTGTGACTGTGGACCAGTCATTTAACCAGCCCCCTCATGGTGCCTGGTGACTCTCCAAGACTAGACATAGCAAATACGTTCCCAACCTACACCAGTGGATGGTCTTTCCACACTGGGACTTCCACATACAGATGAAATGATGCATCTGGATCCCATTTCCCACAAAATTAATGATAGTAATAAGTAGTATTTGATATAGCACTTTAAGGTTTGCAAAATGCTTTACAAATATTCTCTCATCTTGTCCTCACAACATCCTTGGTAGGTAAGTGCTAATAAGATCATCCCCAATTTACAGATGGGGAAAGAGGAAGGGATAGGGCAAAGGAATATACACCTTTATGGAGCCTACTATGTGCTGATCTCGGTATTAAGGACTTACAATTATTGTCTCATTTGCTCCTCACAACTCCCCTAGATGTTATCATTATCCCCATTTTACAGTTGAGAAAACTGAGCCAGGCAGAGGTTAAGTGACTTGTCCAGGATCACACAAACAGGAAGTACCTGAGGCTGGATTTGAACTCAGGTCTTCCCACCCTCTATCCATAACCCCTTGCTGCTTCCATCCAGAGATGACTAGGGAAAAACAAGAGCTTGCACTTATGCCCCCTCACAGCAGAGCTTGCACTTATGCCCCCTCACAGCAGCCCTCTGAGATAATACAAGTATTATCATCCCCATTTTTACAGATGAGGAAACTGAGGTTCAGATTAATTCAGGGAATTATGGGGTTTAGAGCTGAAAGGAGACCTTAGTCAAACCTGTTCATTTTACTGATGAGATAAATAGGACCCAGAGAGGTGGAAAGATTTGCCCAAAGACACACACAGAAAATCAGGGGTCAGTATCAGGACTTCCTAACTCCTGGGCTTATGCTCATTCTGAGTACAAAGTCACTGCTTTTGATTCCTCTTTAAACACCACTCCCCAAAGCACTTACTTAGCACAGGGCCATGGTGGACTCATGATCCGTTTGTTGAGTGAATGGATTGGGAGACAGGAGCAGATGATCACAATGGCTACCATTTGTCTAGTC
The DNA here is from genome assembly GCA_023548195.1 of Bettongia penicillata ogilbyi. NCBI lineage: Eukaryota > Metazoa > Chordata > Mammalia > Diprotodontia > Potoroidae > Bettongia > Bettongia penicillata. The sequence continues at coordinate 1,629,119 of JAJHZJ010000063.1, forward strand.
CTTAACAGTTTCACAAGGTGCTCTGTGTACACAGTGTCTTAACTGAGATTCACAGTAATCAAAGGAGGCAGGTGCTATCATGATTCCCATTTTGTAGATGAGGGAACTGAGGCAGAAAGCAGTTAAGTGGCTTGCCCAAGGCTATACAAACTAGTGTTTTTTACCAAGAAAACCTCATGATGTCACAGAGTCAGAAACAGCTGAACAACAGCAGACATCTGCCAGTGAGGGCCAGGCTGAGGCAGGAGCGTGCAGCTGTGGGGCTAAGGTGGCCTGGCTAGATTCAGTCCTAGGGGCCCTTGGCTCCTTGGGCCCCATGAGGCCTCTGCCGGCTGGGGATGAGGAATTTGCCTATAAAGATCCATATCATTCCAGTTTTCTGGGCATCACCCAGAGAGCCTGGCCCTGCCTCGTACTCATTTCCCCATCAAGGTGGCCAATTAAGTCTGTCAGGAGGTCCACTCACTTGTGATTTCATTAAGCGGGAGGTTGAAAGGGGAGAAATACAATTCAAATGAGATAATGAAAAATCCCAGATTAGTAATTATGTGGCAGAGGGACCCAGCCCCTCCGTCCCTAAACACCCCTTTGGAAGCTGGCAGCAGGGCCCCCGGCCTATGTCTAGAAGTCCTCCCAGTGGCACAGAACCTGGGAACTCCTGACACCAGGGACTGGCTTTTACACACACACCCCTTTTTTGGGTATGCCCAGAATTTAGCACAGGGTCTGGTACAGAGTAGGAGCTTCATAAATGCATATTGATTGATGGCCGCAGAAGCTGGAAAGTGTCCAGAGTCTAGAGTTCCTGTGGGAATTGGCAGATGTTTAGCCTGGAGGACGGAAGACCCACAAGGTACATGAGAACTTCAATTTAGTTCCACAGGAATTTATTAAGCACTTATGGTATGCAGGGCATTGTGCTGGAGACAGTCAGATTTTCTGAGGCACAGTAGGAACCTGACCTCGGGTTCAAGTTGTACTGATGAGCTGGGGTGCGGCCCTCAGTGGGAGGTGGGGGTGGAAGGGTTGGGGCCAGCTGAGGGGGCCTAGGGACCAATGGGGCCTCGTCCTGGGCAGGGGAGTGGGTGTGGCCAGGCCACACCAGCTGGACCGGGTACAGAGCCCAGGCACACAGATGTCCCACAGGGGGCTGGGGTAAGACTGGGGCAAGCCACCGTTGGTGCCATTTTCCAATCTGACACCTCGAATCAAAGGAGCTGCCATGCGTGTTAGAGCCCTTTCTTTGGGTATCACTCAGCCCACTTCTGTGCTCCGTTGTGACAATGGGCTGTAATTAAGGTGTCAGCATATCATTTAGCCTTTCCCCTCTCAAACTGGGAGACAGGCTGGGAAATCTGCAGTCTTCTTTAATGAGGGATGCTGGGAGAGGGAAAAGGAGAGGGAGGGACAGAGGGGCCTGTGTGCAAGGCAGAGGAGTGAGTGTGCAAGGGGAGAAAAGTGAGAGAAAGAGGCCAGCAGTGAGTGTGTGTGTGAGAGAGGCGGGGGAGGGGGAGAGAAAAGGGGGAGAAAGGAAAGAGAAAGGGAAAGAGAGAAAGGGAGAAAAGAGAGACAGAGAGAGGAGAGATGGAGAGACAGACATATAGACACAGAGAGAGAGGGACGGGGGATGGGGGGAGAGAGAGAGAGAGAGAGAGAGAGAGAGAGAGAGAGAGAGAGAGAGAGAGAGAGAGAGAGAGAGATGTGAAGGATGGAGAACAGAGAGAGAAAGGGAAAAAAGACAGACAGACAGAAGCACATTGTGAAAAGTGTGCTAATATTTTTAAAGTATTTTGCAAACATTGAAGTGTTTTATAAATGTGAAGTGTTTGATGATGATGATGTTGGTGTGAGAGATAGGAAAACAAAGAGGTACAGGGTGAGAACAGAGCAGAGAAGTTAATGTAAGAGGCAGAAAAGTGATATCATGTGAAGGTCTAACTGGAAGGTGTGAATCTAAGTCCATGTCCCTGGAGCTCTGGGAGGATGCCTACAGCCTGGTTAACAGCCTCTTTGGTCTAAGGATGTCATGGTCACTTAGCTCAGTGGAAGTTTTAATCTTTTTATTTTATTCCTTTTATTTCTATAGGCATGAGTAGAATTAGATGTAGTTAAATTTGCTTGAGTGACATTGAGTTATGCTAGTGTGATGAAACAGAAGAGCGTGAGGCCCCTGGTAAGTGGGGGCTAAGCCAAGAGATTAATTAAATATACCCACATAGATTCCCACTGCCCCCACTAGCTGAGCACTGTCCCCCCAAAAAGGGATGGAAATAGGGGCTAGAGAGAGTCAACTCTCTGAGAACCAGGGAGTTCTTGCGATTTTCCTGACTGTCCTCTGGTTTTGGGTGGAGCACCTAATTTCTCCAGTGAATCTAGAGTCCTCATTGGAGTCAGTCCCTTCTATTGGACACTCTTATTAGAAACAAATGTCTTTGAGCCAAGAAGACGTAAGTTCAAATCCAGCCTTACTTGCTGTGTGACCCTGGGCAAGCAACTTAACCCTCTTTGCCTCAGTTTCCTCATCTGTAAAATGGATTGAAGAAGGAAATGACAAATCACTCCAGTATCTTTGTCAAAAAAAAACCTGCCAGGGTCACAAAGAGTCAGACACAACTGGAACATCTGAACAACAACAGATATCTTCCAGGTGTTTGTCCAATCACAGTCTCCTGGATGGTTGATGCTTACTCAAGTGGGGCATTCATACCGTAGGGCACTGATTCTTCCTTTGGTCACTTCTCTTCCCTCATTACTCAGGCATTGTCCAAGAGCTCCAATCCTACTCAAATCCTGGCTGTTAACCAGGCTGTAGGCATCCTCCCAGAGCTCCAGGGACATGGACTTAGATTCACACCTTCCAGTTAGACCTTCACATGCTATCACTTTTCTGCCTCTTACATTAACTTCTCTGCCCTGTTCTCACCATGTACCTCTTTTGTTTTCCTATCCCTCACACCAACATCATCATCATCAAGATAATGCTTGTAAAGTACTTTTCACAGTGCCTGGCATCTAGTAAAAAACTTAATTAATATGTGGGGATCATCTGCAGTCATCCTGATCTATACCTTGCCACTGGACCCAGAGGGCTCTGGAAGAGAAAGTGAGGCTAGTGACTTTGCACAGTCCTGCCTCACTTAAATCCAATTCACTTGCAAGTCATGGGATGTCATGGTCCTCTTCCTGGACAAAAAACAAACAAATAACAACAGCAAATATGTGTTCTCTTTCTTACTCTCCTCTTGCTTCCTGTTGAGACGGCTCATCCACTAGGCTGGATAGCCCAGTCACTCCTTATTGCTACTATTACAAGAAGAGCAGGGGAGCAATCCCAAGCGAAGGCATTGGTATGGAGAGAGATTCCTCCTGGATCCATCATCCCTCCCTTTGGTCTTTGAAGTCCTGGTACTTTCTACATCCTAGGCTATACTCTCCCTCTTTTCCAGAAAGTTTTGTGTCATAAGCTTTGAAAGTGTAGGTAAAATTGTTGGTGTCAGAACAAACCAGAACCAAAATCAAAACCAAAGCAGAAATTTAGGAACCAATAAGGGTATGTTGAATTCATCTGTAAGAGAATACCACCCCCAGGCAGAGACTCCCTGAGGTTACAAAAGGTCAAAGCTGATAATGTTTTCAATCCAGGCAGGAGGTGGACTGGGTATGGGGTACTGAAGGATTGGACAAGGCTTGTTACTAGGGCTAGTGACAGGAAAGACTCTTCTTTAGGGTAGCTGTCTCCTAGAATCTCACCCTAATAGACAGAACTGTGTTTGATTCTTGATGTTTCAGCAGAAAGGGCATAGATAGCCAAGGTGGGGGTGGGTACAATATAAATAAGGTCAGAGACAAGATAGAGGAACCACAGTATGATCCGGAGGATAGAGAATCAGTCTCAGAGTGAGAGCATCCTGTGTTCAAGGCTACCTCTAATGCATACTGGCTGCGTGAATTCTTTGAGAATCTGCTAATCTTCACTGGAAGAGGGGGTTTCCTCACTTCAAATGAAGTCATATCTACTTTTTGGAAGTTTTATGGGCAGGGCCAATCAGAAATGTGAAGCCCATGGCTCATCCGTCCCTCTTTCTTAGTCCCAGTAGAACTCACTGAGAAGAGACTTACATTTTGAAGAGTCTGAAGGGTTGTCTTGTGGTCAGTGAATTAACTTGTTCTGTTTGGTCCCAGAGGGGAGAACCAAGAAGTTACATAGACAGAGATTTAGCCTTGATGTAACATATTGGTCTCTGAAGAAATGAAATTAAGTATCACATGGTAAGTGACTCTCACATGAGAAACAGGATTTAACACATTAGAAGCAGGGGATTTAGGAGGGAAAAGCAGAATCTGGGATATTATCAAAGAAATGTGTAAACTAAAAAGAAAGATTGGAACATTGCATGGTGAGAGCAAGGAATAATGGATTGACAGCTTGTGTAAGACCCGATCTTTTATAATATCAAGAGAAAATTTAGGAGGTCCCACTATGTTGGATGGACCCCATGAAGTGAGTTTATGAGAGGAGACATTAATATGTGTTGGGAACCTGGTGAGGACAAGCCTTCAACTGCAAGATGAGGGTGGGAGAGGGGAGTATGAGGGTGCCAGACCAAGAAAGGCATTTCTGGTAGGATGATCCAAGAACTGACATCACGAAAAAAAAATCAAATTCACCAGTACAAGATGAGAAAGGTATAGAACTACATGGCAGTTCTTAAAAATGGTTTTGAGGAGAAGGTTGTTGATAAAAAGACTGAAATAAGGATTAGAAACAGAATAGATGCCCATTGATCAGGGAATGGTAAAATAAACTGTGGCATGTGAATGTAATGCAATATTACTTTGCTTAAGAAATTTTGGGCATGATGAATTCAGAGAAGCATAGGAAGATTTACATGAACTGATGTAGAGGGAAGTGAATGGAGCTAGAATAATCATTTACACAATGACTATAACAAAAAACCAGCCACAAAATAACTGCAAGTGAATGCTGTCTAATTACAGAGAACAAACTTGATCCCAAAGAAGAGATATAAGAAGACACCTCTCCTCATCCTTTGAAGAGGTGAAGATGGGGGGAAGGTTCCAGATGTGGAATCCTGCATATATTGTCAGATTTTTTTGATGTATTGTTAGAGTTTTGCCAATTTCCCCCTCTTCTTCCTCTTTTTTCTTTAAAAAAATTTGTTATAAGGTATGACTGAGAAAGGGAAGGGAAAGGATGTGAGGGGGATTAGGTGGTGTGAAAACAAGAGATATTCACAAAATCATTTAAAAAATATATTTAATATAAATGTATCTAGAGAGCTTATATCAGATTGCACACCATCTTGGGGAAAGGGGAGGGGAGAGAAGGGGAGAAAATTTAGAACTCAAAATCTTATAGAAGTGAATATTGAGAACTAAAACTAAATTAATTAAAAACAAAATTTTAATTATTTTTTTAAATGATCTTGGGGTTCTAAGTGGATTGCCAAATCAGTATGAATGAGCTGTGTGGCATAGCAACCAGAATAGCTAATGTGATCTTAGGCTACATTCCAGGTGGTGCCAAGTTCAGAGTGAGGGAAGAGACAGCTCCAGTGCACTCTGCCCTGGTCAGAACATGTCCTGTTTATTTTCTCCAGTCATGGGCACCATATCTGAGGGAAGAAATCCAAAAGCTAGAAAGTGTCCAGAGGAGGGTGACTAGGATGATGAATACGCCATCTGGAACTGGAGACGTTAAGTCTGGAGAAGACTTAGCAGAAATAGGATAGTTGACTTCAGAACTTCAAGAGAAGTTCTTCGTGGGGTCTTGGCCATAGAGGATGAAAGGAAGACCAGTAAGGATTAGGTGGGCATTGCAAGCTCCAAGGCTTACATCTCTCTAAAAGTGGAGTGGGCTGCCTTGGCAGGTTGGGGATTCCCCTCTTGCTGGACAACCACAAACCAAAGTTGGCTGACCACTTGTTGGAGAGGTTGTAGAGAAGGGAATTCCTGTTTGGATTTAAGGTGAACTAGGCAGTCTATCTCTTTCATATTTATCCTACATATATGTGTCCTATTATGTCCTAGGAATATCCTATTCCCCTACTAGCATGTAAATGCCTTGAGAGAAGGAACAGTTTAATTTTTTTCTTTATAATTCCAGTGCTTTTCATAATGCCTAGAACAATAGTAGTTGCTTGATAAATGCTTATTCAACTATTGTAGTATGTAGAGATAATGAAAATCATCAGGAAAAATCTGGGAAGACTTATATGAATTGATGCGAAATGAATTGAGCAGAACCAAGAGAACATTGAACACAACAATAGCAACATTGTAACAATGTTCAACTGTGAAAGATTTATCTACTTTATTAATACAATGATCCAGGACAATTCCAAAGGACCCATGATGAAAAATGTTATCCACCTCTAGAAAGCGAACTGATAAATGCTTCAAATCGAGGCATATTTTTCACTTTATTTTTCTTGCTTTTTATTTTTATTTTTTTTTGCAATATAGCTAACATGGGAATATGTTTTGTATGACTTCATATGTTTGATAAGCATTGTGTCTTTTGCATTCTCAATAGGTGGGGGCAGAGGTGAAAGGAGGGAGAGAATTTGAAAGTGAAAATTAAAATAAAAAAGAAATGCTTATTCATTGATTGATTCAGAACAGTTACAGAATTTCTGAGTTGGAAGGGACCTCAGAGGACTTCTAATCCAATCCATAACCCCCTAAATGACTCCCCAGTATAGCCCTCCCAGCTGTGGTCATCTAACCTAGTTAGAAAACTGTGGGGAGACACTTCCTAGGCAGGCAAACGTTTTACTTTTTGATAACTCTAATTTCAAAAAAGTTTAGCTTTATATTGTGCCTCAGTGTACCTTTTTGTAATTTCCACTCATGACTTTGGAATCTGCCCTCGAGGGAAAAGAAAAAAATGTCTAGTTGATTCCCTCTTCCAAAATTTCCTGATTAGCTATATGCCCCTTGAATCTACTTTTCTCATCCTTAGTTCCTTCAACCCATAGTCACAGGCCATGCAATCCAGGCTCTTTACCATTCAATAAGTCACTTGATCCAGTAATCAATGAGCATATATTGAGTGCTTGCTACCATACTCAGCACTGGGGATTCAAAACCAAAAAAAGCTCAACAGTTTTCACACTCCAAGAATTTAATTCTATCAGGGCAAACCACATGTATAGATGGAAGTAGATATGAACGATACACTAGTAAATAATCAAACGGTCAATGAGCCTTTATTAAACACCAGATACTGGGTGAAATTCTGGGGATACAAAGAAAGGCAAAAAAAAATCCCCAATTAACAAGCATTTATTAAGTACCTATTATGTGTTAGGCATTGTGTTAACCACTTGGAATAAAGTCCCTCTCCTCATGGACCTCACATTCAAATGGATGAATAAGCGAGATACAGAGTGATATGATGGGAGTGTGTGCATTTGCATAGCAAAGGTGGGAAACCAAAATCATATTTGGATCACTTCATCATTTTGTCCAGAGTTCGCCCTAGAGATGAACGTGAGACCAGTGCCCCTCGAGGTAGACTGGCCAAGTGTCTAAGCTTTGGGCAGTGTGGAAGAAAGAAGGCAGAAGGTTGGAAGTGATAAAAATGGACATTATAAAAATTGACATTTGCATGTCACTTATTTATGTAGTTTCATCAAATGTGTATTAAACACCTCCTATGGGAGAGCCACTAAACCATGTGTGATGGGGATGGGTATACACATGCAGGATGGAACAGTAAAAAGCACACTGTACTAAGGGTCAGAAAACCTGAGGTTCAGTTCTTGCTCTGGTACTGAGCTTATCTCTCAAGATTCAAATTGTTCATGCATAAGATGGTGATGAGGAGCATCGCAATGTAGCGGATGGAGAAGTAGCCTTGGATCTGGGAAGACTTGGGTACACTTTTAAAATGTAAGATATTATTTAGGTCTTTAAAGCTTATTTAGGGAGTGAGACATACACATATGAAAAGTTTAGTTAAATCCAACAAAGATTTATTAAGCACCTACTGTGTGCTTGGTGCTGAGGATATAAAGACAAAAATGAAACAGCTCCTGCCTTCAAGGTGCTTAGAGTCTAATAGGAGAGACATAAAAATATATGCAAGTTAATACATCAATCCAGCATGTATTAAGCATCAGAGCTCTTGGCCTCACTTCTCGCTTGCTTGCTGGCTCACTCTCTGGTTTGCTCCACTTCCATAAAAGCTGCCCGACCTCTGTGTGGATATCTTTCCCCTTTCCACCTTTCTCCATTAGAATGTTAACACCTACAGAGTAGAGACTGTCCTGCTTGTTTTTCTCTCCCCAGTGATTAGTGCAGTGCCTATCACATAGTAAATGCTTAATAAATGCTCTCATCTTACTATTGTCATCCACTCATCCTTCCAACTGTCCATCTATCTACATATCCATCCATCCATCTATCATTCGCCTGTCTGTCCATCCATCTGTCCACCTATTGATCCATCTGTCTATCATCCTTTCATCGTCAATCTATTCATCCATCCATCCATCCACCTATCTCTCTCTATCTATCCATCTATCCATCCATCCATATATCTATCTATCTATCTATCCATCCACCTACTTATCTATTATGGGCCAGGCACTGGAGATACAAAGGCAAAAACCATGAGAGCCCCCCTGCCCTTTACCGAGCTTATATTCTATAGGGAAGACACAACATGTACTTTTTTTCATTTTCTTTTATTTTTATTCTTGACAAACACCAAATAAAAAGAGCATTTTCATTCCATACATATTGTGGAAAGGAAGGAAAGAATTGTACATAAAACTGAAAATATCTAATACGTAAAGATTGCCTTTCTTTTAAATCATATAATAAATCCAAATGTAAATCATGGCAGCCCTGCTTGTCTCTGATCCTTTCTGTTCCAGCTGTTTTCTTCTCTTTTAGGGGATGAGAAGGGGAGAAATCTATCCTGCCCCCTCTTTCACCTCTTCTTCCAATGGAAAAAAGAGAAAAACAAAATCCCTGGAATAAATAAACATAACCAAGAAAAACAAATACCCATGTTGCTTGTGTTTAACAATGTGTCTCCCTCTGCACATTGAGCCCCTGAGCTCTCTGTCAGGAGGTGGGAAACACACTCCATCTTCTGTCCCCTGGAATCATGGTGGGTCATTTCATCAATCACTGCTCTTCACTTGTTTTTCTTCACATCATTATAATTAAATAAATTATTCTTCTAGTTCTGTTCAATTCACTTTTATACTCAGTTGATATGTCTTCCTAAGTTTCTCTGAAATCCTCCTTTTCATAATTTCTTATGCCACAATAGTATTCTATTACATTCATATATAATGTGTTCAGTTCCTCCCCCACTAATAGGTGTCCCTTAGTTTCTAGTTCTTTGCCACTATAAAATAAAGATGCTATTTTTTCACAAATTCATTCCTTTTCCCCTCTTTATTTGATTTATGTAGGGTATAGCAGCCTTGCTGAACCAAAGAACACACACAGTTTAGTGATTTGGGGGGCGCAGTTCCAAACTGCTTTCTAGAATGGTCGGATTCCATCCTTTGCAACATGTATTTTTATAATTGTATGAGAAATACAATTCAGTCGTTCAGTTGACAAGTATTTATTAGACACCAACAATCAACCAGGTACTGTGCTAGGTACTAGAATTAAAAAGACAGAAATTAAATGATGTTTGCTATCAATGACCTTACATTCTACTGGGGAGAAAAATGTACTTAGAGAAATGTATACGATTTATGTATAATATTTTATCACCAAACATTTATAATAATAACAATAATAAGCTATCATTTATATGCTGTTTCAAGGTTTGCAAAGCCCTTTGCAAATAATAATGTCTCACTGAATCCTTACAACAATCTGTGGGAGCTGGAGGAGAGAATGAGGCTGACGACTTTGCACAACTCTGCCTCACTTAAATCCAATTCACTTGAAAGTCAAGACATCACCTGTGACGTCATTGATCCTCTTCAAAAACAAAGGATGAACAGCAACAATCCCCATTTTACAGATGAGGAAATCGAGGCAGACAGAAGTTAAGTGACCCATCCAGAATAATATAGCTACTAAGTGTCTGAGGTTGGATTTGGACTCAGATATTCTTGACTCTGACTTGACTTCTTAACTCAAACCCAAATCCAAATCTATTAAATTTGCTTCTAACCCCAACCCTAAACCCTAACCCAGTGCTTTATTCACTAAGGCAGAGACTTGGCAAGGATCATGTAATTATTAGGTGCTGGAAGTTGGATTCAAATTCAGATCTTTTTGATTCTGGATCTACCACTCTGTCTACTGTCACCTAGCTGCCTATCAGTATGTATTGCTGGTATGACTCTCTGTGTCACCATTTGGGTTTTTCTTGGCAAAGATCCTGGAGCAGTTTGCCATTTCCTTCTGTAGTTCATTGTACAGATGAGGAAACTGAAGCCAATAGGGTAAAGTGACTTGACCAGGGTCACACAGTTAATAAGTGTCTGAGGTCATATTTGAACTCAGAAAGAGGAGTCTTCCTATTCCAAGTCTGGCACTCTGTGCACTATGGTGCTCCCCCATTTCCCCACCTATTATTAAGCACCTACCATGGGTCAGGCATGTGCTAGGCATGGTGGGTACAAAGACAACCATGATGTCCCTCCTGGGGCTTATATTCTTTAGCCTCTCAAAAATAAAATGTGTCTAATAAAGATACAACCACATGTTGAACATGTGGTTCAGAAAAGTGCTGCTATCAGAGTTCTGAGGAGGGAGAAAACATGGGGAGCAGTTGAGGAAAACTTCACTGAGGCAGTAGAATGTGAGCAGGTCTTGAAGCATGGACAGAATTTAGAATGAAATCTGTGATCCACACCAGGATTTACAGTCATCTTTTGACTTCCGACCAAGCTTTCTAGGTGACAGTGTTACATGTGAATATTACACACATACATATGCACACACTTGCATAGAGGCATGCATGCACACATATACACTTGCATGTGCACACATATATACATGTAAATGCACACACATATACATGCACAAGGTCATGCACACATAGGAGCACATATATACACATGCACAGTGCACATGCACACATCTACACATGCACACACTCACCCATCCACACATCCATATGTGTACATGCATGCACACATATGTTCAGAGGCATACACATGCATGTGCACATACACACACAAATGGAAACAGTGCATGCTGGTGATGTTTTCCATTAACCAAATGTTGCCTTTTAAAATGACATGATGTGGAAATGACACATGAGCCTGACTGATGGATCGCCCCACTCCCGGGCACTTTTCCATTGGCATCAGAAAATGCATTTGTTTTCCAAAAGCCCATCTCCTGGGATCGCTGCCTCAGGGAGAGGAACTTCCTTCACAAACTGAAGCCACTGACTTGATAAACAGAGAAGTCAGAATTGCTTTGGAGGTTTGGTGATTTGGATCTGATGGGAAGGAAACCTGACCTGAGAGATAGGGAACCCCAGTCTGCCATCCTGAGCTCTGCCTCTGATTGGCTGCATGACAGTGGCAAGTCTTTTCCCTTTTCTAGGTCTCATTTCCCACATCTCTAAAAATATGGGAGTTGGACTCAATATTGCCTAAGGTCTCTCACTGCTCTGCTGTTTTATGTTCCGTTTTATAAGAACTCTTCCAGCTGTGCATTCTATGCTCTATTCCTTCCCATATTTATTACATTCTGTGTGCTAAGATCATGACTAACTCTCCACTAGGTATACAGTAGGTTCTTAATAAATGCTGGTTGATGGATTGATTCCATGTTCTAAGGTCCTTCCCAGCTCGGGCTATATTCACAGAATAATAGACATCGATATGCCCCATAGGCTGTCTAATCCAATTCTTTCATTTTACAGATGGAGAAGCTGAGACCCTCAGGTAACCTTATATGTGCTCAACTTGAGCATGCTAAGGATGGAAATTAGAGTGTCAGAGGATCTGGGTTCAAGTTTCAGCTTTGCCACTTGGTGTCTGTGTGACATTCCATGCTCTACAGCCATGAAATTACAGAAATTAAGAGTTAGTCATGCATCCCAATCCTTACATGAAAGGAATCCCTACTTTAAACCTCCCACCACCAAGTGATTGTAAAGGAGCCCAACTCTTCTCTGAGGGAGTCCCATTTGACTTTAGGACAAGTCTCATCATCAGGAAATTTTTCTTGATGTCAAACCTAAATCTTCTTCTTTGTAACTTCCACCCACTGTACCCAGTATAGTCCCCTAAGGTCTAGAAGGACAAGGCCAATCTGTCACAGATACAATAACACTTCAGATGATGAGTGTAACTGGGTTTGGAGAATGCTCAGATTGTGTGAGTTGGAGACACCAACATGAAAGATAGCAACACTGTTCATGTGGGTGGGAGCAGCCTCTTTCCATCGGTCACAAAGTCAGAACAGCAACATCTTTAAAACTACTAGACCAGGGAAGTCTCATTCTATTTCCTCTGGTTTCTAGGGAGTGAAGGTGTGGTTGGCCTAAAGCATGGGCACCATGCACTTATCTGGTTTCTAAGAGTAGCTACCTCTCCCCTCTTCCTTTAGGGACCAGAGAAACAGGTTTGGGGTTTGGGTGTGCTTTTTTTTTTCAGTTCTAGGAACAAGCAGTGGGGACCCTGGACCTGAACTCCAGCTAAGGTGACCTTGGACACAAGATTCCAGATGTGAGTGCTAGCAAACCCTGGACAGCCAGAGTGCCAGGATCATGCACAGGGAGACTTTGCACTTCGAAGTTGATGGGACTAAGTTACAGAGGAACTGGATTGGGCTAGAATTCTCTTCCCTTCCCAGTAGAAAAAGCTCTGGGTGTGGAGACAGGAAGGAAGACCTGTGTTCAAATCCAGCCTCAAAAACTTACTAGCTGTGTGAAAAGTCACTTAATCTGTCTGGTTCTATTTCCTCAACTGTAGAATGGGGGTAGTAATAGCACCTAATAGTTGTTATAAGGATCAAATGAGATCATGTTTGTAAATATTGTTGCTGTCATCAAGTCATTTCAGTCATATCTGATACTTCATGACCCCATTTGGGGTTTTCTCAGCAAAAGTACCAGAGGGGTTTGTCATTTCCTTCTCTGCTCATTTCAGAGGAGGCAAACAGGGTTAAGTGATTTGTCCAAGGTCACATAGCTGGTAAGCATCTGAAGTCAGATATGACCTGGGGAGATATCTTCTGGACTCCAGACCCCACAATACCACCTAGCTTGAAGTCAGGAAGACTCATCTAAAGGTCAGATTTGAATTCAGGAAAAAGAGACTTCTTAACTCAAGGCCCAGTGCTCTATCCACTGTACCATCTAGCTGCCACATTTGTAAATATTACAAATTAAATTATTTTAACTTATTTAAATAATATAAAATAAAAGTGAAATTTAATGTATTTAAATAATAAATATTATTAATTAGTTTGGCACATAGTAGGTGTTTAATTAATGTTTGTTTCCTTCCTTCCTCAGAGATTAAGAGGGTATGGGAGGATGACACCCTACCCCAGGTTTTGAGGAAAATATTTATAATTTTGTGCTTGCTATGTTTTTGGTTTTTTTTTAAATAATATTTTATCAGAGGGCAGAGCCAAGGTGGCAGAGTAGCAGCAGAGACTTGCTAGAGCTCTCCCCCCAAGCCCAGCCAAATACCTATTTAAAAAATGACTCTAAATAAATTCTGGAGCTGCAGAACCCACAGAATTATGGAGTGAAGCAAATCTCCAGTCCAAGACAGCCTGAAAGGTTGACCGAAGGAGATTATCACCCCCCACTGGGAGCAGAGCACAGTCTAGCGTGGACCACACCGGCATAAACAGTACTTGAGCAGGATTTAGGGGACTAAATCTCTGGCACCTCTGGTGGTTTCCAGATTTCACAACCCCAAAACACCCAGGACAAATTGGAAGGTCAGTGGAAAATAACCTGTTGGATCTGTGTCAGAGAGTAGCGTAGTCCAGCTCCAGCCCTAGAATGGTGGAGGGGGTGGAGGATCCCATAGCAGTCAGAGCAGGGGCAGAGGCAGTGGCTGTTTCTGGAGCTTTTGGCCCATAGATTGTGGGGGGAATCTAACGACTGACAATACACTCCCACCCCCACTGGATGCAGAGAACTACCTTGACAAAGAGCTCAAAAGTCAAGTAAATGGCTGGGGAAATGAGCAAAAAATGGAAAAAGAATCAGACTGTAGAATCTTACTTTGGTGACAAGGAAGACAAAATATACAAACAGAAGAAGACAGCAAAGTCAAATGTCTTCCATCCTAAGCCTCCAAGAAAAATATGAATTAGTCTCAGGCTATGAAGATCTCAAAAAGGATTTTGAAAATCAAATGAGAGAAATAAAAGAAAAATTGGGAAGAGAAACGAGAGCGGTACAAGAAGTCAACTGCTTGCTAAAGGAGATCCAAAAAAATGCTGAAAAAAATAACACTAAAAAATAGACTAACCCAAATGGCAAAAGAGATCTTAAAAGTCAATGAGAAAAGAATGCCTTAAAAAGCAGATGGGGGGGGGGGGCGGAGCCAAGATGGCGGAGTAGAAAGATGCACGTTTACGAGCTCCGAACCCACAACCCATAGAATTAAGGTAAAAAGAGATCCCCATAAATTCTGAATCACTGCAGGGGGTGCATAAACATAGGGGAAGAGATTTCCGTGCCAGAGAGCCCTGGAGAGCCGTCCACAGAGTCTGTCGCGCCCTGGAAAGCGGACCCCATCCAAGCACTGCCCTGGCCGTGGCCCCAGAGAAGCTGATCCGAGCAGGCTTCAGGGACGGAAGCTCCAGCAGCCGGGAAAGTCCCTCCGCCCATAGAAGCTACAGGTCAGTGAGAGAGAAGGCTGGGCTGGACGAGAGGGGGAGCGGAGTGTCTCCGTGACTCAGGCCCCCTTGGGAGGAAGCGGCGGCGGCAGAGACGGGGCAGGAAGCAGCGGAGGAAGAGGCGTGGGCGGCAGCGGAGGCAGCAGCGGTGGCCCAGGACTCCCCCAGCAGCAGGCAGGCAGGATCTTCATTACTGAAAGTCTCTGCATAAACAACCTGAGGGAGCTGAGCCTGGGAAACTGGCCCTGCCCCACTCCGTTCTATTACTGAAGGTCTCTGCATAAAGCCCCTGAGGGAGCTGAGCCTGGGAGGTGGCCCTGCCCCCACCCCAGCACCTGAACTAAAGCTTGCTGCGGAAAGCCCATTTGAACCGCAGACTCCAAGCACTGGCTGGGCGGATCTAGGCAGAGGTGGACAGGAATCTCAGAAGTCAAGTAGCTGGCTGGGAAAATGCCTAGAAAAGGGAAGAAAAATAAGACTATAGAGAGTTTTTTTGAACAGATGCAAATGATCCCGATTTCCGGATCTGATGAGGAAATATTCTTGCCATCGGGGAAAGATGTGGAGGGCGGGGCCTCTGTATCCCAGACATCCGAGGGGGATGTTGGATGGGCTCAGGCCTTGGAAGAACTCAAAAAGCATTTTGAAAAGCAAGTTAAACAGGTGGAGGAAAAACTGGGAAGAGAAATGAGAGAGATGCAAGAAAAGTATGAAAAACGGGTCAATACCTTGGTAAAGGAGACCCAAAAAAAATGCTGAGGAAAATAACACCTTGAAGAATAGGCTCACTCAATTGGCAAAAGAGGTTCAAAAAGCCAATGAGGAGAAGAATGCTTTCAAAAGCAGAATGAGCCAAATGGAAAAAGAGGCTCAAAAGCTCACTGAATTTAATAGTTCTCTCAAAATTAGAATGGAACAGATGGAGTCTAATGACTTTACGAGAAACCAAGAAATCACCAAACAAAACCAAAAGAATGAAAAAATGGAAGAGAATGTGAAATATCTCATGGGAAAAACAATGGACCTGGAAAATAGATCCAGGAGAGACAATTTAAAAATTATGGGACTACATGAAAGTCATGATCAAAAAAAGAGCCTAGACATCATCTTCCAAGAAATTATCAAGGAAAACTGCCCTGATATTCTACAACCAGAGGGCAAAATAAGTATTGAAAGAATCCATCGATCACCACCTGAAAGAGATCCAAAAAGAGAAACTCCTAGGAACATTGTGGCCAAATTCCAGAACTCCCAGCTCAAGGAGAAAATCTTGCAAGCAGCTAGAAAGAAACAATTCCAGTACTGTGGAAATACAATCAGGATAACTCAAGATCTAGCAGCTTCAACTTTAAGGGATCGAAGGGCGTGGAATAGGATATTCCAGAAGTCAAAGGAACTAGGACTCAAACCAAGAATCACCTACCCAGCTAAACTGAGTATAATACTTCAGGGGAAAATATGGTCTTTCAATGAAACAGAGGACTTCCAATCATTCTTGATGAAAAGACCAGAGCTGAAAAGAAAATTTGACTTTCAAACACAGGAATGAGAAGAAGCATGAAAAAGTAAACAGCAAAGAGAAGTCTTAAGGGACTTACCAGAAGTGAACTGTTTACATTCCCACATGGAAAGACAATATTTGTAACTCTTAAAACTTTTCAGTATCTGGGTAGTTGGTGGGATCACACAAACACATGTACACGCATGCACGCACACACACACACACATGCACACACATACAGAGACAGAGAGCACAGAGTGAATTGAATAGGATGGGACCATATCTTAAAAGAAATTAAGGTAAATGCTGAGAGAGAAATGTAGTGGGAGGAAAGAGCGTGAAATGGAATGGGATAATTACATGTCATTTAAGAGGCAAGTAGGAGACTTTTTAGTGGAGGGAAAAAGAGGAGAGCTGAGAAAAAAAAAACCAAGAAGTTTACCCTCATCACATTTTACTAAAGGAAGGAATAAAATGCACACTCATTTTGGTATGAAAACCTATCTTACAGTATAGGAAAGTGGGGGAGAAGGAGATAAGCAAGGGGGGGATGATGGAGGGGAGGGCAAGGGGAGGAGGGAGCAATTTGAAGTCAACACTTGGGGAGGGACAGGATCAAAAGACAGAAGAGAAACAATGAGGGGCAGGTTAGGATGGAGGGTAATTCAGTTAGTCTTACACAACACGACTATCAGGGAAGTCATTTGCAAAACTACACAGATATGGCCTATATTGAATTGCCTGCCTTCCCAAAGGGAATGGGTGGGGAGGGAGGGATGGGGAGAATTTGGAACAAAAAGTTTTAGGAACAACTGTTTAGTTTTGTGTTGCTACTAGAAAAGAAGACTTACAGTTAATGAGGAATAGAAAGTCATCTGGCCCTACAGGAGAAAAGAGAAGATGGAGACAAGAGAAGGGAGGGATGACAGAAGAGAGGGCAGATTGGAGATAGGGAAAATTAGATTGCTTGGTGTATTGGGGTGGGGGGAGGGGATAAAAAGGGAGAAAAAATTTGGACCCCAAAATTTTGTGAAAATGAATGTAAAAAGTTAAATAAATAAATAAATAAATAAATTATAAAAAAAATTAATACCATTATGTAGCATTTAAAAAAAAAAAGCAGATTGGTCAGATGGAAAAGGAGGTCCAAAAGCTCACTGAAGAAAATAATTCCTTAAAGATTAGAATGGAACAAAGGGAAGTTAATAACTTTATGAGAAATCAAGAAGTTATACAACAAACCAAAAGAATGAAAAAATAGCAGACAATGTGAAATATCTTGTTGGAAAAACAACTGACTGGAAAATAGATTCAGGAGAGACAATTTAAAAATTATTGGACTAGCTGAAAGCCATAATCAAAAAAGAGCCTAGACATCATCTTTCAAGAAATTATCAAGGAAAATTAGCCTGATATTCTAGAACCAGAGGGTAAAATAGAAATGAAAAGAATCCACCAATTCCTCCTGAAAGAGATCCCAAAAGGAAAACTCCTAGGAATATTGTAGTCAAATTCCAGAGCTCTCAGATTAAAGAGAAAATATTGCAAGCAGGTAGAAAGAAACAATTTGAGTATGGTGGAAACACAATCTGGATAACACAAGATCTACTAGTATCTACATTAAGGAATCAGAGGGCTTGGAATATGATATTCCAGAAGTAAGGAACTAGGATTAAAACCAAGAATCACCTACCCAGCAAAACTGAGTATAATACTCAGGGGGAAAAAATGGTCATTCAATGACATAGAGAGGACTTTCAAGCATTCTTGATGAAAATAGAACTGAATAGAAAATTTGACTTCCAAACACAAGAATCAAGAGAAGCATGAAAAGGTAAAGTCGAAAGAGAAATTATAAGGGACTTAGTAAAGTTGAACTATTTGCATTCCTTAATGGAAAGATAATATTTGTAACTCTTGAGACTTTTCTCAGTATTAAGGTAGTTGGAGGGATTATATGCTTCATATATATATATATATATATTATATATATATATACACACACACACACACATATATATGTATGTATGTATATATGTAATCGGAGGGCACAGGGTGAATTGAATATTAAGAGATGATATCAAAAAAATAAAATTTAGGAGTCAGAGAGGAATATATTGGGAGAAAAAGAAAGGGAGAAATAGAATGGGGTAAATTATCTCATGTAAATGAGGCAAGAAAAAGCTTTTTCAATAGAGGGAAAGAGGAGGAAGGTGAGAGGGAAAGAGTGAAGCTTACTCTCATCACATTTGGCTTAATGAGGGAATAACATGAACATTCAATTTGGTATGAAAATCTATCCTACACTACAGGAAAGTAGGGGGGAAGGGAATAAATGGGAGGTGGGGGATGATAGAAGGGAGGGTAAATGAAAAGAAGGGGTAATTAGAAGTAAACACTTTTGAAAAGGGACAGGGTCAAAATAGAGAATAGAATAAATGGCGGGCAAGACAGGGTGGAGGGAAATACAGTTAGTCTTTCACAATATGACTGCTATGAAAGTGTTTTGCATGACTACACATGTATAGCCTATATCAAATTGCTTGCCTTCTCAATGGGGGTGAGTGGGGAGGGAGGAAGGGAGAGAAGATGGAACTCAAAGTTTCAAAAACAAATGTTAAAAATTGTTTTTACATGCAGCTGGAAAGTAAGACATATAGGCAATGAGGTATAGAAATCTATCTTGCCCTACAAGAAAATAGAGGAGATGCAGATAAGAGAAGGAAGGGGTGTGATAGAAGGGAGGATTGGTGGAAGGAGTAATCAGAATGCACACTGTCTTGGGGTGGGCAAAGGGGAGAGATGGAGAGAAAATTTGAAACTCCAAACCTTGTGGAAGTGAATGTTGAAAATTAAAAAAATTAATTAATCAACAAAAATAGTATTTTATCCCCCTCCAGTTATACATAGAAACAATTTAAAATTTGGGTTTTTTTAAGTTTTTAGTTCCAAATTTTATCCCTCCTCTTCTCCCACTGCACCTTTCTGAGATGGTATTTCCTAACTCTCCTTCTTAGGGTAGAATTATTACGAATGTAGACCCTAGTCTATGAATATCCTGCAGAGATTGAAGACAAAATTAGACTTAAAGACTTATATCCCCAAAGAGTCTGCTTTTTTGAATTCCAAACTTACCTGATTCCTTTAAAGGACCCTCATATGTAAACCTCCCTTCCCCCAGCTCTGACATTCCCTGTTCTAAGGGCCCTCCCAGTCAGAGCTTGAAGTGTCAGAGCTGGGAGGACCCTTAGAAGAGGGAATATCAGAGTTGGAAGGAAGGTTAGAACACAGAACAAAGGATATCACAATGAGAAGGGAACTTAGATCCGGGGACATCACATCTAGATGGAATCTTAGAATAAATAATTGGATATTAGAACTGGAATAGATCTTAGAACATATTTATCAATTAACAAGCACTTACTAAGTACCGACCGACCATATGCTAGGTGCTGTGTTAGGTGTTGAGCATGTAAAGGCAAAATTAAAATAATCCTTGTCTTCAAGGAGCTCACATTCTAATGAAGGAATCAGCATATAGTTATGTGGGTATGGACAAAGCCCACCACCAAGAAGATAAAAGGTAACCTTGAGGGGAACACAAGTCAGAGCTAGGAATGACCAAAAAACCCTGGAATGTTAGAGTTGGGAAGCTCCTTAGAGATGATTTAAACCATCTAATTTAGCTGACTGGAAAACTAAAGTCAGAGAAGGAAAATGACTTGCCCAAATCACACAGGTTTACAGGAGTCTGAATGATCCATCGCTATACTTGCCATAGGATACTGTCCTAAGCTTTTGGCCTCAGATATTTATTAGCTGTGTAACCCTGGGTAAGCCACTTAATCCTGTTTGCCTCAGTTTCTTCATTTCTAAAATGAGCTGGAGAAGGAAATGGCAAACCACTTCAGTGTCTTTGTGAAGAAAATCCCAAATGGGGTAATATAGAGTTGAACACGACTGAAAAACAAGAAGCACTTACTATATGCAAGGAACAAAGAGTTCCCTGTATCAATGAAAAGGTTTTGGACTGATTGACTCTTGAACATAAGAGATGTACAAGATGCTTCTAGGACTGAAAGGCAGTGTTGAGAAGAAGATGGGGTCTGTAATCAATCAATTACCACATAAGTAGATTCTTAGAGGAGTGCTAAGGATGCTACACAAAGAATGAAACAATCCCTACTCACACAATGGACTGATATTCTAACGGGAGAGGCAACGATGACATATTTAAATATATAGAGAATAATCAAGAAGAAATTAAATACAAGGGAGCCAGGAGGGAATGACAGGAGCCAAAAGCTCCACATAGGCTGGATGGTGTTTGAGGGCCATCATGAAGGGACTGAGGAGATCATCCATGCCCTGAGAATTCAAGTGAGGAAGGAGTTTGTTCCAAGCTCATACAAAGGCCAGTATAAAAGCATGGAGATAGGAGATGAAGGTATATTAGGAGCTGGGTGAAGGATGTTTGGTGACTTGGTGTAGCTGAAAAAACCTGGATTTGAAATTGGAGGACCTGGGTTCAAATCCCACCTCTGATCTTCACTACATGTATGGCCTTAGGTGAATCACAACCTCTCTGAGCCTGTGTTGGACTAATGACCTCAGAGGTCCTCTCTCTCTCTCTCTCTCTCTCTCCCTCTCTCTCTCTCTCTCTCTTTCTCTCTCTCTCTCTCTCTCTCTCTCTCTCTCTCTCTCTCTCTCTCTCTCTCTCTCTCTCTCTCTCTCTCTCTCTCTCTCTCTCTCTCCCCCTCCCTCCCTCCCTCCTTCCCACCCCTCCTCCCTATAATCCTATGACTTCACTTTGAATCTCTATCTCTGTCACTCAATACTTAGAGAATCTAGACTTCAGTTTCCTCCTTCATAAGAGTGTGGGAGGGAGGGTTATGAAACAACAGAACCAGGATTGGAACTCAGGCCTCTTGCCTTCAAGCCCCAGACTTTTCCCCTGAATATCACCCTGCACCCCTGACATCCCACTGCAGTGAAGTTGCTTGGCAGACGTTTCCTTCTCTGATGCTGAAGCTAATTAAGCCCAGCCCCGGGGGAGGCCACTTGGCTCCAGGCCTCATTAGCACTCTCATCAGCAGACGCCACCCCTGCTGGCACCTTGCTGGCATCATCTTTGGAATCTGCCTCCTCAGCTTGTTCTGCAGAGGCCAACTACTGTCAAGTCCAGGGTGTTCTTTTGAGTTGTTGGAGGTTGTTGGAGGGGAGTTGGATTTGGTGGTCACAGGATTAGAGTTAACCAGGTCCATCCAGAGAGCCCAGACTTTGAAATATCTCAGGCAAGGAGCCCCAGAAATCAGGCAGCAGAACCAAAGTCATTTGGAAATCAAACACCTCCTATGTGATCAGCCCTACATTAGGTGTTGAGGAAGATACAGAGCTCAAATAGTAGTTTTTCCTAATTACATGCAAAGACATTTTTAAAAATTTCTAAATACTATTTTATTTTTTCCAATTAAATGTAAAAACAATTTTTAACATTTATTTTAAATAAAATTTTGAGTTCCAAACTTTCTACTTCCCTTCCCTCCCTCTTCCTTCAGATGGTGAACAATTTGATATAGATTATATATGTGCAATCACGTAAAACATATTTCCATATTTATGTTGTGAAAGAAGAAACAGAACAAAAGAGGAAAAAATTACCAAAAAACTACAGTGAAAATAACATATTTTGATTAAAGACAATTTTAAACATTCATTTTTAATAGAATTTTGGATTTCAAATTGTCTCTTTCCTCCCTAGCACTTTAAGCAACTTGATATAGGTTATAAATATGTGATTATGTAAAACATATAGAGATACAGAGCTTAGCCTCACTGGCTCTACACACAGGTAGAGAAGATGTCCATCTAAGAGATGTGGCTTGAAAAGCTCAGCTGCTCAATCTCTGCCCTCCAGAAGGTTGCAGCCTTGTAGAACAATTATTCAGGCAGTTGGCAAGTATTTTTCAAGTATATTTTTAGTGATGTAGTTTGTTTTTACACCACCTACATTATCCTGTGCATCTCTTCCCCTCATGGAGAGTCATACTTTATAACAAAGAGAAAAAAAGGTTTTATTTAAAGTTCAACAAAATAACCAATGTATTGAAAACTTCTGACACTATATGTAGTGTTTCCTACTCATAATCACACACTGCAGTCAATCAACACTTAGTAGGGTCTACTATGTGCCAGACACAGTACTAGAAGTGGAGAATAAAATATAAAAATGAAACAGTCCCAAGTCCCAAGAATCCAATAGGTCACTCTCTCTTCTTTTGGCTCATAGCCACCACCTGGGTAATCCAAGAAAGTCTCTAAGACAAAATTTTAGGTACAACTCATATCAGAACATCCTGAATATGGTTAGAAGTGTTCCCAAACCTGCACAGGCACTTAATATATCATATGGTTGTTAGGTATCAAATCATCTTTATTTCACCCTGTAGAAAATGCATGACATTAAGAACTCATAGAAGCATATGAACAAATACAGAAATATAAAGCATTGAATCCCTCCCCCAGGAGGGAAATGAATTTAGGATTACTATTGGGACAGCCTTCCTTAATTCTGGTGAGTTCTACTTTCCCACAGAGTCTTGTAGAGTCTCCTCATTCTTGTGGTATTTCCATGTGATTTAGACTCCCTTGAAAGATAAACATATTTATTTTGGAGCTTGTTGAACAAGTAGACTCCCTTTCTCATTAGCCCCATAACATCTGAATTGCTCCAAGAATATCTCCCTTCTTTGCTAGAAGGCTAGATTCTGAGATTACATTAACTAAAGAATTCAAAATATTCCCTCCTCTACATAGGCCGCACTCAGGAACATTGTTTAGGGACAATATCCTTGAATTATCTCTTAGGCTAAGTACAAGCACACATCTCCCATATCATGTGCTCCAGTTCTATGCTGCCATTGTTACTACTGGTGATAAACTGGGGGAAGGGAAAGAAACCCTCTTACCTCTTCCTCCACCAATGGGGAAGAAAGTATAAGTGAAAAGGTCGCAAGCAATTTCTAAAAAGCTGAATTCCCATCTAAAAACCTTTTCCTGTAGGACTGTTTACTTTTATGCCATGAGTAACCATCCAATCACTGAGCACCAGAAGTTGCCCTCAAAAAATGGTCCATGGCCTATATAATCATGTTAATTGAGGAACTCTTCTGATAGACCATGGGACTACCCCCTTGTACTCTAAGGCTCATTTGCTTTAGGGGGTAGAAAGGGAGCATGTCAGAAGATATGAATCATATCTCTGCACTAACTTATTCTCTGTCTTTGGGTAAGTGACCTTACCTCTCTGGCCTCAGTTTCCTCATTGGTCAAATGAGGATACATTTCCTGCCTTGCTGGCTTCACAAAGTTTTTTTTTAGTCTTTCCTGACACAATGGAACACTTTGAAGATGACAGGCCAGTACAGAAATGCCAACAATCATCAATATTATTTTTGTTATTATATGGCCAAGAAATGAGAAGTTGCTGAGTAAGCGCCTGGGTTCCTGTCCATGGTGCTGAATGAAATGCGAAGGTTAGCGGTTTTTCCTGTAGGACCCCTTGGTGATGACCTTGGTGTGGAATTGTAAGAGCAGCAAAGCTCATTACTTTCCATAACTCCTATAAGATTCTCTGGTAGAACCATTCCCCTGGACTGGAGGAAATGGGGATGTTTAGCTTGGAAAAAAAGAAGAGCTGGAATGGGGGACAGTGGCAGGGAAGTACCAACTTCAAGTATTTACAGGACTTGAAAGGAAAAAGGATTAGGCTTGTTCAGCTTGGCTTAAGAGGGCATAACTAGGAGCAAGGGAGGAAGTTGGGGAGAGGTGGGCTTTGATTTTATAAAAGGAAAAACCTCCATACAATCCGACCTATCCCAATGGAGCAAGGTCTACCTCTGGAGGTAGGGAGTTTCCCCACTATTTTAAAGTGAGGATGATTTCTTTTTTTTTTTTTTTGCAGAATGATTATTTGCCAGGGCTAGTGTAGAGCGAGTTCTTGGTGAGGTAGTGGTTGGACTAAATGTTTCTTTGGGTCTCTTGCAACCCTGAGAGTCTGTTTGAGCTGCCTGGGTTAAGCCTCAGGTTCTCTCCTTTCATTATCTTGATTGCCAAAGACAGAAGACACTACACAGGGCTTTACCATTACACCCATTATCTCATTTAATCCTAATTAAACAACAGCCCTGTAAGTGGGGGGGGGCAGGTGACTGTACAAATGCTATTATCCTGGTTTTACTTATCTCATTTTTTGATGTAGACAGTCCTGCTATCAAGGGCACTTCACTACTCATCCAGACCTTCTCTCATCTTGTATAATTCTTACGCAAGAGTTCCTTCCCATAAACTCTCCTGAGAGGACTTAGTTAATGTCTTGGTAGCCTTCACTGATGCCACATTCTTTGGCTAACCAAAGGAAGACCAAGGGCTATTATTTCCCATTCTTGCTACTGCTCCACCATTTCCATTTCAGAGGTTAGAAAACTGAGGTTCAGAGAAGTTAAAGTGATACAAGGGTTAAGTGGAGGGCCAAGACTGGTACCCAATGTTCTGTTGCCTACTCTTATACTCTTTCCACTACACCACACTCCCTTTATGGACCCAAATGTCTTTGGTGACTCAAGTATCCCATGTAATTCTCTACCAGAAACCCAGGGGCAACCCAGCATGGACACCTCACCATCTCCTCCCCTTCTGACAGCCAAGAACATTCCCTTCTCTGAAATTAACCTCCAGGGGCCATGTCTTCCATTATGTCAAGGGAGTTAATCTACTGAACTGTGGCACTCTGGCCTAGGGCTCAGTTTTCCAGATTGATGAGTGAAACTTACCTAACCAACTTACATCTGACTAACCCAGATCATTCACAGCGCCATTCACCTGTCTACCAGGACATCAGGGACTACCCAGCTCCATTGATATCTTCCCTACAGCTCTGAATGCACACCCATTGCCCTCTCTCTGGTCACCTATTGCTCCCAGAACAACATTGCTACCATTGCTACTGGAAAGAATATGATAGTTGGTTGGCCTATGGTCCCATAGGAGAGTCATTCCTGGGACTCTCTCATCTAAATCTCCCTTCCTTGGCTCCTTCTGTCCTACACATGTCACATCCCCACCTCCTCAGCAGTACACAAATAGCTTAAGGGCACGGATAATATTGTGGTTGAAAATGTAGGAGGTACAGGGGCTAGAATGCTGGACCTGGAGTCAGAAAGATCTGAGTTCAAAATTTGGCCGCAGACACTTACTAGTTGTGTGACCCTGGGCAAAACACTTAGCCTCTATTTGTCTCAGTTTCCTTATTTGTAAAATGGGGATCATAATAGCTCCTACTCCTAGGATTGTTATAAGGGTCAAAAGAGGTAATGTTTGTGAGGCCTTTAGCATGTAGTATGTGCTATACAAATGTCAGTTATAGTTTAGTACAGGGCCTGACACATTGGAGGAAGTTAATAAATGGTTATGGAATTAGGATTGAAAAGGACCTTAGAGATAATTTAGTTTGACTCCTTGATTTTACAGCTGAGGAAACTGAGTCCCAGAGAGGTAAAGTGATCACATTACTCTCAAAAGTGAAAGCACTGGGATTTAACTCCATATTCTTGGGGTCCAAATTCAGTACTCTATTGATATCTTAGCCTCAGGTCTGAACTCCTAGGGGCTCACAACCTAAGACCTCTTCTTAGGTCATACAGATGTAGAATGCATAGTGTTCCATACATACAACTTGAGGCTACACCAAGAAGCATGTCAGTACCCTAGAGGCTACCCCTATACATAAATGGAGGACATGGCCACCTGTTGGGTGTCAGAAAGGTGCACCTGCTCAAATGCATCTCCTATCAGGCAGCTGCAGCAAATGCCTCTTTATGTAGCATCGCTTGTGAAGTGTAATGTGCTTTCCAAATTTAGAAGGCCCCTTCCTGATAAAATGGGAAGGCCAACCCATTACCCCATTGAAATATAATAACCTCCACCTGTAAGACAGTAACCTATTAATACATACAATCATTGATCTAAATGGGAGTGGGGTGGGCAGGACTCGGAAGTCATCTGTTCCATTTTATAGACCAGGAAACTGAAGTCAAGAGAATTTAAATGGTTCACCAAAAGTTACACAGCTAGTAACTCATTTCATCCTCACAATTACCCAACTGGTCTGGGTTGAAAGGGCAAGCATTATCATAATTTCCATTTTACAGATAAAGAAGCCAACTCCAAAAAAGTTCAGCAGTTTGAGCAGGGCTGGAGATGGAAGCCAGGTTCCTGATTCCTAAGGCCTTTCCCAATAAGCACTGTTAATGAGAGCCCAAGTTGGTAGAGAGGACTCAGGGGACCTATAAGCCATCTCCAGATATCTAGCTATCTCCCTCTCTGCTGGATGGGGTGGGCTTTCCCTTGCTGGTGGTCTTTAAGCAGTGGCTGGATCAACGCTGCTCCGTGTGTTCTAGTAGAAATACTTGTTCA
This sequence comes from Bettongia penicillata ogilbyi, assembly GCA_023548195.1. Classification (NCBI taxonomy): domain Eukaryota; kingdom Metazoa; phylum Chordata; class Mammalia; order Diprotodontia; family Potoroidae; genus Bettongia; species Bettongia penicillata. Next base: position 1,655,925 of record JAJHZJ010000063.1, read on the forward strand.
GTCAGTTCAGTTGACAAGCTAAATTGATTAAGCACCTGCTCTATGCCAAGTGGGGAAGGCTAAGTGGATAGAATACTGAGTCTTGACTCAGAAAGATTCATCTTTCTGAGTTCAAATCTGGCCTCAGACACTCGCTAGCTATGCGACCCCAGGCAAATCACTTCACTCTCGTTACCTCAGTTTCCTCATTTGTAAAAGTGAACTGGAGAAGAAAATGGCAAGCCACTCTAGGATCATTGCCAAGAAAACCGCAAATGAGGTCACAGAGTCAAACATGACTGAAATAACTGAACAAGGATAACAAAAAAAGGAAAGGCAATAAAATGGTCTTTGCCTTCTGGGAGTGAGTACACCCAATGGTCATTGAGGTCCCATCCAACTAGGAAATTCTGGGATTGTGTAATTGGAAGCAGAAGGAATGAAACACTGGACAGGGAAATTTTGATGGAGATGAGCTCACAGGGGTGTGACCTTAGAGCAGGAAAGAAACTTCAAGGTAATTGAGTCCAACCCCTTCACTTTACAGAAAGGTTCAGAGAAGGAAGAGACTTTCTCAATGTCATACACAACAAGCTTGTGGCCAAAGCAGGATTAGTTCCTGGGATCATAGGATTATGTATTTAGAACTACACAGGAACTCAGAGGCAATAAAGTCCAAGATCGTCATCTCTCCGTCACAGCTCAGAGAGAAGTGGTTTGGTCACATCCAAGGTCACATAGATCTTCAGTCAGGGGCTCTTGGGGAGGTGCCTCCCAGTGCGACTGCCTCCCCGCTCCTAGGCAAGGCAGGCAGGCCTGGGCTCCAGCTCCCCCAGGCAGCAGGCATGGGCCCCCCAGCTGTCCATCTGGGAAAGCCTCCAAACTGGCAACACTGATAGGGAGCCAGGCTCCGCTGGTAAAGTCTTTATCAGGAATGTCGCCTACTGCATTCAGATCAAACAATAGTGTTTCATATATCACTCCCCCTGGAGGCCTCCCCCATGAGGACACGGATAGTCCATTATTTTGACATACCGAGGCCGTGTGCAAAACAGATAATGGGATCCCAGCTTGGCAGAATTGAGCAGGGCGGGGCGACCATGACAGGCATCAAGCGGCCTGGGGACGGAGCCCCTCACTGGCCTCTGACCCTGAGCTGCTGAGCCCATGGACTCCAGAAGGGGCTAAGCTCACCCTGGAGACATCTGTTTGTCTTGGAAAGGGGAGGGAAGGGAGGACTCCGTGTTTTTCCAGCTTTTTCCAGTCCATGACACAGCAGGAAACAGTCAGGGATACCTGGGAGGCTGGGCAGGGGAAAAACATTCCTGCCATCCAGACCTGGTCATCTGTGAGACCCTGGGCAAGTCATTTCAACTTTTCTGGGATTCAATTTCCTCACTGTCAAATGAGGGTATTGGAGTCAGTGACCTCCAAGGTCTCTTCTGGCTCTGAATCTAGGATCCTACAATTGTCAAATATTCTTCTGCCCTTCAAATCCCGTTTCTGTCTGGGCACAAGCTGGTTGGTTGGTTGTTGTCCGCTCTCAAAGAGCACCAAAATGACATCATTATGCTAGAGTCTAGTTACAGTGTGTCCAACTGGTTTATCAGACCAATATGAACTCAGAATGCTCTATCACAGGTTGGGCACAAATAGTCTATGTGAACATTTGGGGAGGATTCTCTAAATTTGTGCATCTCGCATTTTTTTTGTGGTTATTTCCATTCTGCTTTGCTCACAAAACACAGTACCTTCTCTGTTGAGGACATGCCATATTAGGCGGTTCTATGGCAATGTCTTCCATGTCATGCAATCAATTCCAAAATTCTTAAGAGAGACGTTGAGAGTGTCCTTGTATCACTTCTGACCATTACATGAACTCTTGCCCTGTGTGAGTTCTCCACAAAATAGTCTTTTAGGCAAGTGCACATTTGGCATTTGAACAACACAGCCAGCCCATTAGAGTTGCATTCTCTGCAGTAGAGTTTATGCTTGGCACTTTGATTCGAGAAAGAACTTCAGTGTCTGGTATCTTATCCTGCCAAAAATTTTCAGAATCTTCCTGAGACAATTCAAATGGAAGTGATTCAGTTTCCTGGCATGGCACTGGTAGACTGTTCAGGTTTCCCAGGTGGACGATAAGGTCAGCACAATGGCTCTGTAGACTTTCAGTTTGGTAGGCAGTCTAATATCTCTTCTCTCACACACTTTCCTTTAGAGCCTCCCAAACACTGAGTTACTCACTGATAGGGCATCCCAGAGGGTAGTGACTTCCTTCTCCAGCCTTCAGGCAAAGGTGAGGTGGCTACTTCTCAGGGATGTGACAGAGGAAATTTTTGCTCTTCGTAGGGTTGAACTAGAATGCCTCTGATGTCTTCTCCAACTCTGAGATTATCCCTTCCTTCCTCTCTTCCTTCCTTTCTTTTTCTTCCTTCCATACCTCCCTCCATCTTTCCCTTCCTTCTCTCTTTTTCCCTTCCAACCTCTTTCTTTTTCTTTCTTTCTTTCTTTCTTTCTTTCTTTCTTTCTTTCTTTCTTTCTTTCTTTCTTTCTTTCTTTCTTTCTTTCTTTCTTTCTTTCTTTCTCCTTCCTTCCTTTCTTTCTTCCCTCAACTTATCCCTTCCTTACCTCCTTCCCCCTTCCTACCTGTATTTCTCTTCCTTTTCTCCTTTCTTTCCTTCATACTTTCTTCCCTCAACTTTTCCCTTCCTTCCTTCCCCTTTCCCTCCTCTCTCTGTGTGTCTTTGTCTTTGTCTCTGTCTCTGTCTCTGTCTCTCTCTCTCTCTCTCTCTCTCTCTTTTCTTTCCACATAGCAAATAGAAGGCCCACTTTGAAGACAGGAAGATCTTGATGCAAATCTTGTCTCTCATATACACAGGCTATGTGACTCAAGACAAGTCACTTAACCTCTTTATGTCCCACAGAACAAACTCTCTAAGATGACAGATTACAGAGAAGCTGCTAATGTGTATTGGCAGGAATTTCTTCATTGTCGATTCAATTTCCCATGCCAGTGAAATCACAAGTCTTATCTTGTCCCATTTACATATTTCACATATTTCTTTATTGGTCTGGATCTGTGATTTCATTGATGTGGGATGTTCCCAGTGGGTAACTCAGATGCTTATCTATAACTTATTGTCTTAGAGAGTTTTCTGGCTCACAGAGAGGTTAAGTGACTTGCCCAGGGTCACACATCCAGCATTTGTCAGAGGCAGGATTTGAACCCAAATCTTAGTGACTACAAGGCCAGCTCTCTAGTCACTATACTAGGCTGCCTCTCCAAGCATTTTATTTGAAATAGAGAATGTCAGAGGTGGAAGGGATCCTGGGAGGCAACAAACATTTACTAAGTTCTTGCTATGTGCCAGGAACTGGGCTATGCTCTGGAGATACAAACAGAAGGAAAAATAATCACAGTTCTTGCCCTCAAGGGAGTTCCATTCTAAGAAAGGAAAGACAATACACAAAAGCAAGCAGAAAGGTGGGAAGTTGGGGAGTAGGATGAAGGTACCCCTTTGAGGGGATGGCCTTGAAGTCCAAAAAGTCAGAAAAACAGTCAGGAGAGAATTGAAGCTTGGCTATCTTTGCCCCATCTCCAAAATAGGCCCTGAGAGGAACTCACCAATGGGAGAAAAGGACTGACATGGAGGATGGATATTCTAGGAAAGAGATAAAAGAAAAATAAGCCACGATCCTTACCCTCAAGGAGCTTACAGTATGGAAAAAGAAACAAAATACTACACATAGACCCATAGAATACATATTAGCTGGTCAGTCAATAAACATTTATTAAGTATCTACTATGTGCCAGATTCAGAACCCTGTGCTAAGCTCTGGGAATACAAATACACACAAAAAAGGAAATTTCCTGCTCTCAAGGAGCTTATAATCCAATAGGAGGAAACAACATACAAAAGAGGAGCTGAGGAGTGGGCATGATGGAGAAATCCAAAGGGGTGAAGTCAAATGAGAATGAAGAGATGACTATCCCAGGTGCCCTCAATAAATGAAAGTTTGAGGAGGAACTCTTCACTCCTCCTTCTAATAATCAGAGGACTGAGGGAGCTGATGAGATGTGAGTGTCAAGGCCAACTTGATCTTGGACTCAAGTCCTGCCACTGATACTTACTAACTCTGTGTCCCTGGGCAAGTTACTTAGCCCTAGGCACTTCTCTAAGACTAAACAATGAACAAGTTTCAGTAGAAGGAATGTCCACACCAGTGAAATCATAGATCTGGACAAACACCCTACCTCATAGGATTCCCTGCCCCGCCACCATGATGCTCATAACTCCCCTCCGTTGATTATCTCCAATTTATTC